>CM076584.1:1217347126-1217734422 GCA_034641835.2 Pinus albicaulis
TGTGCGCAGGCTAGGAAGGGAATTGTAAGGAAGACTTGATGAATGAATGAATAAGAAATGCTTATAAAGAATTGAATCTATGAGTACTCTTTGTGTGAATCGTTGGTAATTACTGCATTATGTATTTTCTGTATTTAAGCTGCGAAGATCTGTGTAAGTGTGTTTTTTGTATCTGGATCTGTTATGTTCTGTTTATGCAATACGGTCGTATTGTCATAAAAGCATATAATTATAGATCTATTGCACATGGATGCGAATAGAGACCTAATTGACCTTGCACAGAACAAGGTAATCTAGGAATCACAGGGTCTAGCGCAACTCTTCTTGCCTTACCTATCCTTTCTTAGGGTGCGAAAACCTAGTTCCAGCACCCACCCATACTACTTCGGGTGAGACTTTAACCTGCACAAACAAGTCATTGCTGAAAGGGCCAGTAGTGTAGGGGTTTGTTGGCAAACCTTGCGCTCTGAACCTGGGTCAGGACCCCTCGAGCCAACAAATGGCTTCGTTGCCAGGACCTAGAGAATATTGAGAAAGGGATCAAGTAATGACAAGAGAATATTGGAAGCCTGAAATAAAGGAAATCAAAGATAGGTTCGAAAAGCAGATCCAGGAATTTGCGGTAAAAGAAAATTGCAGCAAAAATTTGACGGCAAAAAGGTGGAAAAATAGGTACATTCTTACAGAAAGCTACGAAATATTCTTTGTGACATTTGCGATCGAGCTTCAAGAGTGGCTATCCAGACTCATAGAGTTCTAGAAGTGCTGGAAGGATGATTGAGTCACTCAGTGGACCCTAGAGCTGATCCAACAGCTGGAGAGGGCTGATAATACTATCACACGCACGGTAAATCACTGGGTGGACAATGTGCTAGGAGGATTTGTGATAGAATTTTCCATTTATTAGTTTGTCTCATACTCTGAGGTTGAATTACGATTCTTTAAAGGGTTCCAAGGAAAATTTTTGAGGACATTATCGTTGCTGATTAAGATATTATTGTGTGAAAAGAGAATTATGTGTAGTCATACCGACTGAATGACCCCGGATATAGACGAAAGTGTGACGCGCAATGGTAAATACTATCGAACCAACCTTGGTGGGGGGAGATGCACCTATAATCCGTTGCAAGAACCAGCTACGCAAGATCCCCCGACTACACCGCCACCCAGGCAGCACAAAGGTAAGAACTCTCCCATACCACCAACCCCGCCGAGTAGCGATATGGTTGCGCACCTTATATTACCTACCTTCAAGGGGGTAGGGGATGAAGATATGGACTGATTTTGGTTTGTTGCAGACTTCATCTAGACTACGCAGAATGTGGAAACCGATACGATGAAGAGGGCGCAGCTGTCCCTGGCATTCGAGGATAGGGCACTGGACTGGTATATGAGATACATTGCCCAGAATGGGAGTGCATCTATTTAAGATATCAAAGATGCTCTGAAAAAATAGTTCCGGAAGCCAAAATCGTACTCTCAGCTGGTAGCAGAAGTAAAGGACTTAAAACAAGGTGCGTCTGAGTCGGTGTGGGAGGTTGATCAGTGATTGAAGAGAGAAATTGGGGAAGGAGGATTCGAGTATGACAATAGGCAACACACAGAGTGGTTCATCGCTATGTTGTTACCTCACCTACGCATGCCGATGAGTCACCAAACCTTTGAATCACAGGAAAAGTTGTGGAAGTCACTATGAAACTAGAAGCTGCACCCAAAGAGGATACGTCGGTAGGGGTACAACAAATTTAGGAACAATTGGGGGCTATGCATATGGAAATTCAGAACCTACGAAAGGAGCAAGGAAAGGATGGTTACACAAATATATGGTGCATACAATGTCGGGTAGTTGGCCAGACGAAGAATCAGTGTCCTCTACTGGCAGATTACATGCAGATAGGGGGACCTAGTCCGGTATGCCTAGGAGCAAGTGGTGAATCCATTCTATCACGACCAGGCTCAAGTGAAACTGCGTTGTGGTGTGATGACTATCGTGTAGCAGGACTGCACGATACAAACCATTGCCCTCGGCTAGGTGCGTATGTCCCAGAACTAAAGCAACAATGGTGTAGGTTCTGCCAATCGGTAGGACACGATGAGAAAAACTGTCGTACTTATGACTTGATGATAGATCGTGGAAACTTGTATAGGGTACAATCAGACCCTGTGTTGCCAAGACCGTCTGCGCACCTCGGAGGATCCCCAGCCCGAGGCAGAGGAGGTCGGGGAGGAAGCGCAGGATGAGGACGTTGGCAGCTAATCTGTTATAACTGTAGAGAAATAGGACACTTCACCAGAGAATGCAAAAATCCCACCATGTCGTCATGCAAGTATTGTAGGCAGCTGGACCATGTGGTGGAGGATTGCCAAATTTTAATAGCCAAGATGCAGGAAAAACAGCCCACTCCTACGCAGAATGTGAAAAGAGTTAAAATCGAGCTAAGGAATGCAGATCAGAGTGTAAAAGTCATGACACGCAGCGGGATGATCACCCAGGGGGAAAAGAAGGAGCTTGCCTCTCAGGAAGGAATGAATTGCAAAGAACAGGAACCACTGGCAGCTCCCGCGCAGCTACCGACGCACCTCAAGATAGAGGAAGGGTTTGAGCCCTTTCTGAAGGCATGTCTGAAACTACTACGTAATCCACAAGCTGTAGAAAATCTTCAAGTATTACTGCATAGCTGCGCAGCCCGGCCCAACACAATTCCTGAAACCAGGGATGTACACAAGCTATACAGCTATAAGAAACGCACCAGAAGAGAAATGCGGTTGACTGCACAGATTGGCGACTACAAGATGGATCAAGTTATTCTCGATCTTGGGTCATATGCAAACGTATTACCAAAGAAAACATGGCAACGAATGGGAGAACCTAAATTGGAATGGTCCACCATCCAGCTGTGCATGGTGACTCAACAGAAGATCATCCCTCTGGGAAGGTTGCCAAAAGTCATGGTAGATATCGCAGGAGTAAAAGTCCTAGCTGACTTTGAAGTCATAGAAATTGTGGAGGATGCGGATCCTTACCCTGCACTCCTAGGACTGGACTGGGCTATAGACATGGGGGGTGTCATCAATCTCAAAAAGTGTAGCATGGTGTTTGAGAACAATGGTACGCGCGTAATAGTACCACTAGATCTAGCAGAAGGTGCGCGGTATACAGAGCCAGCCTACGAGGAGGAGGAAATAGATCACATTTACAAATTAACTACGCGGGATGAAGATCGAGTTAACCCCATGGCTGAAGGAGTACTCTGCTGGGAAAAGGACAGTGAATGTTTTTTCGACTCTGATGAGAAACTAGAAAACTGGCAAGGATGGCTACACGAGGTTTCGGCGCTACAATGTCTTCGGACCACCAGGAACTTCCGCCGCATCTCTACCAAGGTAAGAGACCTGCCCTACCATGGTAACACAAGTAGTATTATTAAGGTTGTTGAAGCCAAAATTCCCAAGGAACACAGGCTAGGGGCATTGCCGCTAACCCTGTGCGGAGCACCTACGCGTTGGTGGGATATGCAAGGGCTAGTATCCCTCACTTGGGAGAAGTGCCGAAGTAGGATGATCCTGCGCTTAGGGATGCCAGCTGACAGACGGGCCCCGAGGACAATAGACCCATGCAGATACTTGTTGACATGTGTAATTCGAGGGTGTGATAAGACCCTACTCGAACAGGCCCACTAGGTTACCAATGACCTAGGCTTGCGTTCGACTACGGAACTGCACCAACCCACGTGCACTTTGGAGAAGTTGCGAACACTTCCGGTGACAGATGGCACGAAGACGCTTGACGCAACCCTACCGAACAGGGACGTCCCACCCAAGGGAGAAGCGCACCGATCGAGAGGTTTGGTGGCCAACTTGCTGAACTGGTACCTGAATCGTGTTACGAAACACCTGACATCAACCTTAATTTAGGGTACGTGAACAGCACATAGGTGTCATCTAAGGTCTCACGATCCATGGGAGAGTCCTTAGGTACGAATAATGACCGATAGTCCACCCCACTTTGATAAGAAAGGAACCTTACAACTATGCAAAATAGGCAGCAGGCCATCAATGCGGCCATTTATGGTAAGCTTGATTCAAACGATCGATGGTAAGTTTCACGTATGGGTTACTTTGTCATTAGATAGCTCCGGACAATGTGTAAATAGAAGGATAACTTCACAACATGCTACATATTGTCTCTACACCATGCCCCTGTTATCCGCCGACTAGCTTACTAAGATCATTGACATTTTCTAGGACACCTGTCCTTCTGTTGCCATGGCGGTCCCTAACCTGCCGAATGCTTCGGCCCCTGGCTATTCAGCACCCGCATCCATCATATTGAGAGGGCCTGGGAATTCTGAGTTTGATCAAATGATTGGGCGTTTGCCTCTTGCAAAGGGAATTTCCTTTGAACCACACACGAAGAGGCACCATGGTATTCCATGGGAATTGCCGACCTTAGCACCCAAGGATGACGCGGGACCCGTTAGGGACCTATTGAGAATGCAACAAGATGATGAGCCTGAGTGGAAAGGAAGTTGCCTTCAATGGCGGGGGTCACAGGTTATTTTTGGCGCAAAGTCTATTTTTAGACTATGTCTATTTAGACATGTCGATCATATTCTATGAGTTGCAGGATGCTATTTGTGGATGGTTGGTCAAGTTGGAAAAATAGATGACTTCTATTTTTAGACATACTAGGCGGAATCTATTTTTAGATTGCCAGTCTAAAAATAGATATGTCAAATATTATTAGCTCTTAATAATATTTGGACTATAAACATTATCTTATTCTCTTGGAGCACTTCAGTTAAGTGCACAGATGTGGCACAGGAGCTGACAGAAGTAATTACGCTATTCCTAAGGGTTAAGTGGAGCTATTGCATGGATACTTCAGTTAGAACTCATGTGACAGAGTTTGGTGGAGTTGATTGAGGAGTTAATGGAGTTGTGTTCAGTTTAACTAATCTAAACATAGTTGAACTAGTTGTATCTAATATAACTGATTGATACACTAGTGGAGAGGTAGGAATTAATCACTAGACTATTAACTCAAATCAACGAAGAGCATCATGGACTCACATATGGACAGCTTCAAATGGAGACCAAGGAGATTGTAGGCAGCAGGAAGGTGACTATCAAGCTGTGGTTGTGACTATATCGGTGCATGAGTCTGCACGACAAGGATGATGGAGATGTTAATGAGACTATGAGGGACAGCACTTGGGGAATCGAACTCATTCAAAGCCAATATTCAGCAAAGATTGTGCAATAGAGGCAAAGCAATGGTGGAGAAGATTGGAGCATGTGTTTTTCTAGATCTGAGCTTGTGTAGTGTGTAGCAATTGGAGATTGTACTGAGAGCTTGTGAGAAGCTTTGTACAATGATTGTTACATGATCTCTATTATATAATATACAGATAGTTGGGGGTTTTCAGCTTTAAGCTTTCCCATAAATACTGTGTTTATATGTGTGATTGTTTATGGTTTTAATGTGCGCATGCGATTATTTATATTTCCGCAAATTGATGATCAATAGTAGAAGAGGTTATGTATTATGCATGAAGCTCAAATAGTGTGTGATCAGGATAATCTCGGTGAATAATTTAACAGTTATTCAAATTTCTACATGGTATCGGAGCGATATTGATCATTGGAGCAATTGCAAGACATTGAAGCGGTTGAGTTTTGTGCTGGTGGAATTCGAATTTGCAGCAGTGTTTTCTTGGTGTCGAAGTTGAGATGTCTTTCAACGGATTTCGATTGGAGTATGCCCTTGAGGGCAGCTCGAATTATATTGCATGGAAGGACAGGATGGAGGCGGTGCTAGATGACAATGGGTTGAAGGAGTTCATAGATGCAGAAATTCCAAAACTTACTTCTAGTGATGTTGCCGTACTTAACGCGTGGCAAAAGAAGACAGCAAAGTGTAGAAGGATTATGTTGGAAGGCGTGAAGGATCACACAGTGTCCAGCCTTCATGGTAAGGCTTCTCCATTCTTGATGTGGAAAGCCTTGACAGATTTATTCCAAATAAGGAGCAACCAGAGGAAGTTGGCGCTCAAGGATAAACTCAAAAACATAAAGATGGAGAAAGGCGACAGTATGCCCAAGTACCTCACGAAGTTCACCCAATGCAGGGATGAGCTGGGAAGTGTGGGGGTGACTGTAGATGACGAGGACTTGGTGAGCTTGGCTTCCTCCTTTTGGGCTTTTCGAAGAGCTGGGCATTCCTATCGTACCTATCAATGGCTCTTGAGAAATTGCCAGGATGGGGAGCGTACTTTGGTCGGATTCAGGTAAGATGAGATAAGGCCATATCAGATGGATCATCATCAAAGAACTCTGATGAAGAGAATTGCGCTTTGGCTGCCAAAGCAAAGAATGGGAAGAGCAAGAAAGCTTCTCATTCCGGTGTGAAAGGCAAGAAGTAGGACATGTCCAAGGTGAAGTGCTTTCATTGTCACCAACATGGACATTATGCCACAAATTGTCCGCAGAAGAAGAAAAATAAGCAGGTTGTTGGATCTGCAGCTGGAGAGGCTTTAGCCTCGCATTTTGAGCTGGATTTTTCGCTGATCGCATGCTTGGTTTCAAGTGTGGCGGGATCAGTGTGGTTTCTGGACAGTGGTGCGTCTTTTCACATGATAGGAGATCGAGATTTGTTTACTGATCCGGATGAGAAAGATCTTGGAGTGCACATCGAGATGGGCGATGATGGTAGATACAATGCGATCGGTATTGGTACCATTTCCTTTGAGATGGAGTCTGGTAAACCCTTCATATTGAAGGAAGTGATGCATGTTCTAGGATTGAAGAATAATCTTATCTCTGTGGCGATGTTAGAAGACAAGGGATATGATGTTGTCTTTAGCGAGGGAAAGGCTTTCCCCGCGAAGTAAGGTAACTGCGAGACTCGGAGATAGGGGTCTGAAAGTTAAGAACCTTTATCAATTGCAGGTAGATGGCTGCGCAAAAATGGCAGGCAAGGCAGAAGGAGTGGTGAGTTGGGATGATGGCGAGTTGTGGCACTAGATATTGGGCCACCTTCACCATGGAGCTTTGAAGATACTGCAACAAATTTCTACTAGGCTTCCTAAGGGTACTCTTGTCCAGTCAGATCAGTGCAAGGGATGTACCTTGGGAAAATTTGTGAAAGTCACCTTTCATGAGAAGGATAGTCATGCCACAACGATCCTTGAGAGAATTCACATAGACATGTGTGGACCTTTCTCAGCAGCTTCGACAACAAAGCACAGGTACTATGTGATATTTGTTGATAATTTTTCTCGTAAGTGTTGGATCTTCTTCATGTAGAAGAAAAGCGAGACATAATAAAAGTTCTGTGAGTTCAAGTCACTGCTGAGAAAGAATCAAGGAAGGGTGTGAAGGTCTAGGAGCTTATTAATGGTGAAATCATCTTTGGTGAATTCAAGACTTTTGCAGCGCAGTATGAATTCGAAGAGATCTGGAATTCGAAGAGATCTCGTAGCACCTCATACCCACAAGAACAGGTTGCTGAGCGGAAGAACAGAACGATCGTGGGTGCTACACGGGCGATGTTGCATGATCAGGGCCTTCCCATACACTTGTGGGTTGAGGCATGCAATACTGCTGTATATGTACAGAACCGTTGTCCTCACAGGATACTTGGCATGAGTACACCCGAGGAGGCGTTTTCTGGTAAGAGGCCTGATATTTCCCATTTGAGGATTTTTGGTTCACCTGTTTACATTCATGTGACGAAGGATGCCAGGAAGAAGCTGGAGCCTACCGCAGAGGTTGGGATACTTGTGGGGTACACTAATGCACCCCACAACTATCGTGTGTATTTTCCAGACAGTCGCAAGACTGTTGTGCGATGGGATATCAAATTTCATGAGGAGAAAGCCATGAAGTGTTCGCTTGAGAGGGAGCCACACTTGCATGAAGATGAGGAGCTATTAGTTCCTAAGGATGAGCCTCAGGATGTGGATCAGCCACAAGAGGAGGTTCATGGAGTGGAAGAGACCACTCAAGCAGCGCCAACCATCAGAGGGCGAAAGCGCACTACAGAAGCTGAGCGACTGGCTCAAGATGTAGAGAAGGTTGTAGGAGCACCTACATCACAGCGCAGACAGAGACAGTCACCTGAATGGTATACTGGATACATGGCTCTTATGAGAAAGTGTATCGTGACAGAGCCATCCTCTTTCGAGGAAGCCGTGGAGGATCCCGCATGGGTAGATGCCATGGTGGAAGAGTATGATTCAATTGTCAGAAACAGTGCATGGGAGATTGTCCCAAGGCCGAAGGGGAAATCAGTAGTGGGTTCGAGATGGATGTACAAAGTGAAGTAGGCAGCTGACGGGAGTGTGGAGAAGTACAAGGAAAGATTTGTTGCCCGAGGCTTTTCACAGATAGAGGGGATCGATTATGAGGAGACCTTTGCACCTGTCGCAAGGTATTCTTCCATACGGACGATTCTTGCTCTCTCAGCGCAGATGGGGTGGCACATTCATCAGATGGATGTGAAGATTATGTTCCTCAATGGAGTGATTGAGGAGGAGGTGTACATAGAGCAGCCCGAAGGTTTCGAGATCTTCAGCAGCGAGTCGCATGTGTGCAGGCTCAAGAGAGCGCTATATGGGTTGAAACAAGCACCTCGTGCTTGGTACACACGGATAGACAATTATTTCACCGGACTTGGATTCTCCAAGAGTGAGGCGGATCCTAACCTATACCAGATTGTGGTGGAGGGTAAGTTGCTGATCATTGTACTTTATGTAGATGATTTGATTTTGACAAGTGATGAACTGTTGATACACTCATGCAAGGCTGATCTTGCAAAGGAGTTTGAGATGAAGGACTTGGGCCTCCTTCATTATTTCCCGGGATTGGAAATTTGGCAGCGCAGTGATGGACTATTTGTTTCTCAAGGCAAGTATGCCCGGGAGATACTGGAGAAGTTCAACATGCATGGTTGCAAGCCTGTTGATACTCCTCTTCCTGGTGGATGGAGGAAGGAGGATGCTACTTCGGCGGAGGTAGTGGATGCCACTGTTTATCGATAGTTGGTGGGGTCGCTTATGTATCTGGTCAATACACGACCCGACATATGCTATGTTGTTAACCAGCTTTCACAAGCTATGGTTAAGCCTACCAAGCTCTACTGGAAGGCAGGAAAGCATGTATTGAGATATCTCAGAGGCACATCGGGATATGGATTATGGTACAGACAATCGAATGAGGTGAAGTTGTGTGGCTTCACGGATGCAGATTGGGCAGGGAGCCCAACGGACAGAAAGAGCACATTTGGAGGGATTTTCAGTATCGGGTCGACAACAGTTTCTTGGTACAGCAGGAAGTAGAGATCCGTGGCACTCAGTTCAGCAGAGGCCGAGTATATGGCAGCGAGTTTGGCTGCATGCGAGGCTATATGGATGAGGAAGATCCTGGTCGGGTTGTTCGGTTCACACTTAGAGCCTACTGTGATTTATTGTGATAATCATAGTTGCATCAAACTCTCAGTTAATCCAGTATTTCATGATAGATCTAAACACATTGACATCCGGTATCATCATATCAGAGATTGTGTGCAGCGGAAGATCATGTTACTTTCATACATTCCTACGGAGGATCAGGATGCTGATATCTTGACGAAGACGCTCACCAGGAGAAAATTCGAATACCACAGGGGTAGGATAGGGGTTGCAGATAATCCATATCTTGTTGAGAGGGAGTGTTGAGATTGCAACAAGATGATGAGCTTAGTGGAAAGGAGTCGCCTTCACTAAGTGGGCCCGCAGGCTGTTTTTGGCGCAAAGTCTATTTTTAGACTATGTCTATTTTTAGACATATGGATCATGTTCTATGAGTTGCAGGATGCTATTTGTGGATGGTTGGTCAAGTCGGAAAAATAGATGGACTTCTATTTTTAGACATACTGGGCGGAATCTATTTTTAGATTTCCAGTCTAAAAATAGATATGTCGAATATTATTAGCTCTTAATAATATTTGGACTCTAAACATTATCTTATCCTCTTGGAGCACTTCAGTTAAGTGCACAGAAGTGGCACATGTAGCTGACAGAAGGAATTACGCTATTCATGAGGGTTAAGTGGAGCATTTGCATGGAGAATTCAGTTAGAACTCATGTGACAGAGTTTGGTGGAGTTGATTGAGAAATTTAGTGGAGTTGTATTCAGTTTAACTCAGTTAAACATAGTTGAGCTAGTTGTATCTAGTCTAACTGATTGATACACTAGTGAGAGTGGTGTGAATTAATTATTAATTAATTCACTAATTATTAACTCATAAATCAACTAAAGAATACATCAGTTAACTTCAGTGCATGGACAGTTTCAGTGGAGACCAGTGGAGAGGTAGGTGAAAGATCAAGTGTGACTATCAGTTGTGACTATACTGATGCATGAGTTTGCACCACACATTGATGGAGATGCCAATGAGGATTGTGCAGTGCATACCAGAGGGATTCGAACTCAGATTGGGCCAATATTCATCGTGATTGCGCAAGAGAGGCAAAGCAGTTTAGAAGATTGGAGCATGTGTTTTGCTAGATCTGAGCTTGTGTAGTGTGTAGCAATTGGAGATTGTACTGAGAGCTTGTGAGAAGCTTTATACAATTATTGTTACATGATCTCTATTATATAATATACAGATAGTTGGCGGTTTTCAGCTTTTAAGCTTTCCCATAAATATTGTGTTTATATGTGTGATTGTTTATGGTTTTAATGTGCGCATGTGATTGTTTATATTTCCACAATTAATGATCAATGGTAGAAGAGATTATGTATTATGCATGAAGCTCAAATAGTGTGTGATTAGGATAATCTCGGTGAATAATATAACAATTATTCAAAATTTCTACAGACTCCACTAGATGGCCCCGTATGATACAAGAGGAGGGTATGCTATTATCGCGGTCCCCTCACCAAATGCTGTTGCAATCGTGTCACGGACTAGTCTTGCGCTAGGAAGGAATGTTGAGATATAGGGATATGTTGTGACTTCTCCTGCTGTACCAAATTATCAAGTAATAGAAGCCATATATGTTCACTCCCTCGCACTGCCCTGGTTAACGATCATGCTCCAACTGTTGCGGACATCCAAATATACTTGGCACAGCTATCCCACGAAGCGCTACAAGGATTATACACCATGGTGTTACAAGAGGTTCACCACTGTGACCAGACTGCACAACAGCAGTGTGAAATACCTTCAGAAGTTCGAGCATAGCGGATCGCATTGGTCGCAGAAGCAACAAATATTATTCAAGAGCAGCTTACACAGGGCATGCAATTGGTTAAATCAGCTACGCAACTCTGTACAATGGTCCGGTACCATCCTATGCTTCAGTGTATACAGGACGACCTACGGCAGGTGGAAGCTGCTCTAGATCAGATCAGAGCTCCCTTCCCCCCCAGCGTTTCTACACAGTGCCTAGACATCATGGACACGATTACGAATCTTCGTCGTGCCAAGCATTTCGTCAGGAAATGGTTGAAACCATGGGGCGACACCGCCCTCCAGATCTCCCAAGATGCTCATACCGCCATTGCACGCCTCCACCACTAGTTAGAACAGGTTATCGCGGCTCCAGATGGCCCTGCCTCCTTGATGCTTATCAACATTGCCCAACGAGCTGCTGCCCAGAGTCAGGAAGTACTCCCTCCACTCTTCCGCACTCTTGATACCTTGCGTGTGCAGATCGAGGCTGCACCACCCCAGTGACTTGAGATGAGTCACAAGATTGTGTTGGGGGACTGTTGGAACAGGGTCTCCTACAAGCTGCGAAACTAGTCCATTTTGAATACCTTTGATTAAATTTATTCTAGCGTAGGGGTTTTGGGGTGGGTCAAAGCCCTGAAAGCATTGTAATGGGTAAAAGGGTAAACCAGGGGTCCGAAAACCATGGTTTGCGGACCATAGGAAAGTCTAGGCTAGATTATTATAAATATAGGAACATTTTGTATTGTAAGGCAGGAAATGAAGAGCTATTGATCCGAATTGTGATTTAAGCTATCTATTTGGGTTTTAGGGAAATGACTCATGTTAGCTGTTTGTGCGAAGATCCAAGTCCAGCTATGTGTGGACCCTGTTGTTGTGTGCGCAGGCTGGGAAGGGAATTGTAAGGAATACTTGAAGAATGAATGAATAAAAAAGGTTGATAGAGAATTGAATCTGTGAGTACTCTTTGTGTGAATCGTTGGTAATTACTGCATTGTGTATTTTCTATATTTAAGCTGCGAAGATCTGTGTAGGTGTGTTTTCTATATTTGGATCTGTTCTATTCTGTTTATGCAATACGGTGCTACTGTCATAAAAGCATATAATTATAGATCTAGCACATGTGGATGCGAATAGAGACCTAATTGACCCTGTGCAGAACAAGGTAATCTGGGAATCATAGGGTCTAGCGCAGCTATGCTTACCTTACCTATCCTTTCTCAGGGTGCGGAAACCTGGTTCCAGCACCCACCCTACTACTTCAGGTGAGACTTTGACCTGCGCAAGCAGGTCATTGCTGAAAGGGCCAGTAGTATAGGGGTTTGTTGGTAAACCTTGTGCTCTGAACCTAGGTCAAGACCCCTCGAGCCAACAATGAAGTAACTACAGAACAACATTTACCATTGTTTTGCACTTTTGCCGAGAATTTAAATGTATAACATCTTGATGTTGTAATGATACTTTTTGTGTAGTCTCTAAATGGAGAGGCTAGAAAATGGTTCAAAGGTTTACCAAATGGCTCAATTAATAACTAGGAAGAGTTAGAAAATAAATTCACTCAGAGATGGGGAGAAAAGAGAGATCATGGTTACTCATTGATAGAGTTTAATGCAATTAAAATAAAGCCTAATGAAAACATTTTTGAGTTTGTTAAGATATTCAACAAATTTTACATTAGTTTACCTATAGAGATGAAGCCCCCTCCTGTTGGAGCAAAGGTAATTTTTTCTGGGGATTTTGAAGATGATTTTAGTTTTACACTGAGAGAGAGGAGAGCCCCTACTCTTGAAAAAATACATACCAATGTTGGAGATTGAGGCTAATATGACTGCAGCTGGAAAAATTAAAGAAAAGTAGCCAGCTCAAGAGAAGGGAAAAGAAAAAGAAGAATCACCACAGGATCAAAGAATTGATGATATGACAAAGGTGATTAAATTTTTTTAAAACAAGCTAGTGAAGCTAGAGTTATAAAGTAAAAAATCCCAAAGGCCGACACAACAAAACAGAGGAGGATTTAATCCTCAATTTAGAAAAAAACCCCTGCAAATTTTGTAGAGGGAGAGAAGAGATCAAGACCAAGTTCAAGCACCGTTGTATATAGAAGCAGCACCTGCACAGTCAGCAGAATATGATCAAAAAGAAGTCGAAGATCAAATATCTTCTATGTACATGAGAGAAGATGAAGAAGAGGAAGAATGTGAGGGAGAATATGTTGAATCTGAAGTGTCTTTTGATCAAGATGAGATGGATGAGTATTGTAGGAAATTTACATATTTTATGCAAGCCGAGTTTTTAAGAAGTATGATTTAAGATCTAGAAAGAGATCAAGGGTGCAGGATGATGAAGGTGAACAACAATATTTTGTTCCTTCTCCAATGGCAACTCCACAACAAAAGAACTCAGTAAAACAAGAAGATAAAGGGAAATAGCCTTTAAACCCAGTAGAAAGAATAGAAGTGCAATAGGTTGAATCTTCCCAAAGCAAGTATGTTGATACTAATATTTTGGAGAAGGTCGTTCCTGTGCCTGAATAGATTTAAAATCCTAGAAGAAATGAAGAAGAACCTAATAATAATGTCAAGCAAATTCAAGTTTTCAGCCTATCAAAGGATTTGGAGAAGGTCAAGATTTAGGTGCCTCTCCTTGAATTAGATAAAACACTAGGTTACAAAAAAGAAATTGCAGAATTCATTAATCTCTCACAGATTGAAGACACAGGTGATATTGTGAATTTGCAAGAAGAAAAACCAGTAGTTACTTTTGGTCCTCACGTAAAAGAAGTAGATTCTTCTGTTCCTCCATTTTACTTTTCATTGCTTCTTCATGATTTTATTCTCCATAATTACATGTTGGATTTAGGTGCTTCTCACAATCTTATGCCATTGTCTGTTATGAAAGAGTTGAATTTACAGATTACTAAACCATACAGGGACCTGTACTCATTTTATTTTAAGAATGTGAAATGTGTTGGGCTAATCAAAGACATGGTAGTATCTTTGGCACAAATTCCAGAAAAAAAATATTATGATGGATGTAGCGGTTGCTGATATTCTAGCCAGATTTGGAATGCTCTTGTCAAGATCTTGGGGAGCAAAGTTGGGAGGAGTTTTAAAATTAGACTTCACTTATGCTATCATTCTTGTTTTCAATGGGGAAGAAAGGAGATTGTACAGAGAAACAAGATTTGTGAAAACTACCACAAAGAAAGATGCAGGTAATTCCCCCATTTATAGTCAGGAAAAATAAGATCTTTCTTGTTTTATGCTACATGAAGATGAAAAATTTTCTGAAGACACAGAGAAGCAGCTCTCTTCAATAATTGTACATAATGAGTTGTATTCAATAAATATTTGGAAATTCCATTTTCATGGTGCCTACTCAAAGGATGGCACAGGAACTGGATTCTTATTGGTATCTCCAGAAGGTAATCTTATGCCTTTTTCTTTTAAGTTAGAATTTGATTCAATGAATAATGTAGCTGAGTACGAGGCTTTGATCTTAAGTCTTCAAACTACTAAACAAATGGGAATTCAGTGTATTTCCATTTTTGGTGATTCTGAATTAATTCTAAGGCAGATTAAAAATCATTTCCAAACCAAGCATCCAAGGTTGAGATCATATAGGAATGAAGCTTTGGATTTGGTTGATAATTATTTTGAAGCCTTCAATCTTCAATTTATTCCAAGGGAAGAGAACAGGTTGGAAGATTCGTTAGCAATAGTAGCTAGCACCTTCAAGCCACCTATCAATCCAAGATTGAGTTATGAGATTGAAATTAGACATAGGCCTTCTATTCCTAACAATGTGAAACATTGGCAGGTTTTTGAAGATGATGAGCAAATAAATCATTTCCTGGCAATGATTGAAAATTTTTGGGATGCTGAGATAGATCAAGAAGAAGAACAAATAGAACAGAAAGGTGAAATAAGAAATCTTAAGAAGTCAATAGGTGAGCAGAAAATTATCCAATTAAAAGATAATGTTCTTCCTAAAGGATTAGTTCCCCTTGAAATATTATTTGATTCTAATGATGTTTCTATCAACTCAAAGAAAATACATCAAGAGGGAGAGATGGAAGACTGTAATTTGGGAGCCTAGCAGGAGCCGAAGATGGTAAAACTATTCAAAGGTGTTCCTAAAAATTATAAAGAGAAGTACATCAAACTCATTAAGAAGTATATGGATGTGTTTGCTTGTTCGTATGAGGACTTGAAAACATATGAAAAAATCACAATTTAGCACAAGATTCCATTGAAGGAAGGAATCAAACCTCACAGACAAAAGCTCAAACAAATCAATCCGTTGTTGCTAGCTTCAATTGAAAAATAAGTGAAGAAATTGTTGCAGGAAAACATTATAGTCCCTCTTAGATATCCAGATTGGGTTTCTAATATGGTTCCTATGAGGAAGAAGAATGGAGAGATAAGGTTGTGTGTAGACTTCAGTAATTTGAATAGAGCATCTCTAAAATATAATTATCCTTTGCCGAAAATTGATTATGTCTTACAGAAGGTGACAGGAGCTTACAAGTTGTCTATGGTTGACGGATTCTCTGGGTATAATTAGTTAGTAGTGGAAAAATAAGATCATAAGAAGATTGCTTTCACAATGCCCTGGGGCGCCTTCATGTATGAAAGGATTCCATTTGGCCTTATGAATGTAGGTGCAACATTTCAGAGGGCCATGGACATAGCATTTGTTGGTGACAAGTTTGTAGTTATATATCTGGATGATGTAACTATTTTCTCAGGGTCAGATGATGAACACTTTGAGCATTTACAAAAGACCTTTCAAAAGTGCAGAAAGTTTGGTCTGTCACTAAATTGCAATAACTATTTATTTTCGTTAGAAGAAGGTAAATTATTGGGTCACATAGTTTCAAAACAAGGAGTTAAAGATTGATCCAACAAGGGTGGAAGCCATTCAGACAATTCCTTTACCCAGAAGAAAGAAATATATATAGAGATTCTTGGGAAAAATAAACTTTCTGAGGAGGTTTGTGCCCAATTATGCTGAGATTGTGAGAAATATAACAAAAATGTTGAATAAAAATGCAGAAGTGAAATGGGATAAGGAAGCAAGAGAAGCGTTTTCTAGAATAAAGGAGGCACTGCAGGAAGCTCCAGTTCTGATAAGTCTATATTATCAAAAATCCTTTCAAGCATTCTCATTTGCATCCCCCACTACTATTGTTGGTGTATTGTTGTAGAAAAATGGGGATAGTAAGGAGCAGCCAGTGGCATTTTTCAGTAAAGTTCTCAGAGATGCTAAGCGCAAATAAAATATTCTGGAGAGACAAGTATATGCTTTGGTCAAAGCACTAAAAGCCTTCTGGAATTATGTGTTACAGTCCCAAATAACTGCTTATGTCCCCAATTCTTCTGTAAAAGACGTGCTGGTTCAAAGTGATGTTGAAGGAAAAAGGGGAAAAAGGATAGCAAAAATCTAGGAGTATGATTTGGACATTAAACCCACCAAGTTGGTCAAGGGACAGGGTTTAGCAAATTTGTTGACAGAAACAAAAATTTCATGCCTTGGGAATTAATCTATTGGTACCAGTGGATGGAGTTGTCAATGAAGAAGGCCATAGAAAGTCCAAAACAAGTATTCAATACAAATTTTTGTGCTCATATTGGTATAAAGATATTGTGCATTACCGGTGTTTCTTTTCTTGTCCAACTTCACTAAATAGAACAAAATACAGAGCTCTCAAGCTCAAATCTCAGCCATATGTTATAGTAGAAGCAAAGCTATACTGGAAAGATTTTGCTGGTATTTTGTTGTTATGTTTGACTGAAGATGAATCTATTGAAGTCATCAGAGAATATCATGAAAGTCTGTGTGGAGGTCATTATAGCTGGAAGGTCACTGTTGATAATATTCTCAAGTCAGGTTTCTATTGGCCGACCTTGTTTGCAAATGTTTATAGACTGGTCAGAAGTTGTCAAAAATGTCAATTGTTTGCTGAAAAGAAAAGAATTTCTCCATTACCTCTCATCCCGATATTCATTGAAGAACCTTTCAGGAAATGGGGGTTGGATTTTATTGGAGAAATCAATCCACCATCAAGTGGACAGTTCAAGTGGATTCTAACTGCCACTGCTTACTTCAAAAAACGGGTTGAAGCAATACCCACCAAAAAGGCAAACGGTCAAGTAGTGATGAAGTTTCTGGAGGAGAACATTTTTAGCAGATTCGGATGTCCAGTCAAAATTTTGACTGATAATGCTCAGGTATTCAACTCTGCTCGTTTCATTAATTTCTGTCAAACATATAATGTAATTTTATCACATTCCACATCACATCATCCCCAAGGGAATAGATTGGAAGAGTCTTAAAACAAGAAATTGGTCAGAAAATTGAAGAAGACAATCACCGAAAATTAGAAGGACTGGGATATGAAGTTGAATTTTTCCCTCTGGGCAGTTCGAGACACTACCAGAAGATCTATTGGTATGTCTCCCTATGAATTGGTTTATGGAACTCAAGCACTATTTCCTACTTAGCTGGTAAAACCAATGATTTCTTTCCTTCAAGAAGCTCAGGAACAACCTAATTCTCTGGTGAGAATATTGAACAAAGTAATTAAGTCAAGTAAAAATAGAAACAAAGTCAGGGATAACTTGATTTCTTATCAAGAAAAGATGAAGTCTATATTTGACAGAAAAGAAAAAAAAATTATCTTTCAAGCAGGAGATTTGGTACTAAGATGGGACACCAGAAAAGGAGAAAAGGGGAAGCAAGGTAAGTTTGATCCTCTCTGGTATGGTCCATACAGAATCACTGAGGTAAGGTCAAATAACACATTCATTTTGGAAGATATGGATGGAGAATCAGTACAGCTGCCTGTGAATGGGTAGTATTTGAAACATTATTTCCAGCATTAAAAATTCAACATTTAACCATTGTACATACCAGATTGTTCACTATTCATATATCACCAAACAATATTTGACTACATGCCTGAAGTGAAGGCACTAATCTACGATTCTTAGTGTTTTGTGGCAAAAAAAACTATCCCCAGGTGGAGCCAGATGTTGTGGCTCATTTTCATTTTTCGTATTCTATTTTCAAAAATACAAAAAAAGAATATATTTAGAAAATATGGCAAAATGTAAATCCTTCATATGCTGGAAAATCATTTCATTTTTGTATATTAGTCAATTAATATGTTTTTGGAAAGCATGTGAAGGTGGGATCGACTGTTCCAATTAACACCTGTGCTAATCGTCAGGCAGGATTAAAAGAAGTTTGACTTAATGAAGATCAACGGAAACCCGCAGGCACAAATAGTCCGCAGGTTAGCAGAGAAGGTGCCTCCACAGTTGACTCCACTGACCACCTGTCGATCAATATCGATGGTTCACAATCACTGCGGGGGAAGAACCCCTATGGATGCTTCGTACCCTAGAGCACTCCCGCAATGATGTATGCATCCAATTGGGAGACAACTCATCTATTGAGTCATGGTATCGTTACTTGTCTGATCAAGCATTAACTTGGCATTAATGTTTGAAACTTTGCGCCATCTATATAAGGGTTCAAGTTTTTATTTTCCCTATCATTTTTCATTCCCATTTGTCCACAAAGTCATCCTAGTCACTCTATTTTCCTATCTCTGCATTTAATTGTTTGCCACCTTGAACTATTCCATGGCTAAGCAGTCTTCTTTTTCTGGTTCTTCTAGCCATATCCCTCTCATGGACACTGAACAACACATTAGGGATACTACATGCACTGTTGAGAATTTTCCCTTCTACCAGTGAGTTCTTCTGAATGAGAAAAGTTGCCCCATCTATTCAGCCATGGCCAATTCCGGTGTTTTGTCTTCATGCGTCCCCAAAACACATATTTTTCCCAAATTTGTGCATTGGTTAGTGTCTACATTGTATCCCGACAAATGTTTCGTGATGAATTGTTTAGGGGAGAATTTCCTTCAGGTAACAGCCCAGATATTTCGTCAATCCCTTTGTTATCCCGAGTCAAAGTCTTATGTCCAGTTCACTAACGAATCATTGGCAAAATTTTATGATAATCTTGCAGGACAGGAGTTTACGCAGGTCATCTTCTTTTTGAAGTCAGACACAAAAGTATTTTCGGCAAATGATAAAGATTTCTCATTGGATATTTTTGATGAAGAAGTGAGGCCAGTACTACAATATCTGTCAAAGATACTTGGAAGGGAGGATGATGCTCAAATTGAAAGGTCATTGTTGGGGTTATTTTCCTTGATGATGAAGCCTAAAGTGGTGTTGGATATTCCCTCTTACTAGTCAGATACTGTTAACACTCAGCTTATGAGCTTGTCCCTTACCAGGTCTTTCAAGTTCCCTTCACTGATCACTTATTTATTCCTGTATCAAAATGTATAATAATTTTTTATATTTGGGGCTAAATATTATGGATGCAAATAAGAAAAGACAATCAATAGTATTTTGGATAGATACTGTAAGAAATGAACCTGATGAGGGAGGGGCATTTGATTTTGCTAATTATTTCATGCCAATTGCCTATAAGGTTTTGAATGGAGTTCCTCCATGTTTTCTGCCTAAAGCCCAGGATTTTCTTCAGTTAAGTGCTAATTGTAAGTTTTGGGATTGGTTTGTATATGATGATTATTCATATATTAGATTATATGGAGCTAGGTTTGAACCTTACAGATTACCAATCTTTGTCCTCGTGAGATTGTTTGCATTAGATTTTATTACACAGAGTTTGATTGTAGATCAAGTACATTTTGTTCTAATGAAGAAGTGTTACACAACATTTTTTCACCGTCCCTACAATCCCTCGTCTCGTACATTGGAGGACTATCTCGTGACCTCTGAACAGTAAAATGTCCTAAAAACACCTTCATGGCATCCTCTTGCATAAGGACAAACATTCTCCTGAAGAACATGTCCTCTGAAAAACCCTAAAAACAATTTTTTTAGCCTTGGCGTGACTAGCCAGTTCATCCCTCATGCCAATGGGGGAAATCCACACTAGAGGGCGCGCCAACTAGCACTCTGTCCCTATGTTTCACTCGCGCCAAGCTTATTAAGGGATGTTTTTTAAAAATAAATGGCAGAAGTTTGATTCTAACAAACTCCATAATGAATCATCAAAAGGAGTTGAGTGGTTTCACTCTGGATCTCCATGTATAGGAAGTGGTTTTCCACCTCTCATGGAACCTTCCTAAGAGATAGGACCTATCCTATGATTATAGGGATCCCAACTTCCCTTCCTCAATCTATAAAAGCTTTCCCTCTCCATTAGCAAGCTAGCTGAACTTGTAGGAAGGAAACTATAGCTGGGCAACTATTGAGAGCTGAGCCGAAGAGAATCCCATAAGAGAGAGAGCTTCGTCCAGTTCCCGATAGGATTTGTTGAGACACGCTCCGCTGCAAGCCCCACCGAAGGAAGATCATAGCGTCAGAGCATTTGGTTGTAATCTCCCTTTTTTCATTTATAATATAAGCGACTCTAATTTTGGTTCCATTCTTGTGTTTAATCTTTTATGTAATGCAAGGAATTATATCTTCTCTGACTGATATATAGTTACATGCCTTAAGTATTATGGTGTATGTCGTCATTTCTCTACGTGTGTACAAGTGTCCGGATGTGATGAACGGAAGGATTGTGATCTGTCAAGCTGGGGACAAGGAGCACCGCTTCTTCATCGAAAACAGTAGCATGGGATTTGAGGTAGGCTACTTATCGCAGTCTCTGTCTTTCTTGTAACTAGGAACCAACGTCATTGTGTGATTTGATTGTTGCTAGACCCAATCTAGGGCTAGTGGGGTCGCCTCTGTTCGCAGAGGGGATTTACCTCCTCAACAATTTGGCGACTCCACTGGGGAATCAGTGGGAGTTAGCCCTTCCTCTTTTGGTTGTTTTTTGGCTTTTGATTGATTTATTTTCTTTTCTGGTTCACCTTCCTTGGTGTTAAACCCCTGTTCATCCCCCAAAAAACCAAATCCAGTCTCTGTTTGTACATTTTCATAATTTTTCTAGGGTAAACTCGATTGGCGCAGTTTTTCCCTTGACAATCGCACCATCTGGCACTTTTTGCTAGTTAGGCCCCCGCGCCAATGCCTTTTTGGTGCAGATTACAGCCAAACAGGCGCGCCAACTCTGCTTGGTGTTAGGTTTTGCTTGATTTTGGGCTCTCTGAGCTTGAGTTTTGGTCCTAGTGTCATTTTTATGATTGATTGAGTGCCTTGAAGTCATTTTTTACTGTGTTTGGCCCTTGTCCTCCAGTTGTTCACCCTTTACTGTCAGTTTTGGATTTTAGCCCTAGGGCTTCTAGGTGCTTCAGTGTGCTGAGCCTCCCGCGGGATTTTGGGTCTTTGCTTTCCCGGTCAATTTTTTTTTTGCTTCTCTGCATTCATCTTGTTCAATCCCATTGAATCATTACATTAATTGAGTGATTTTCCTTTCTTTCGTTCGATTTCACTTTGTGTTACTCCAAGCCTAGATTACATGGTTTGTTTGAGTCTCTTTCGAGATTATTCTTCGCTTTGAGGGATTTCGTCATCGGTTTGAGTCTTGATTGTGTGCGTTTGGATTGAGTGAACTTGTTTGTTTCAGCTCTCTCTTAGTCATTTCTTGAATTGGTATTTTCATTAGTTTTACATTCATTTAGTGCATTTTGCTCTATTATAGTGAAAAATACAAAAAAAACAAAATCTTTTGCATTTTGATTAGCCTAGTGAAAATTGAAATCTCTTTCACATTACTAGTGTTATATAACTCTAGAGAGAAGTTTTCTAGTTTCATTAGCTTGCATTTGAAACAGTAGTGGATTTTTTTGTGCCTTCTTTTTGTTTTCATTTGAAAAGCTCTCAACTCTCCCGTAGATAGCTCTTCATTGAACAAAATGATATTTTGTGGCATGTAGTTTGCATTTAGAGGTTTTATGAGATCCAACATTCGATAGGGCCTTGAAATTGAAACGTAAATTGAAGATCAACTTTAAAATTTACTGAATTAACCTAAGGAGGCATTGAAACATTAACGGAACATCTATTAGTCTAAGGTAGAGATGTGTTCCGGTGTCTTTAAGCCTAGCAGTTGTCGCTCGCCATCTGACTACAGAAAATGCTAGTATGGACTTGTGCTGCCTGTACCATCATGTATATAAATGGAGACCCCATTAGGTTGCAATCCTTTATCTGTAGGAAGCCGAGTCTGCCGCCTTTTACCTGTGATACAGCGGACAAAACATTCGGGGAGATTACCTGCACGTACGTCAAGTCCTTGGTTGATTTCTCTTTGATTTTTACCAAGGTGTATATGGAAATTCACGGATATCTGGTACACCCATTTGCCTAGATTACCAGAGCAGTCATTTTGATCTTTACTTACTCACTAAATTTGAAAAGATCATCAAGCTCTTGTCCTTTCACGCTTGTTTCCAAACTTAAAGTGATAGAGTCATCTTTTACTCATTTCTAGACTCTTAAAACATGAAACAGTAAAGTTTCCAGTTTCAATGTGGTAAAATTAATCATCTACGAACACACACCCATTTAGAGATTGATTTTTTGGCCTGTTGTTGTTTGCCTTTGTTTTTGCCCGTGTGTCTTTGTTTTGATATCTTCCTCTTTTCGTTACATTCACATTGGCGGAACCCTCAGTTTCGTCTACTGGTAGTCCTTACATAGACGATTCATCAGAGGTCTCCCAGTCCTCTGTTGAGTATCAGCAACCCATTGTATCCGAGTTTTCCGATGGGGAACCGATTATATCTAAACTTCCCTTTGGAGGACCAGTTGAATTCAATTGGCCCTTGTCCAATGCTTGGTTTGGATTTGGAGTAGGGGAACACTTCCCTCCTCTTACATCAGGATCACCCTTTTTGGCTGCTATTATACCTCCTAGTCCCCGTCGTCTTTTAGAAGATCTTATGGCAGGGTCAGATATGGACTCATCCAGTCCTTCTCCTAGTGAGGGCATTCCTACTTCTGGTGAAGAATACTAGCTTTTTCCGAAGACATCCCCGAACCTTCTGTTATGTCTTCACCTGGTCCTTCGCTCCCAGCTGGATATAGGTCTTTAAGTCAGGTCATGGCCGCTACTGCCTCTATCGGAGTATCAACTCCGTCCATAAGGTCGACCATTCGCACGTTGGGGATGTCGCCGTCGACGCCTCTCACGGCATCTCCTTTTGTTACATCAACGCTTGTTAGACCTACTTTCTGTGTGGCTGCATCTACCCCTGTTGTCACTACTCAGTCAGCTATGACCTCGTCAGTTCCTGAAGACGTTTATATAGCTTTTTTTATTCCGGAGAATATTTCTCCCGAGGAGTATTGGCTGTCTTTACAATCGTCAATCTCCGAGGTTGGTCAATCCTCTCAAGATCTTAACCATCCTTAATTTTCCCATAATGGACCGAATGGTTCCCCGATTTATGTATTTCCATATCAATATGATGAGCAAGGCAATCCTCTTCATTTTCCTGCTCCTGAGGCTTATCAGTATATTAACGGCTTTCTGTCTACCCAAACTGGGCAACCTTCTAATCAACAAGGGAAAAACCTTTAGGGACAGCCTTTGTTTCAGCAAGGATATGCTTCTGGCCCACAAGGACAACCCTTCCAGGGACAACCTTTGGCCCAGCCAGGTTATGTGTACGACCCACAAGGACAACCCTTACAGGGACAACCTTCGGTCCAGCAGGGATTGTTGTATGGTCTGCAAGGGCAGTCTTACAATCCTCAAGGTCAACCTCTACAGCCTCACCTTGTGGTCCAACCAGGGCAACCGGGGTATCAACCTGGACCTTTGTACAGTCCTGGGGGGCAAACCCATCCTTATCAACCGTTGGTGCAACCTTAGCAACCTCGTTTTCCAATTGGTCAAAATGTTTCACAGCCAGAGCCATCTTATGGTCCTATCATAGGTCAACCTGGTTATCAGGCACAACCTAGCCCTTTGTCGCCATCAGGCCAACCTGCTCAGCCGGGGCAGCCTGGTGTCCTTCATCAACCGGGTTAACCTGTTCAACCAAGACAACCTGTTCAACCAGGTCAACCTGTTCAACCAGGGCAACCTGCATAGCCAGGTCAACTTGTTCAACCAGGACAACCTACACAACCCGTTAACCCTGCTCAGCAACTGATCTATTCTATGCCACAGTCAAATCCACCTATGTGCTCGACTTATCAGACTCAGCAGGGTCCCACTTACCAGCAGCCCGTTCGACCCCAAGGCGGCTATTACCTTCAAGGTCAATCTCGACCGGTTTACAACCCGCCCCAAGGTTCTGGTTATTACCTTCAATAGCCAGGCTACAATTATACTCCGCAGTCAAATCCATACACTGCTCAAATAGGGCCTACATATAATCAAAATCAGTACCCTGGTTATCAACCCCTGTATCCTGGATTTAAGCTGCCATATCAACCCAATTATATGGCTTATACCCCCTATGGTCAGAATCCTTTGGGACAGAACCAATGGGGGAAGAGTTATGCTCAACCAGGTTGGAGTACCGGCATAGGTCCTTATCGGGGACCTAGCATGCCTTTTAACCCTCAATTTCCTTTTCTCGCCACGTTGGAATTACCCGACGTGTCCAAATTGACCAATGATCTGATTCTTCATAATCCATATTGGCCTCTGGTTCCGACGAAGGTGCCTGGTGATTGTCCTAAATTTGAGGGTAAATCTGGAGAAGACCCCCAAGCACATGTCATGACATACCATTTGTGGTGTTTTGTGAACTCTTGGATAGATGACTCGATTTTTCTACGTCTTTTCCAGCGCACTCTCACCGGTGTTGCTGCTAAATGGTACATAGAACTACCCCGTGGTATTTTTCAAGATTTTAATAATCTAGCAATGGCATTCCTGACGCATTTCCAGTTCACGAGTGGAGACGTCATCGTCGTCTGATCAAGTTTGATATTCCTGATCAACTTCTAACCCACTGGTTCACTACCTCCTTTGTCAACAAGATTGCATAAGACATTGCTGTGGGGGCATGTGTAACCGAGGAACAAGCCATTGCTTGTGTCCAGTACCTTGATTTAGTGTACTCTCAGTCTGGCACGTTATATGATATCTTGACTGATGCCCCGCGACCAGGGTTCTCTAAAGCACGAGCTACCCCATCGGTTGATGGTGTTATTGGTTCCATCTCTCAGACTTCTCGCAAGTCTTATAATGGGAGGCAGAAATCAAATTCTTCCAACAATTCTGCTCCTCCAGCTACTCCAGATTCTGGTAAGACCACAGAGGTCAACGCCATTCAGGCCAATCCTGCAGACAAGACTTCCAAAGGGAAGAAGAAGGGCAAAGGCAAAGCCAAATCTGATGCCCCAAAACAAAAATCCTCCAAACCACGTGCTGATGATGATTCGCAACAAAAACCGAAGTACCCTTGCCTGATCTGTGATGAAGACAACTACACCAAATATTGTCCCCAATGATCTGAGGTTAGTCAACTTCTTAAGGGCTCTAAGGGAACTCCGGAAGTTCTTAAGAAACCTTTTCCATCTCAGCAGACCCAGATGGTCGAGCAGCCTTCACCATCTGCACCGTTTGGGTCACAGGTTTTCATGATGAATGGTGCTGCACCTATTTCTATTGCCACTCGATCGAAGGATTATGCCAGATCATGCCAGGCAGCTGGTAAGGAAGTCGTTGACGGCCCGCCTCCCCTGCTTGTCTCTGGTCCTCTTGAAATTGAGAAGCCCAGTGCTGAACCCGTTGTATGGCCACCTTCCAAAGGTGTTCTCCGAAAGTCTTCCTATAATCCAAATGCCCGTGCTGCTCAACATTACAAAATTGTTGAGGATTTGGCACAGGTGCCTTCCGCAATGTCTGCGTTGGAAATGCTTCAGAGTTTCCCATCTCAATGGAAAGCTTTTTTATCTGCAATCGGTGATATTGATCCCGCCGATTCTAGCCTTCTCACCTTTGATTTAGAGAATTTCGTCCCTCGACTTCCGCACTAGATTGCCCTTGTTATACAAGTCAGCATCAATGGCCTCAATATTCACAGATCCATTGTGGATGAAGGTACCTCTACCTGTGTTATTTCATCTTCTTGCTAGAAGGCCATCGGCTCTCCAGCCCTCACTTCATCTCCCAATGCCCTTGAGGCATTCGATGGAAGGGATCAAAACCCTTGGGTGTTCTCGCGAGTCTACCAATTACATTGCAAGGTAAAACATTCAATATTGAAGTGGAATTTGTTGATGCCAAACTCAACTAAAATCTTCTACTCTGTCGCAGTTGGACCCACGCCATGTTGTGCGTTCTGTCCACCCTCTTTTGACTTTTGAAATTTCCGCATGAGGGAAATATTATTACTATTGATCAGTTGTCTTTCTTTACCTCATCCTCCGAGAACAACGTGTCATACATGGATCAAATTCCTAATCCCCCCGACAGTATAGGACCTGGTCTTTTCAAGGACCCTGTTCTCATGGGTATTTTTCCCATTCCACCACCCAACACCGTTCAATTCAACATGATCTCTAGGTCGGATGACCCGTGGATCATCCCTTCTCCTGAACAGGTTGCCTCTTTTGGAGAATCGATGCCTCTGACCCCATTTGAAATCAATTATTGTGAGATCATTGCCTCATCAAATCCTCCTCTTGCTGATAATGCTCCTTTGAGCATGGCTCTTGATGTTTATTCCCAATTCCCTTGGCTCGGTGATGCAAATTCGCCCGATACTTTGAGAGAATTTTTTCCGTCTGACAAAGCTATCATGGAGACTATGTCTCTCGAAGATCTGCCATGGAGCAATGGACATCATCGTTCCTTGTTCATGCCCGGCCTGGGGGCAATTTCTAATTGTCTCGAGTGTTTTGCATCTCAGGTTCCCTCTCCAAACACGAATATTGACTCATGAAGTATTTTCGAAAGGAAATCTGATTAATATTACCCAAACGATGCCTATCAACATTTTCTTTAAACCGGGGGTCATCGAGAATATCCATGTGGGAGTCACTTGTTCTCCCGATGAGATTCAAGTGTACGCTAGCCTTTTCCGTGAATTATGTGATTTTTTCGCATGGTCTTATGAAGAGATGCCTGGTATCGATCCCAGTATCATTGTGCATGACCTATCCTGGTGGGAAGCCTGTGCGCCAGCGTCCGCACCCAATGCATCCTCGAAAAGCAGCTGCTATAAAAGCAGAAGTTGAGAAACTTCTTAAAGCGGGCTTCATATATCCGATCCCCCTAACAGAGTGGGTTTCCAATATTATCCCTGTGGATAAGAAGCATGGCACAATTCGAGTCTGTGTTGACTACCAATATATCAATCGGGCTTGCTCTAAGGATAACTATCCCACCCCCTTTATAGATCATATCATTGATGATTATGCGGGAAGTGAGATCTTTTCCCTTATGGACGGCTTTTCGGGTTATAATCAAATTAATATCCTTCCATTCGATCAACATAAGACCGCCTTCATCTGTCCGTGGGGAACGTTCACCTACAAGAAGCTCCCTTTTGGCTTAAAAAATGCTGGGGATACCTTCCAGCGTGCCATGTCCTACGCCTTTCACGACATACGTAATATTGTTCAATCGTACCTGGATGACCTTCTGGCTCATTCAGCTCTACGCAAAGACCATCCAGAACATCTCCGCCAGATTTTTCTCCACTGCAAATGTTACAACATCAGGCTTAATCCTCACAAGTGTGTTTTCTGCGTTGACTCTAGTCAGCTTTTAGGATTCATTGTCTCTAAGGATGGAATTCGCCTTGACCCTCTCAAGGTTGAGGCTATTGTTAATCTCCCCTCCCCATCCTCGCTACATCAAATTCAAAGCCTTCAGGGGAAAGCGAATTTCTTACGTCGCTTTATCCTGAACTATGCGGAGGTAGCCAAAGGGTTTATGCGTATTCTCAAACAAGACGTCCCTTTCTATTGGGACGAGATTGCTCAACAATATTTCGATAACCTTAAGATGTTTCTTGTCAATGCTCCATTAATACATCCTCCAAACTATCATCGTGACTTTACCCTCTATTTGGCTGTCGCATTCAGCACAATTGCCATGGTTCTGGTACAGGATGATGATCACAGTAACAAACATGTGGTTTATTATCTGTCTCGGAATCTCCTCGACACTGAAATGCGTTATGCCCACGTCGATAAGTTGGCGCTTACCGCAGTCCAGGTCGTTCAGCAATTTCACCATTACATCATGTTGCGCATGGTAACCATGATTTCCGACTGCAACCCCATGACTTACATTTTGTCTCGAAAATTGCTGGGGGACTAGTACTCAAAATGGATTGTGATCCTTCAAGAGTTTGATTTGGAGTTCACTACTGCCAAATCGAAGAAGCAACTGGTTTTTGCTAATCTCATTTTCTCTCTCCCTACCGAATCTGTTCCGTCTCAATTCGAGGATCATATCTCGGATGAAACTCTCTTCTTAATCAACACTCTCGATCCATGGTACAACAATATCATCATGTACCTCCAGACATCTACATTCTGGTCCGAGTTAACGAAGGATGCTCGATGACGTGTTCGACACCAGTCGCAACCATATCGCATTGTCGGAGATACCCTATATCGGGTCGGAGTCGATTATGTACTCCATCGGTGTTTGACCTTAGAAGAGGCTGAGAAATTTCTGAGTGACTGTCACAGTGGTGCCTATGGCGGTCACATGTCCGGTTATGCTACCGCCTAGAAGATTATGCATGCGGGCTATTTCTGGCCGTCTATATTTAAAGACTATATTGTTGCAGTACGAAAGTGTCATGCATGCCAGATATTCCAACGCAAGATGCGTGCACCACCCCTCTCATTACATCTTGTCATTACCATGGGCCCTTTTTCCAAATGGGGCATTGATTTTATGACATATAACCCTCACTCGGCCGGGGGCATTCTTATATCATCGTTGCCATAGATTACTTCACCAAGTGGGTCGAAGTGATGCCTACATTGGCCGCAGACAGTAAGACAGCTACTCAGTTCATTTTCAACCATGTGATCATGCGTTTCGGCGTTCCTCAAGCCATCGTCACTGATCATGGCTCTCATTTTTGGGACTACATGATGGCAGAGCTGACATCGAAGTTGCGCTTGCGTCACGACAGCTCGATGCCATATTACCCCCAGGCAAATGGCCAGGTTGAAGCCGTGAACAAATTTCTTGTCATGACGCTTCAACGAAAAATTGGTATACACAAATCAAATTGGCATCTCCAGTTGTTTTCAGCTCTTTGGGCCTACCGAACATCAGTGAAGAGTGCGACCGGATTCACACCATTTCAGTTGGTGTATGGTCTGGAAGCTACTCTTCCGATTGAATGTGAGATCCCTTCACTAAATTTGGATGTGGAATTACTGCCCAATACTTCCCCGGAGGAAGAACGTCTCCTATATCTTGAAATACTGGATGAAACTCGCCACTTGGCTGCTTTGGTTAGCGAGGCACAGAAAAAGCGGGTTAAAGCTCATTTCGATCAAACAGTTTCTCCGCACTCCTTTATCGAAGGAGACCTCGTCCTCTTGTATGATCAGGCTCACGATAAGCTTGGGGCAGGAAAATTCCAACCTATGTGGCATGGGCCCTATATCGTTAAATGCGTATTGAAAAATGGGGCTTATGAGCTGATCGATTATGAAGGTCTTCCTTTGGCACAACCCAAAAATGGGTTGTACCTGAAGAATTATTATGCTTGAATCATTCTTGCATAGTATATGTACATAGGTGATTTTTTCATTTTTGTGCATGTGTGGTGTGGTGTGCTTTGTAAGTGTTTTTCTGCTCATTGGGTCTTCCTGATTGTGCAGATGTATATTACTCCTTATGTCGGTTTCGCAGATGGTGCCTCCCGCAGTACCAGGAATCTGTCTTCGGCAGCTTGGGTAGACTACAATCATGCTGGTGAGTTAGTTAATTTACAAGGTGTTTGTCTAGGGCCTGCTACAAATAATGTTGCGGAATATAGGGTTGTTTTTGAATTATTGAACGAGGCCTTTAACCTTGGTATTCATGCATTACTTGTATATCTGGACTCACATCTTGTAGTGTTACAGCTCAATTGTCATTATTCAGTTAGGAACCCATGCATTTTAAGATTGTATCTACGTATTCGTTTACTGGAAAGAAATTTTGATTACATCACATATCAGCATATACCTAGATGAATGAATACATTAACAGATGCAGTAGCCAACATGGTATTAGATAGACATTTACGCAATTTGTAAAAATGTCATCATATGTAAGAAAGATCCATGTAGAAATATATATATATATATATATATATATATATATATATATATATATATATGTCGAATGTTTGCAGCATGTGCATCATATAAAATCCAAAAAATATACATGTTTGTTCCAATTACATCCAGAGACGACATTTCTCTCAAAAATATGAAAATAAAAGCTTAGGCGACCAATTGGTATGGTGCTCATGGCAACACGTCACTGCCCGCACCAACCGCCTGATGCGGTTCTACCTGCTCAATCCACTCTCAGTCCATGTATATAATTCCATTTTTCTTTGTATACCCCCAATCTTCAAATTCTTTTCCGCACAAAACAGCATTCAGCTTTCGCCCCAATTAGTTTTAAATCTGGGCAATCCTTTAACAACTTAATGCAGAGGATTTTATATCTCAAATCTCTGATTTGAGATATAGAACTAAAATCCTCTTATGACTTATGAAACTCATATTGCAATACACCCAGATTCCTAATATTTCTCATGCGGAAGCTTATAAACTAAGTCTTCAAGGGAGACTTATTTTCATTTCCTATATGGTTATAATACTATAGTCGAGGCCCACTTTATATGATTTTTCAATGGTCAAATAAACCCCCAAAAAATCTTCTCACGAGCTTATATATCCATATAACTGATTCTAATTGAGAAAGGGGAATGTAATATTACCCTCTAAACGTCCACGCTTCATAACCATTAACTTTGTTATCAGCCCATTTTACGAGGGTCCGTAACATATTAATTCATTCATACAAGACCCCACACCATTCAACAAAATACGTGGGCACCTTTTCCCTTTAAAACTTGCCACGACACTTCTATAAAAAATTGCGTCAGCGTATATAACTTACACGCCTAGACTTTGGTTAACAACCATTCTACATTCGTTATCAAAATGTGGCATCACACTTTGTGTTAAGGTCTTGACTGCACGGTCTAACCTTTATTCCTAACCACCGTTTATTAGAACCTTCGTTAACAAACCATTGCATTTATTACCAATGCATCAAGGCCCACAACACTTAAACTCTTAGATCAATTGCTGGACTGATCTATTGTTCAGTGATTCATCGCGCTCCTCTCGGATAACCGTCACCGCCGATCTTCGTTTATTAACCCCTTCACATTTTCAATCTACAAACATCGTATCCTCCCATTAGACGGACATAACGCATATCACGTTATTTTAGTCTTCGTGAGTTAACTCTCAAAAATTACACGACGTGAATGGTTTTCTAAAACCGCCTAAGGCCACATGTCAGGCAAGGACCCTAATCGCGTTTTTTTTCCAAAATTTGTTTACCGCTTTGCCACAGCGCGACACCGCCGGTGTTGACTCCTCAAACCGCCTTTACTATACACACTTCAGGGTTCCACCGTATCGACTCACTGTTCCACTTCCAATACTAATTCGCCTTCAACCTTAACTTCATTCTAACTCTTGCCACAACAACTTCTCTTCGGCACGGAAGCTCTCATCGCTCTACACAGAACTTACACTCATTAGAACATCCACACCGGGCTATTTCAAATTGAATGTTGTTCAATCAACCTTAATCCGGGACTGACTCACTCATTCTCATACATTTCCAATTACCCTACACGCAGAATCGAATGACACCCATATGTAATCGGTTCACTCCAGAATGCCTCCAACCTTGATATGTATAAAACCTCTTATATACCCTGTCATATGCAGAATTAAATTTTAATTCCCAATTACAGAACTCTTGCTACAACGTTTTCTTCAACACGGTATATCTCATCGATCTACATGGAACTTCCATTCCTTATGCTGGTCGATCCCAACGGAATTGAAAGACTTCCATTAAATTAACTACGTTTGCCGGAACAGGATACAAATTAGTACCAATAAATCTCCAAGGGGTTCCTTGACTCTGAATATTAATCAATTAAACAAAGTTCAATACTAAAACCAAATATACCAATAGCCAGGGATTTAATGCCCTTTACGAGAATTGAATTCAACTGTACAGGACTCACTAATTGAGTATGCGCTCTCAATTTCATAACCAAATATTTCAATACTAGACAGGATTCCACTTTGTTTCTTATAAAATTGGGTTAAGGGAATTCGAATTCGTTTACGCAGGACTTAAACCAATCAAGGCACATAAATTTCAGAATACAACATCGACGGGAAGGTCCAGTTCTTCAATGACACACAGGATTCATCTAACCAGAGTTTAAACCAACAATATCCATACAATGCTGAACCAATTCATTTTATATACACCACTGGAATTACTTATAGAACCTCCTTACTTTGGCCAGGTCTTCTATTCTGTGGCCCTCTACAATCTACTCCGTCTCCTCAACTATCTACCTCTACTTACATTTATACAAAAGGTTAACCTAAATCGATTCAGGTTCCCTAACAGCTCACCGGACTCTTCAATTTCCCAAATTTTAGACTTAAACCCAAAATAACTAAATTGTCTCTTCACATTCCTTATGTTCTCTAGTGATTAGAGGACATTTACAATTTCAATATGCTAATATTTACATGAAAATTTAAGATCATGAGACCCCCTATGTCTACTGAGATACAAAGTATTTAATTGTGCCTAATGCCCCTGCATCAGACTCCCAAGCTTCAATTTGTTCATGATCTCCTGATCATGTTTCTTTAATCTCTGCCTCCTAAATCCCAGACTTTGGTTTTCTGCTGTCCAACAGTTGCATCATCTTTCCACTGCTCTTCTCCAGGTCTCCATATCTTGTTCTGCAATCTGCCTCCAGTTATGCTTTCACAATCTGCCTTTGTCTTTCCTTTACTGAAACTCTCTTGCTTTCTTGCTGCTATCTGCTGCTTCTGAGACACCTTCATCATCAGTTTTCTGATGTTTTTAGTTTCTCTGTCCAATTCATCTTCTATTTGGAAAATTCTCTGCCCACTGCTACTGCCTCCAATCTCTATTGCTACCAATATTGTTGTTGTAATTTTTTTTATTTCTGCAGATGCCATCCCACATGTTGTGTCCTCCCAAACTTCCAGTCCCTCTGCAACATCTTTATTTTTCTCATCATCTGCAAACTCACTTTTAGAAAACAAATCATTAATTAACTTTCCACCTGCAGTAATATACTCACACAGTATACTAGTAAACATAAGCAAACTAGTATCTGCTCCTTTTTCTTCCACAGCTTCAGGCATCTTTACTTCAGTGTCTGCAATCTCATTCTCTTGCCCAATTTCTTTTAGCAAACAATTCAGCCATCTCCCCTGTACTTGTTTTGCATCTTCAACATGCTGCAAATTAGCTTCAGCATCTTTTTCTTCTTCTTGGGAAATCTTCAGCAATTGCCTCTCATCTCCTTGGTTGATTCTGGCAATCAAACCAAGTTCTTCAAGATTTGTATTCTCATCTTCTGTCAGCATAGTATGTTGATTCTTCCTTACTGTAGCAGCTTTAAAAATATGTCCTCCAGTTCTTTCTTGGCTCATCAGACAAGCCAATTTTTCTTGGTCACCAACAGTATCAGGTTCCTGCACATGAGACATGACTGTCTCATCCTTTTTCTCTTGCAAAAAAAATTTTCCTCTCAAGACAATTCCAAAATATGGATTGTCTTTTGCCATTCCTGTAAACATAAACAAATTGTTAGTGTCAAAACCATGAGACCCAATGGTCTCAATTGATGATCTAGTCACCAATTCTTCTCTCTGTAGTTCTAAGTCTGTCTCAAGACTCAGAAATTCTTCCTGATCTTTCTTTTCAACTGCCAGAGCTATCTTCTTTTCCCTAATAACCATATTAAAATGATGACCCTTCACTATTTTTTTAGCAACATAGTTCCTCTTTCATTCAATCCTCTGACAGATTTCATTTGTTGTTCCTCTTTGCCTGCATGACCAACACATGAATCAAAAGCTCTAAAACTACAAGGCTTCAACACCTTCTTCTATTCTGACAACACATCAGTATGTTGTTCAGAACTTCTTTCCAAATACTCTTTCAACATCTCAGTATGCTGCTTTACATTCTTCATCAGATTGTCATCTAGCCTCTTTTTCCTTCCATCAATTGCTTCATGAATGCTCTTCTGTTGTGATTCACCAAAATGAACTCCTTCATTTTTCTGAATCATTTTCTTATCCTTTGTCCTCTTATTGTCATTCATGACAATTCCTCTGTCCAGTTTCTTTAGCAAATCATCTTGTGCATAGGCCCTCTGTCTCTCCAATTCTCTTCTTTGAAAATCCAACCTCCTATACAATTCAACAGCTTCAAGTGTAGTAGACTTTGGAAACCTTACACAACCTCTTATACCTCTGCTTGTTCTTGACCAATCATCTGCTGGTCCTTCATCCTCTGTTTCAACATTCTGCTGAATATCTTCAATGGACTCTTCAGTCTTCATATCTCCTTGAGATCTCACTATCTCAACATTGATCTAAGTAGACTTCAGATTCAATGTCTCCTCCTCATCAACAAACTTTAAAGCTGGTTCATCTTCCAGTGATGTACCTGCAAACATACACAACTCTTTAGTTTTCAAATCACAAGACTCTTCAGTCTTGGCTGCTTCCTCAAGCACTTCCCTTTGAATAGATCTGTATGTGGAATTTTCAAATTCCATCCTTGCCTCAAGAACTCTGAGTTCCTCATCCTTTGTAGGACCTGCCATCACCTTACAATTGTCAGACTCAAAAACACAAGTCTTTACATCATCCAGCTGATCTAGACATGTCCAATAACTCAGGAAATCATCAATGATTTTCTCTTCAGCAAGACAACCTTCTTGCTACCTTAAGTCTTCATCATGCCTCACAATATCTCTTGCAGATCTCCACTCTTCATTTGTACTCTGTCCTGCTTCACAAACAGAAACTTTCTTCTTCAAATCAGTTGTCTTGAGTTCCTCTTTCAATAAGGCAATATCCTTTTGCCTCAACCTCAACTGTAATGGTTGCCATTTCACTTTCTTCCTCATGAGCCAACCAACTATCTGGTTTTCCTCTATCATCCTCTCCAGTTCATAAAGTTGCTTACTAATCTCAGCGATCTCTCTCCAATACTCTTCATCAGTGAGTTTCTTCCTCATGCCAATTGCTTTGGCATCTGCTTTCTCTCTTCTATTGTGGCCTCTCTAAAAACCTCTGCAATCTCTGTTGTGGCTATTAGTAGCCATTTTCTTCTCCATGAATTCTTCACTCACAAGCTGCACTAAGCCTCTGCAATAGCAAGCTCTCTTGTTGCAACTTACCTAACCAATCCTTTCCTCTGGATTTGGATTTTGGCAAGTACTGGTCCCCTACCTACTAGAATCTTCTGAGCACTCTCTTCTGCTCTCTTCAGGCTTCACTCTGCAACTTCTCAAGAAAACCTTTGTCCTTATTTCATCCAACCTCTGTTGGGAATATTCCAGGTTCTGCCATACTTTCTTCTTCACTCAGAATCCATTGCTGGACTCTTCTATCACTGCTCTCAAAGTTGTGATCTTCTCTTGTTGAGATTCTACATTTGCCTGTAATCAGAATTCTGCAAACAATTCTCCAAACCAGAGTTTAAACACTGCTCACCTTCTCTTGAGAACACTGCAATTGTCCTCCTTATCCAGCCTCTAGCCGAATATCAGGCTCACTGCCTTCACTATCAAATGTTGTCTTCACTTTTCTGGAACCATATTTCTGCAATCATAAATTTCAAGTCAGATTTAAAATTAATTACCTGGAAGATCCCTGCCTGATCTTGTTTTCCACTCTTTTTGCAAATCATGTTCACTGCAAATGTGTATGCTACATATCAGGTTTAAAAATCTGATCTTCCTTCTTCTGTCACCTGCACTATATCCATGTAGGCTGAAATCTTTATCAGTCTTCAAAAACCTGATGCATTCAATTAATTCAAAACTTGAACTTCAAACAGAGCTAAACCTGGCTCTGATACCACAATGATGCAGTTCTACCTGCTCAATCCACTCTCAGTCCATGTATATAATTCTATTTTTCTTTGTATACCCCCGATCTTAAAATTCCTTTCCACACAAAACAACATTCAACTTTCACCCCAATTAGTTTTAAATCTAGGCAATCCTTTAACAACTTAATGCAGAGGATTTTATATCTCAAATCTTTGACTTGAGATATAGAACTAAAATCCTCTTATGACTTATGAAACCCATATTTCAATACACCCAGATTCCTAATATTTCTCATGCGAAAGCTTATAAACTAAGTCTTTAAGGGAGACTTCTTTTCATTTCCTATATGGTTATAAGAACATAGTCGATGCCCACTTTATGTGATTGTTCAATGGTCGAATAAACCCCCAAAAAATCTTCTCACGGGCTTATATATCCCTATAACTGATTCTAATTGAGAAAGGGGAATGTAGTATTACCCTCTAAACATCCACACTTCATAACCATTAACTTTGTTATCAACCCATTTCATGAGGGTCCGCAACATATTAATTCATTCATACAAGGCCCCACACCATTCATCAAACATACGTGGGCGAATTTTCCCTTTAAAACTTGCCACGACACTTCTATAACAAATTGCGTCAACGTATATAACTTATGCGCCTAGACTTTGGTTAACAACCATTCTACATTCGTTATCAAAATGTGGCATCACACTTTGTGTTAAGGTCTTGACTGCACGGTCTAACCTTTATTCCTAATCACCATTTATTAGAACCTTCGTTAACAAACCATCACATTTCTTGCCAATGCATCAGGGCCCACGACACTTACCTCTTAGATCAATTGTTGGACTGATCTATTTGTCAATGATTCATCGCGCTCCTTTCGGATAACCGTCACCGCCGATCTTCATTTATTAACCCCTTCACATTTTCAATCTACAAATGCCGTCGGATCTGCATAGCCTCCCATCAGACGAACATAACGCATATCGCGTTATTTTATTCTTCGTGAGTTAACTCTCAAAAATTACGCGACGTGAATGGTTTTCTAAAACTGCCTGAGGCCACGTGTCAGGCAAGGACCCTAATCGCGTTTTTTTCCAAAATTTGTTTATTGCTTTGCCATAGCGCGACACCGCCGATGTTGAATCCTCAAACTGCCTTTACTGTGCACACTTCAAGGATCCACCGTATCGACTCACGGTTCCACTTCCAATACTAATTCGCCTTCAACCTTAACTTCATTCTAACTCTTGCCACAACAACTTCTCTTCGGCGCGAGAGCTCTCATCGCTCTACATAGAACTTACACTCCACACCTGGCTATTTCAAATTGAATGTTGTTCAATCAACCTTAATCCAGGACTGACTCACGCATTCTCATATAGTGCCAATTACCCTACGCGCAGAATCGAATGACACCCATATGTAATTGGTTCACTTCAGAATGCCTCCAACCTTGATATGTATAAAACCTCTTATATACCCAGTAATATGCAGAATTACATTTTAATGCCCAATTACAGAATTCTTGCTACAGTGTTTTATTCGACACGGTAGATCTCATCAATCTACATGGAACTTCCATTCCTTATGTTGGTCAATCCCAACGGAATTGGAAGACTTCCATTAAATTAACTACGTTTTCCGGAACATGATACAAAGTAGTACCAATAAATCTCCAAGGGGTTCCTTGACTCTGAATATTAATCAATTAAACAAAGTTCAATACTGAAACCAAATATACCAATAGCCAGGGATTTACTGCCCTCCACAAGAATTGAATTCAGCTGTACAGGACTCACTAGTTGAGTATGCGCTCTCAATTTCATAACCAAATCTTTCAATACTAGACAGGATTCCACTTTGTTTCTTATACAATTGGGCTAAGGGAATTCGAATTCATTTACGCAGGACTTAAACCAATCAAGGCACATAAATTTCAGAATACAACATCGACCGAAAGGTCCAGTTCTTCAATGACACACAGGATTCATCTAACCAGAGTTTAAACCAACAATATCCATTCAATGTTGAACCAATTCATTTTATATACACCACTGGAATTACTTATAGAACCTCCTTACTTTGTCCAGGTCTTCTACTATGTGGCCCTCTATAATCTACTCTGTCTCCTCAGCTATCTACCTCTGCTTACATCTATACAAAAAGGTAACCTGAATCGATTCAGGTTCCCTAACAGCTCACCGGACTCTTCAATTTCCCAAATTTTAGACTTAAACCCAAAATAACTAAACTGTCTCTTCACATTCCTTATGTTCTCTAGCGATTAGAGGACATTTACAATTTCAATATGCTAATATTTACATGAAAATTTAAGAACATGAGACCCCCTATGTCTACTAAGATACAAAGTATTTAATTGTGCCTAATGCCCCTGCATCACCGCCTCAGTAAGCGATGGAGGTACTCGGCACCCCTACGGTGTGCCTTTGGTAAGCCATAGGGACATCAGCTAGGTGAGCATAGTTCGGAACCCCACGAGAAATCCCCTCGAGGTTCTATACCAGTGCGTCCCCCTCGCCCCCCTCACCTTGAGGGTCGTAAGCAAGCGGAGTCCTCCTCCCTATCAGTGACATCCCAGCAGGCCTCTCTAGGCCAACATCTACATACATATAGGATCAATTGTTAGAACATGCATGTATACCAAAAAATCATAAAATCCATAAAAATCAAACAGAGTCTTACCCAGCTCCTCATCCCAGTCCTCTCCTTCTGGGAGCGGAAGGTCTGGGTCTCCAGTGAAATCAGTGCCCGCATAGGGCCAGTCCTCTACGACGATCAGCTGTCGTCGGAGCCATCCAAATAACTCGGGTTTCCATGACATCTGCTGGCCGCCCCCTACCCTGGGCATTAATGCTGCCCATCGAGCCATCTGTGGCTCTCTTAATGGTGGATCTAGGACTATCGCCCCCTAGCCCTGGAAGATAGGTAACTGTTCTAGGAAGAACGATACAAAGATTGACCCATACCCAAACTGCTTCAGTTTGGCATTTTTTCATTTGGTCAATTGTCGTTTGATGTTCATAGTCACGGTTGTGGCCTAGTCAAACACTGTGGGATTCATGCACTCAGACGCCAGGAGGAGCTGTGTTTTGGTAGCCTTGTGCAGTTCTTGCAACCCCGCAGCCCGCGTAATGGTATGTAGCACAACTTTGAGTGCTAGGTCAAGAACATTATGGATGTTGACTATGCCACTACCTGATCCCGTTTGTGCCCCTGGGCACACCCTCTCCATGACCATCGACATTTTTTTTCTAGAAAGCCTGGTGCTTGTCATAATCAGAACTGGACCTTTGCGTGACAATCTAGTGATGAAGTAGACATCAGACACTTCGAGCTCAAGTACTTGATCTCAAAGTTTAAGCTTCTCTTCGTTCTCATCCCAGATACTTATCAAATATTGTAATAATTCGGGCTAAGCCCTAAGACATGGTGTTAAGAAGAATTTCTTTCACCCGTAATTTCGAAGAGAATTCATGCATTGCTCATTCTCCATTTCCAACTCATCTTCTTCACTGTGCTCCCTTTCTTTCCATTCAATCCCCATTTTTGCTTTATACTTGCATCAAATTGGTCATAAGCACATTGTAAGATCCCTTGGGCATTTAAAATGACAATTAATTGGCTGAATTTTTGTTAAATTTGAGCGGAATATTGGGTTGCGTAGTTGGCGCGGCTGTTTTGATGACAGTCGTGCCACCTGGCGCGGCCCCTTTGCAAAAAGAGGTCGATTGGCGCGGGTCAGTGCCTAATACCAGCGCCCACCATAGAAGCCCTAGTTTTGCAAATCCTCCCCTCGGGGATTCCAAATGACAATGAAAAGCTATGAAATATGGCCTAAAAATGGCTAATGGAAGCAGCTCTTACCTGGAAAAGACGGATCCAGAATAGTGCACTAGATTGTCCACGATCGTCACTACAAGATCGTACGGAAATAACTCACTATCGCTCTGCATAGAGGTAAAAAGGTAAAAAGTAAATATGTTTTTACTATTGGTCATATTTATAACTTTTCCAAATCAAATTTAGGTTTTGAGACTTGTTTTTCCAATATTTCACTATGTTTTGTCGAAAAATGGGTTTTACACTTGCTTTTTGTGCAGCGACAGGTTTTCACACGATTAGGACGATGACACGAGTTGTATTTTATACTTTTTTGAACTCGGTAAAAACACGAAAAAGTCACTATTGGAGTCACCTTTCAGCTCTTTTCTAACTCTCTAAAAATGAAAATATCATCGAGTCACTTGTCTTTTTGAGCTCGTTAATTGGCTGCGAAAAAACATCTACCTAGTATATGTTTACCCCTTTTTCGGGCTGGGATAGATTACTTATGAAAAAGGAATACCCTAGCCTATCGCGACTAGGAGGTTCTCTCAAACATAGTTTTCTACCTTTTCGGATTTGAGGGACTATCTACAAAAAGGGACTACTGGAGTTTTCTTTTCCGCTGCCTTTTCAAACTCTCTAAACATGAAAAGATGTTGAGTTCTTCCTTTGTCAGACTTGTTAAAAACTAATGACATCGGACTTCGCCGTAATTATGTTACTCGAGTTCCTCCTTCATAGGGCTCATTAAATGTACTAGGTCGGATTTGTCCGAAGGAAAAACTTATATCGCAAGCATATGTTATCCCCTTCAAGCTTGTTTCCAAAAATAATTGGGTAACTCGCCAGAAATGGTGGGCGAAAATGGAACCAGTATCACCATCGTGTCGACAGTATGTCGCTCTTGAACATGGCACTTGTCTGCATTCGTGTCGGGTTGCGGACATCTCATATCGTTATCTGCTTGCCTCTGTGGGTTTGGGTAATCTCTTTTGACCGCTCATCTGCTCTTTTCCACGTCATCATGACCTCAAATCCTTTGATGTCAAATACTACCAAATCCAGTGTCGTGCCGCCGATATGTTCAAGAGAAGTTGACCTCTGCAATTTTCAACCTTCCTCTGATTCTCTATTGATCTTGATTCACAAACATTATGTTCCTCTGTCTCATGTCGATGATGTGGGAAACACTATGGCCCACCTTCGATCAAGGTCACTTCTTGTCGACTTCAGCTCATTATCCAGGAGGCTAATCTAGAGACTCCCTTCAGGTACCTTGGAGCCTGCATGCCTCAATGGCAGGTTCTTCGCATTCGACGCAAGGTTTTCATTATTGGCCTTCGATCGAATGATTCTGCAAGTGTTTGACGCCAACTCACTGTTCACATTCCATGGATTGTACCTCTTGTACCTTGAGAGCCATCATCATTATTGGTGGTTTCTTTCGCGTCTGTTAACGACTTTCATTATTGGCTAGTAATCAGATGAGGTTCTTGCATGTTCTACTTCAGCTCACTTATTCACATGCTCGGACTTTTACTCTGTTCGAATCGAGATGGAGCGCAAGACCCTGGATCTTTTCTGATAAAATCCAGGCTACAAATTCTTTGTGGATTATCATGATTGGTTACATGACTCATTTGATTGGATGGTTGCGACCATACCTACATCTACTTGTTGATCCTTTTTTGTTGGATGGCTATGTCCATACCTTGGATCCTGGTTATGGTACACTCTACTATGGATGGTTGCGCCCATACCATATATCATGTATCAGAGATATCAGTTGTATTTGTATTTTCAAGTCTTCCGACGACAGTGTTTTCAGTTGGGCGCGTTCTCATAAAGCATTTCACCCCTCCCTCTCTCTCGGACCTCATGCTTTAGGGGGCATATGTTACACAGAATTTTGTCACCGTCCCTGCAATCCCTCATCCCGTACATTGGAGGACTATTCTCGTGACCTCTGAACAGTAAAATGTCCTAAAAACACCTTCATGGCATCCTCTTGCATAAGGAAAAACATTCTCCTGAAGAACATTTCCTCTTAAAAACCAAAAAAGCAAATTTTTTAGCCTTGGCGCGAATAGCCAGTTCATCCCTCACGCTAATGGGGGAAATCCACACTAGAGGGCGCGCCAACTAGTCCTCTATCCCTGTGTTTGACTCGCGCCAAGCTTATTAAGGGATGTTTTTTAAAAATAAATGGCAGAATTTTGATTCTAACAAACTCCAGAATGAATCATCAAAAGGAGTTGAGTGGTTTGGCTCTAGATCTCCATGTATAGGAAGTGGTTTTACACCTCTCATGGAACCTTCCTATGAGATAGGACCTATCCCATGATTATAGGGATCCCAACTTCCCTTCCTCCATCTATAATAGCTTTCCCTCTCCATTAGCAAGCTAGCTGAACTTGTAGGAAGGAAACTATAGCTGGGAAACTATTGAGAGCTGAGTCGAAGAGAATCCCGTAAGAGAGAGAGCTTCATCCAGATTCCCAACAGGCTTTGTTGAGACACGCTCCGCAGCAAGCCCCGCTGAAGGAAGATCATAGTGTTAGAGCATTTGGTTGTAATCTCTCTTTTGTCATTTATAATATAAGCGACTCTTATTTTGGTTCCATTCTTGTGTTTACTCTTTTATTTAATGCAATGAGTTATATCTTCTCTGACTGATATATAGTTACATGCTTTAAGTATTATGTTGTATGTCGTTGTTTCTCTGCGTGTGTACAGGTGTCCGGACGTGATGAACGGAAGGATTGTGATCTGTCAGGTTGGGGATGAGGAGCAGGGATAATTTTAAGGATGGAAAATTATCTCAAAGTTTAAAAAATTGGCGAATCTCACTAGTCCCTAATATGCAAACTATAAAATGTTTATTGATGTATTTGTAGAATTATTCAATTTTATAATGATATTATAATATATTTTCTATATAATGTTGGCGATTTTTAACGTAAAATAATTTTATATTGTAAAATTTGGGCGAATCATTTTTATAAAAAAATGGAAATTAACGAATCTTTTTTTTGGAAAAACCATGGAAAATTAGCCCACCTGCGAATATTAGCCCCTAAAATTTTCCATGATGAGGAGCACCGCTTCTTCATCGAAAACAGCAGCGTGGGATTTGAGGTAGGCTACTTATCACAATATTTGTCTTTCTTGTAACTAGGAACCAACGTCGTTGCGTGATTTGATTGTTACAAGACCCAATCTAGGGCTAGTGGGATCGCCTCTATCCGCAGAGGGGATTTACCTCCTCAACAAGAAGGGCCATTTTTTTAAGTTTCCTAAGTCTATGGGACCATTCATACTGAATATGAGGCAAGCAAAAAATGAAGCTAAGAGGATGTTAGGAAACATGCACTTATTACTAGGTCAAAAATGGGCCTATGATCCTCACAAGGTAATCTCTAACAGAAAGGTTGAAAATGGTTATTATGCTTTTGTTCATGACCGTAGGTCTGAAGTAGAGAAGTTGGATAACAAAGGTTTTTTAGACTCTGTTAGTTCCAACATTCAAACTCCAATCATTTCTGAAAAATTAAGCAAAAGAAGCAAAGAGAAAGTTGTTGATTCTGAAGATGAAGAATAGAGAGCTGAGAAGAGGGCTAGATTGACTGAAGAAATACCAAGCACCTAGCCTAGTTTCCTTCTTCAATTAGGATATGCTCATAATGCACCAGCTTCACCGTCAAGACATGGAGATGTTCAGGATCAATTTCCTTTTATCAAGCAATTTTTTGCTCGGATTTCAGAAAAGAATCAGAAGATGAAAGCTAGTATGGAGGCTCAAGCTGAGTATCATATTACTCCTAACCAAACTAGATTATTGACTGCTATGGAATTAGAAAGGGACCAGTTTAAGATTGCTTTTTCTCACCCATGTGAAATGACAATAGGGTCATCTAGCAGTTTTAAAACTATTAATTTAACTATTTATGTGAATAAGATCACTTTACTTTAAAAAGTTAATTTTCATATGCAGACAGGTCAATTGATTGTTAATGATCTAACCAAAACTAGTGCAGCTGCTCATAAGGTAGAAAATATGTTAGGAAAATTGATCAAACATTAAAATTGGAGAAGGCTAATTCTAGGGCTCTTACAACTCAGAATGAAGAGTTGACGAAGATAATTGTACAAATTGGAGTGGATCCTAATGATAAATCAGTTGTACAAAAGTTGTTACATAGTGCTAAGTCAGAGATAAATGTATTGAAGAAGAAGTTAAAGTTTCCTACTGAAGAACACTCAATGGCAGCAGAGGTAGCAGAGGTAGAGAATGAAAAAGAAACTCTTTTACAGCAGTTGTTGCAGAAAGAGGAGGAGGTTTCTAAGTTAAAGGAGTCTGTACTTAACTTGCAAATTCAAATTGACTCTCATTCTTGCACCATAGTCATGTCATCTAGAACTGATGATCTAGTAGCAATATTGTCCCAGTTAGGCACAAAGTTGAAAATGGAAGAAATTGATCTTAAGAATACTCAGAGAGTGCTTGAGACAGTGATGAAGATAATGTGGGCCAAAGAAGGAAAAGTAAATAAGTATAAATCAGATTGTCAGACAGCTTATGATGAAATCTCGAGTCTTAAAGAAAATATGAAAGGAAAAATAATTCTAATTCAAGCGAAGGATATTGTATAGAATGAAATCATTGAAGTCATGAAAACAGCTTGGGAGTCCTTGACAATAGTGTCAGAAGAAAAGAGCAAAGTGAGAGATTTACAAGAACTAGTTATGGTTGATTTACAAGAACTGGTTATGGCTGACTAACAGAAGACTCTTAACAGAGCTTTATGGGAAAATAAATTCATTGATTTCATCAATTCAAGGACATATCAGGAGCTGGAGGAAAATGAAATTAAAGATAGGACATTTTTTGTTCTAGATATTAATAAGTTGATTGTGAAAAATGCTTACAGGAAGTCGGCAGAGAAGAAGTTGACAGAAATTAAGCAAGTTGTAAACAGATTTGATAACATATTTGACAAAAGGGCCAAGGGAGGGTTGCCATCATGTTGGGATCTCAAAGGAAATATTCTATCATTGGATTCCTATGAGCCATTTTTAGTGCTAGCAAAGAGTAATATTGATAATACCCATGAGAAGACCGCAATCCTGAAAGGAGCTACAGTTGTTAATTTCTTACATTGGAATTTTCAATTACTTTGGATGGTAAAGACTTTGTTCATAGAATGACCTACTTTCAACAAGATCACTGCCTTCATATTAGAATATCATAAGTTGATCAATTCTCCCAAAACCAGCATTGAAATCTGGAAGAAGTGCAAAGCATGGATGACTGATTCACCGGGTGATACCTCAGCATCTCAGAAGGACACATTAGTGAATCTAGAGAACACAACGATAACCAATAAAATCCAGATTCAACAAATAGATTGATGCTTTAGTTTTATTTATCTTTTTATTAAAATATCAATGTTGTAATGAAGTTTTTAATTGCCATGTAATAGGTAGTTTACACAATTATAGGTAATTTGAACAGTTACAATTAGTTCCAGCAGAATAAAATGCTTTGTATTGTATTTAAACAAATGAGAAAGAAAGAGGAGGGTTCTGATTTTTGGACCTTTGGATGACTGCAAATTTTGTACTGAATTTTCTGAGAAATTAATGAAAGAAGATCAAGTTTCTTACACCTGTTGATGTTGATATGTCTTTTCAGTTTGATTCTATGTTTATTCTTCTTTGAATGAAGTGAATTAATGTAGCTGCGGGTCTCTTTTTTACATATGTAAGTAAGAGTTAAAAAACCTTAATGTGCGCTCTTGTGACTCCAACTATTATGTCTACATAGAGTTCTTCTGAGATTTAAAGTGATATATTATGTTTCTCAGCATATCATTTTGAGTTCCCTTCCAGTTCTTCTTTTCATTTCATTCAATATCAGCAGTTAATGGAATTGTGAAGGCTTTCATTATATCATATTATTGAGGCTATTAAAGAATTAATTTCCAAAGGTGTTAAACAGAGACCATCTTATATTATAATTTTGTGACAAACATTTATAAAATGTCTTAAGCATTGATTCCTTACCACAGCCAAGTCTCTTGAGATACAACAGTGAACATTAATGAAAATAGAGAGTCAGTGTCATTATTGTTACTTCTTTTCTCTTAAATAGTTTACATGTAAGAAAATGGCATTGGTTTCAGTTTAGTTAACTTGTATGCTTTTATGTGTGATATATATATATATATATATATATATATATATATATATATATATATATATATATATATATATATATCGTTGCCTATTCTCCCCCTGATGGCTACATTATTTTAAAGTTTACTCAGTTATCTGTTTTGAACTGTAAAGTCTTCATAATTTCTGAAGGGTTATAACGATCTTTGTTGCTACAATATCTTCTAAAATTTGACCCACCCGACTATAATCAGGACCTAGTCATTCTGGGACCCGTGTATGGTCCTAAAGGTGAGGGTTATATTGTGTGTCATGTTTTCTGGACTCCCTGAACTTTTCTAAGTTTTTTGGCTTTACCATGAATACCCCAACCATATATTCCTTGCTTAAACAATACCCTCTTTGCAAACTAAACTGCACCCCAAATCCTTCCTTACTAATAGGTTGCATAGGTAAGTCATACTATTTTATTTCTCTATATAAAGAAAGATAATGGTACCGAATAATAGTGTGGTTACCTACATTCATGCAAGAACTCTTTTTTTTAATCAAAACATAACATAAACCCTCTCTCCAACCAAGGAGAGAAAAAAACAGAGAATTCTCTTTCTTCTAACACAAACTTTTAACACAGAATAAATACATAGTTTCCAGTTATTTATCTGAGTTAAGTTGTAGATTAATTGTCAGTAGAAAATCTCACCACCCAACCTCAAGACTGAAAATTACGTCTAGTTTCTCTCTCGAGCCTTTTCCACTCGTAATAATTTTGGAAAATTTCATCCAAATTGAGGTAACCAGTACTTGAACATCAAGATCACTCTAGTCCAGTCCAGTGTTGCACACTCGTCAATCCGTTTGAGGAATCAACTGATTTCAGGTTCAACTCAAGAATTTCCTCTTGTTCAACAACATCATCACTGTGACAATAAAACATATTCTTTTCTCCATATCCTCCAACCTCTAGCTATCCTTGGACCTCTTTTTTACAATGAGATCTAGGATCCTTTTGTTCCTCTCTAGGAAAAGAGAAAATATTCATAACTTATGCTAAATTTCAACAATTAAAAAATTAATTTTGTTTTATATTTACTATTCTTAGTTCACAACCGAATTTCCACACATCATATTATTGGGTTAATTAAATTTTCATACACTTATCCTAACATAAAGTTTTCTTATCATGCTTCTATCATCCATTATAAATAACTACGGAGTAAAAGTAATGAGGTGTTCAATGATGAGTACAGGTCTTGGGAATATAGAGGTCGAGCAAAGCCATAAAGAAGTCTACCAAAAGTCTGAAGTTTGATGCTTGGAATATAAGGTATGTATCATCACTCACTTTGCTTACAATGATTTCGTTTGGGATCAAAGGTTCTTAGACTTCAGCTAGAATGAATGATCACTAAATAGCCTTGTCAATGCATGTGATTGACTTGAATTAAATTTGTTTCACAAGATATTAAACAGGACTTTGATTTGCCCCTCCGTAAAATCATAGGGTTGTGTCAAAGGTCTAATATGTTGCCTCACAACAAGGGATCTTTGAAGAAAACATTAAGGGCAGTTATGATGACAATTACAAAAGAATTTTACCTAAAAGTTCATTGATGAGATTCACAAACGATCTTCAATTATGCTCACAAAATATACAAACCACATATTTGTAGGATAAAAGTCATCATAATTCAGATCGTGGCTCAAGCAAAGACAAGGTTTGTTAATAAAAATGTGTGATCCATACACATGTGATGAACGTTTGAATGGAAAAATGTGTTTTCTTTGATGATGTTGCATTACATGAAGTAGGACATTTCTTTGAAGTTGCAAGCTCTTAAAGTATTGATGTCATTCATAATGGACCTTGCATGGTATTTGCTAATATTGATTGCTAATGCTAGGTTATTTGGGTAATAAAGGTTGAAACCTAATTTTTTCAATCTTGAAAGTCAAATTCAAAATATACTTGAATAAATCACACCTTAATGGAGCAAGTTTGCTTTTGACATGACAATAAAGAAGAGGTTGAGTCCATTTTAAAGTTTGTTAACCAAAGTCCTCTTAATAAAGTTGAGTCATTTGTGGAACTAAATGTATTCTTATTATTACTAGCCACTATGATGAAGGATACGCTACTTGGGTTAAAAAGGTCAAAATAAATGTTTAGTTGAAAATACAAAGTTGCAGAAATATCACTACTAATAATATCGAATCAATAACCAAGTATGATGTGGGTCTTTCATATTTAATGAATATATCTCATTGCAAGATCCCTGAGCTTAACACATTTTCTTAGTCTAATATCACGATGGAATGTCCTTGATTGGTTGTTGATGCATTGAGATTATGGTTTTTGGACATTTGAATATGGAAAGGAGAATTTTTAAATTACAAAGTTTGTTGGACATGCAAGAGGTGTAAAAAGAAAAACTAGGGTCTATCCTAGAAGACAAATTCTTTGATGGATAAAACCCTGGATCTAGATTAACGTTTATGCTAAAGGAAGAAACATTGGCTCATGCAAGGAAGGAATGACATCATGTTGATGATGAGGACGAGATCAATGATAAATTTGCAAGATGGATGAAAGAAGGCTAAGATCAACAGGGAGCTGACATTTCCTATAATCCTCATAAAGTAAGTACTTTATATTTCTCTCTTCCTTGATTATTATCATTTTCTTACTATTGGTTAGCCTCTTGTCTTTGTTTTTTTTGTTGAGTTGTAATCATTATTCCTTGGCCTCCTAGTGAGCATTGCAAGTAGATAGTGAAGGTTACCAATGCTCTAGAAACAGATGGAAGTAGTTGAAGAAAAAATCAAAGCTTGCGAAAAGAAGGCATTCCCAGAATTAATGATTTGTGTCAAGAGACATTTATTGTGCCGAACAAAAGTCAATGGTGATTTCCAAATGGACATACAGGATCTAGCATGTTGCAGATGCCAGCATAGACAAGTAAAAAATGAGAGTTTAGAATATAAGGTTCTCCCAGAAAGAGGGAGAGGATCATGACAAGACGTTTCCTCCAGTTGTGAGGTAAGTTTCTATTAGAAATATTATCATTGCTTTGAAAATTGCACAAGGTGGATGCAGAGATCATTTTTCTCAATGGAGTAATTGAGGAGGAAGAAGTATACATAGAGCTACCTTATGGCTTTAAGGTACATAAGAAGAAGTCTCATGATTAAAGAAGGCTTTGTACGATCACATAAATACATGTTGGGTTTGGTATTTTTGGATCGATATATCAAGTTTGATCTTATATGATTCGTCTCTTACAGAATCAAGACTCATGTGTAAGAGGGAGTAGTTGTGACAAAAATAATTGGTTCTATAATGGAGGGAGCAGTCAGAGAGCTTTGTTTTATCTTAAGAGGAATTTTACCTCTGAGTTTGAGATGATGGATTTCCATTGAAATTGTGAGGCTAGATAGCTGATATGGTAGAAAGCAACAGTGGCAAAGGGAGCATCCAGGATTTCCACAACAAAATTTGTTTTAGAAAGGACACCCAGTTCGGCAAAAAGTGAAGTATAATTGTACAGATTTGCAAATTCGAATTGGGAAGTGTAGAAGACAAAAAGAGTTCATCAAAATGTTGCTTCAGTTTGGGCTCCATTATGATTTCTTAGATGAGAAGGAAGTAGACATATGTCACACTCAATATTTCTAAGGTCGTTTATATTGCAGCTTGGTTGGAAATTTGAGAAGCAGTATGGCTTCAGAGGCTAATTGCAGGATTTTCTTGATTAGGTTCAGGTGACGACCATGATGACAGGTCGAAGCACAGTAAGATCTAGTACCGATACATGGTATAGAAGAAAGCAATGTGGCTTTAATAATTTTCCTCATTTAAACAAATTGTTGACAAAGACTTTGTCCCAAGATGAATTATGTATACTTCAAGCACTAGCTTGGACTAATTGAGTATGTTTCTCTCAACAAGAGGGAGTGGTGACATTGCAGCATCCAGAACAATCATTCTCTGTAGGTCAGGTTGACTAGGATTAGGGAATGGTGTAGAGTTTTGATATGATAACATCATGGACATACATATTCCTTGTTTCAATTATGTTTACTAGGAATTAAGGAGAATGGTCCGACAAAGGATAGTCATTCTTCTTGTGTCAAGTTTGTTGACTAGAATTAGGAAGAATCGTCATGACACCCAAAATCACTCATCAACCCCAGAATTATTCAGGTAGAGTGTGGCCTTTGAAGATTCACCATGTGTCAAATATATTGATCGGAATGATGGTGAAACAAGAATAGTTTGTATACCATATGTCAGATGGACCATAATTATGGTGGCTAGTTGATGCTAATGTTGTACCACAACCATGATTATGGTGATGATGCACCATAGGTCATAGGTACCAACTGTAATTATGATAACTAGTTGATGTTGTTGACTTTCCATGAGTCAAAGTTCTTGTCCAGAATTATGGTAATTGGATGATGTGGATGCTAATGATGAATTGTTGTAACCCATTAGTGAAATTTTGAGGTCTAAAATGGGTCTCAAAACAAAAATGTACAACCAAAATAAAATTTATAAGAACCAATAGGATTCAAGATGACGATGTCAACCATGGGGGATGATTCACCATTTTTTGAGTAAAAATATTTTTAAAAAAAACTATATTTTCAACTTATCTCCCTACGATTTTACTCAAATTTCGAGCGGAAGCACTTATTGGATGCATAATTTAATTCCTCATCCAAGAAGTACTCATGTTGCATACTCTCGATGGATCCTGCTACATAAAAAATGAAATATACATGCCAAAACGCGATAATAATCACATATTTTCACATATAATTTTCTCATTTTTCGTGTAGTAGGTTCCATTGAAAGTATGCAACATAGGTACTCCCTAGACGAGGAATTGAATTATGCATCCAACAAGTGCTCTCGTTTGCAATTTGAGTAAAACCGTAGGGATATAAGTTGAAAATATGAATTGAAAAAATAGTTTTTCATTTTTCCCTCTAAATTTTGATGATGTAACCTAATATTATTTTATATTATTCCTTAAGAGACCCATTTTAAACCTCAAAATTTCTCTAATGTTTTTTCTCAGATAAATTTGTTAACATGAGAACATCTAGATATTCAGTATGAATACCTCCCTAGCTAAGAGGGAGTGTTGAATTTTGTAGCTATGGTCGACCTTCATAATTAATATTTTAGCCCTTGAATCATGTAAGACATGTTCTTCATGTTATTTTTTATTTATTACTTAAAATATAATTAATATAAGACATGTTCTTCATGTTGATTTCAAACGAGAAATTTTGAATTTTCAAAATTGAATTTTTTGCCCCAAATAAGGTCAAGTTATTCCTCCTCCAAGTCAAGTCAGCCCCATGCAGAGAGACACCCATTCAACTAGCCAAAATCACTGTATATATCTATATGTCATTCAACCTCATCCTCTTGGGCAATTCGAATCACACATATAACAAAGTACCTTTTGCAATGGATAAAATGAATAATAGGCCAAATTTGTCTAGAAGAAGAGGAAAATTGAGCTCTCTCTCTCTCTCTCTCTCTCTGTTAGACCCCTGCACATGTGGCATTCCTCATTGCAGTTGGCTTCGCACACGTGACAGAAAGGATGAATTTCCGGGTATCTATCATCAACAAGTCCGAGATTCTCTAATGCAAAAGTAGGTCGAAATTTGGCCCTAGCAGATCGTACCAAATCAATTTTATTGGGTAGAAGTTTGACTTGACCTAAGGGTAGTTTGACCAAGTTTGACCATAATGATTTTTCTTATCAGTTTGACCTTGTTCTTGGCTAGAAGAATTAGATGTATCTCTATTGACTTAAATAATTTATGTAAGGAAAATGTTGTTGGGTTTTTCCCCCATGTGGGTTTTCCCAAGGTAAACTCGTGTGTCTCTTGTTTGGATGTTTCTTTGTGATCCTATTGGCATTTTATTTCTATTATTGAGATATTCTATGTAAATTCTTTATGATGAATTTGAATGCAAGAAAATATTAATGCAAGAAATCAAAAGAAGTAATTATCAGTTAGAAGATTCTATGAAAAGACAACAAAAATTATTTCAAGTTTTCTTCATATACAATGTTAGTATTTACAACATAGTTAATAAAAGGTTAAAAATGACTCAAATCCCGCCAAGTATTTTCATCGAACTTTGGGATGTCAGTAAACATATCAACGATGAGCACATGTGAATACCTTGGAATGCATGATATATCCAAAGGAACAAGTACCTTAACATAATATTATATATGCTAGAAGCCATACTTGGAATATACATGGTGATGAATTTAAAAAAAAAAAAATGCATATCAATCTTACAAATACCAAAGATATGGAGTCATTAATAAACTATGATAATATCTGTGATAATAAATGTTGACTTACAAATGGGAACTATGGATCATATTCTAAACTCACTCTCTTCAATATCTTTATCTTTTTAATCTTTATTTATTGGAATTATTTCTTGTAGTGTCTCTTTGTTACATTTTCTTTGTGGAGTCATTGGATGAGATATTCAAATTAACATTATCATCAATATATGCATACAAAATAACCCAACAAAAATTAGATGGACTTGATCCCCAATAATGATGCCAAAAAAGTTACCACCTAAACTAACACTCTTGTGGCACTACTATCACCTTAGTACATATCCCTTTCATTTAGGCCAACTCCAAAGGCAAAAGAAGGTTGCCCTATCTACCAATGATATATGATCAAGTAAATATTTTTAAGTAAATTAATACTAATATCCCCTTCACTTCAAGAAAATTGCAAAGGCCAACGAAGGTATCCCTATAGACTACCAATGATAGATGATTAAGTGCATATTTTTAAGTTAATTAATACCAAGAAAAATATTGATGTACACAGTGATTAATGAAATATTAAATAATACCCCTATTTTCACTATATATTGGTAAATATCTCTCAAAATCATTTAATTTAACCCCGCCACCAACACCACCTCCCCCCAACCCCCAATACATCTTTCCACCCTTATTTTTGTTGGAAATTGTGACTAGGTTCGATCTTCATATTGACTATGCAATTATGTATTTATTTAATGAAGAAGACAAAGATAATAAAATGTATTTTGTTATGCTTGCTTCATGGGTTTCATGAGCAAGGTTTTTATTATAGGTCAAAAGACTTCTTGATGTCTTTTAGGGATTTTTCATCTTGTCATAAATGTACTAATTATGAGTCATGTATATGAAGAGAGAACTCAAAGAAGTATGCCTCAAGACCTTGTCATATAAGCCTTGAAGATATGGCTCAAGAATGGTGTAAATACTCTTCAAGACAACCTACAATACGCTGGAGGAACTCCTCTACAAGTCAACCTATAATTAACTAGAAAAGTCGGCTCATGAACCGTCACATCTCTTCATGGCCAGGCCGGCTTATTACAGGGACTTACCACTATAAATATCCTATTTTTACTTACTATGTGGACACTAGTTTCATAACTGTATGTTTCATGTTTTGGGACTGTGATTGCCTACAGTTTTGATTGTTGGTTGACTGTAATAGATTTTGGACTGAACAGTAGTTTATACTACCAGTTTTATGTAACATGTAACTGATCATTAATTGAAAAGTTACGAACTTTTTCTTTGTGAAAAAAAAAATATCCTATTGTGTTGCGCATAACAAAATAGGAACAAAACTTGACTCCTCTAAGATTTTTGGACACAATCTCAGTGACAAGTTTGCAATGGATTGAGGAACAATTTTCTAATTTAATGCGAAGGTAAGGACATAGATAAAGTGTGGAATTAGGAGATGGAACAACGAAGCAAGGGTGAATCTGTTATATAATACAATTTCAGGGCTGCAGAGAAGTACGAAGTTAATTGGACATATTGTGAAGTATACATTACAGTGAAGAAAGGAAGGCATTGTTTCGGATCACTGTCTCACAGTGAAGAAAAGGAGGTGCAACAAGAAGGTAACATAAGTACAACAAGTTTATAAGGTAATTCAAGATGTTCTAGAATCAAGAAAGAATGAAGAATACGGTTAGAGACCAAAGCTCTTAGTTGGTGCGAGCAGTGCGAGAAAAAGAAGGATCGGTGTTGGAGCGAGACCCGGGGAAAATTTAAAAGAACCCCTAAATTTATATGTATAATAAATGGGCGAATCCCATGGTACATAAGAAAAATGGAAGGTGATTTTATTAATAATATAATATGTATATAATTTTTTGGTGAATCTCTCACGAGATTATATTATCTTGTAAAATCATGGTGAATCACAGTACGGTAGCGAATCACTAGTAAAAATTGGTGAATCGTTGTCTAGTGGAGTTCGGTGTGTTGGTTCGATGAAGATATGGTAGTTGAACCGAGGAGTTGAAGGAAGCGAACCACCGAGACCAAGATGGCACATCGTGACACAAATGAGGGACATAGTTCTCCTAGGTTTGGAAAATCGTTCTGGTTAAACTATAAGCGTAGTTTTGTTGCTCATGCTACTACAGCAACGATATTGAGGTTGGAGAGGAGTTTGAGGAAACATGGAAGGATTGAGTGCTTTTTCTTCAAACACTCAAAAGGAAGAAGACATATTGATTGATTGAAGAAGATAGCAGTAGTTAACTCAAAAGAAGAAATAGTTGATATGGCCAAATAGGAGACATGCTTTGAATGTGGACGCTATGGTTCAACAAGAAATTGCCACATTCATCAAAAGGAAAGGATCATAAGGACTCTTTAACATTGGATGGAATAGGGGGCTCAGAGAGCTCATGTCTCTGAGAGCTTGGATTCTAACAAAGGAGTCCACAGTGGGCGTGAATTGACTTTGGTTCTTGTTGAACCAAATCCACAGATTGGACAAAAGTGCAAAAAAGGAAAAAAATGAAAATATTAGCTCTAGTTGTCATACTTTATTTTCATTTCTTTTGATGTTATTTTCCACTGATTCTTAGTACTTAAAAAATCTTTCTTTTTCCTTCTTCTTTTTAGCTTCATCATGTACTTTACGATCCTATATGCATACACATTATGTGTGTCTACAAAGTATAAATTTTATACTATTAACAAAATTTGAGTTTTTTCGGGGGAAAAAATAAAAGAAAAAAAAAGAGAGTTGAAGATGAAAAACACTTTATATTAAAATATTTTGTGTACACCCATATTACATCACAATTTCAAAATATTTGTCACAATACCAACATTCTTAACTTTCTAATTTATCAAAATTATATGAATCTTAAAATGTTTTTTTACTATTTAACAAAAAAAATTGAATAATTCCTTATCTTTCTTAATATCTAATGAATAAAATATAGTTCCGATAAATATTAACTACCATCATCAAACCATAACCATATTATAATAAAATTTCTAAAATAGTAAAATTCTAAATAGAATTATATGACAATATTAGTAAAAGAAGTCCACAAAAACAACATAATTAATTTCAATGGATGTTTAAATAAAGCGGTCATCATCATCTTAAAATATTTAAACCACAATCCCCACATACCACCATAACATAATAGAATTTACTAAAATAAAATATTACATAAAAGATAGTCTAAGTTGTTTGTCATTATCATAAGCTGGTCTAACATTCTTTATAAAAGCCTAATGGTCGCATAAGCGGACTCCTGCAGCCAAGTTTTCTCAATTTTATAATTGTTATTTAGTGATTAAATATCATTTTTGAAGGGCAACAACCTCCATGTGTCCTTTACTAGCAGCGAATCTTTGTTACAATGTGCTGTGAGGTCTATCGCACAAATTATAAATACTATTTGTACATTCTCCAGATTAGGAAGTTTATAATTTATTTATCCAACGCCATTTTAAACAAATTTATAATTTATTTATCAATCGTTGTCACAAACTTTGAGACTATGCTCAACGGATCTCTTATTCATTTCTAATTATTTTATTGGAGCAAATATCATTCAAATTGAAATACCGAAAAACAAGCAGTCAACAATTTATAGTGGGAGTTAGAGGTGGAGAACACATCTCAAGCAATTGCCGCCAACAAAAATTCAAAAGCTTTGTTGATCTCTTGAAAATAGCAACTCATGGGTAATAACTCCTCCCTCTAATCTCCTCGCAACCACATGTACATATTGAGAAAACAATGCGAAGCGAACCATGATTAATTGGTCATCGAATGGAATTGAGGTTATGTTCTAATATCTTATTCTATAAACATTTCTACCAGGCATGGCGAGTTTGAGTTTTAAACATTTCTTATTCGCAAACATTTCTACCTTGATAGGTAGGAATTGTAAGTTTGAGTTATAATCTACACAATTCAAGTTCCCAAGGCTTCGGTGTGAATCTATTTATACATTCAAAAACACATTTTAAACAACAAAAATTCACAATCTCGAACAAAAAATATACGAATTCCAACCAAAAAGTAATAACATGAAATGGTTAATATCACGAATTCCAACCAAAAAGGTATGCGTGAAATGATTAAGATACACCCCATGAAAACATTGTTGCAGCTTGTCCAATTTTATCCTTATTTTTTTGGCCTGTTGGTGGTATCTTAATTTTGCGATTTTACCAAGATTTTCTCAATTTTTATGTTTTTTACCAATATTTTCTCGATTTTTATGTTTTTTGTTTTCTAAAGCGATTCTTGATTTTTTTCTAAATATTTGCAACATTGACCAGGTAGATATAAAGTTAAAAAATCGGAGGAATACCTATGCTAATTAAACTAGAGATTTGAAAAATTAAGAGGAGAAATAGAAGTCCCAAGATGAGGGGAAAGCCAATACATACAATGGGACAAATAATACATCGATTACAATGACGGAGGAACCCCAAAAGTAAATTGTGCTATACAATGGATGGACAATGATCTGGGTCTACTCGCATTGGAAGATGAGAAAATCTTTCAGTGAAGAACAACATAGGTAGTTACGATACAATTTGAAGAAAATGTCTTCTCGAGAGGAAGCCCGGTTATCAAAATCAAACCACCTAAAAGCCCAAGAAATCGAGACCCACAGTAAAATAATTAGAAAATTAGCCAAGGATGGTGAAAGAAAGTGAGCTCCTAGCCAACTCGGGAGACTCGAGACAAGTTTGTGGGTTATATGCTTGAAAGCTGAGATAGAAATGCATCTCATAATCAAAAACCCTTTCAAGCATGAGATCAAATGTCATTATTATTATCGTTCTGAGGATTAGGGGGATCCCTTTCCACTTTCTTTGCTATCTGACCAAATGTGCCTTGCTTTATTCATGAAATATGGTACTCGAGAGACAAATCTCAAATCTTTTCTCATCCCATATTGTGAGGCTTCCTATCCACTTTATTTTGCTATCCCGACCAAAGATGCCTTACTCTATTTTTTGAAAAATGAGACAAATCTCAATCTTTGCTCATCCCATCTTATTGGCATGAGACTTCCAGGGTATCATTTCATAGTCCCGGGGCATCCCCCTACGATCAGTCAAAAAGTGAAAGGAAAGGCCCAAAAATACTAGACCATAGATTGGTTGGGCCTTGGGTCTCTTCTCAACCTCCCTCCTCAATGGCCATTGTTATGATCCATGCCTATGAAAAACCTTAGCACTCGATGCCACATGTATGCACCACCAAACACAAACGAGCCCGAGTTTCGAGGAGACAATTTGGACCAAGTCTTGGAATCCAACATATTGGCCAGTGTGACCTTCATGTATGCGACATGACAAAACCTATGCATAAGTAGGATACATTGGGCCTTTGAGATGCGAGCTCTACCCAGCTAGCAGGGAAATATCAAAAATCCAACCACTTGTTTCTTCATTGTGACATCTCTGGATGTACAAAGTCGAGACACGGTTCCAAGATGAGAAGCATTAGGAAAATATATGAGATCTAAAGTTTCATTAGGCGTTGACGAGGAGCTTTTAGACTGAACTTATGAGCATGCCATGGGGACATAGCACTTGGTTTCATAATATGGAATACATACGAGAGCATAACAAAACAAGTCTACCATAGAATCGAAAGAAATATAAAGGTAACCAATTGAAGTAAAACCTTGGGGAGAGCGAGTTGCAAATCTCACTGCAGCGGCGCGGAGAATGGGACATCTTGGTTAAGGACTGGAGTCCTGAATCCAACGAGGAAAAGATAAACATGAAGGAAACATAGAATCCCACCTCCATTCCTCCTCCCTCAAATTCAACTTTGACACCATCTCCAAAGGCAATCTGACAGGACACAGGGTGAGGCTTCATCGAAGTCATGAGGTGAACTTTGTCCATATGTATACCCATAACATTGGCATAATCACAAAAAACATGGGCTGGTCGTACATCATAGAAAGACATCCATACTAGAATAAATTTAGGGATCAAACATGTGACCGTAGGAGTTTCTAACATAATCATCGATATGCCACATAACTAAATCCATAGAATTACGATCAAGTAAATGACTTTTGGTTACTCCTCTTGCAAAGACAACTAGATTAAAAGACTACTGCGAAGTGGATTTCCAATCATTATCTATGGGTTTGAAAATATATTGGAAAACATCAATGCGAGACTCTAAATGGGGTGATAAACCCCTATCTTCCATTAGGGTGATATAAAGATGCGCGAAAGGAAGGGAAGGGAATGAGCTTCATTTCTTGATTGATGATAATAGGAAGCTTCATGTAAGCAATGGTAAGTTCCATTTAGCATAGCTTGGCTCCACCACGTGAATGCCACCTCATCATGAATGAGGTCTTGACACGAAGTAGAGAAGCTCATGAAGTGGGGAGAGAATGACACGATAGCAGAGAACCTGGGAAGCAAACCTCGGTACCGGGATGGACGAGTTGTGAGGTATTAACATTGCTTGAAAGGAAAGATGAGACTGCTTATCTTTTACAGCTTTACATCCCAAGGAAATTAATTAAGCATCCTAGAGCGGGAAAACCTTCTAAGTACTTTTCCTTTTGTAACCCAAAATGGGAATTTGTTTCTGACACCCCTACCATGAAATCCCAAGGCTTGTCCCTTGCCCCTAACATGACTTCCCAAAAAGATTGCCACTTTCCCATACCATGACTTTCAAAGGTCACCCCTTGCCCCTTTTATTCTTTTTCTTTTAAAGTATCTATCAATTCACCCTCCACACAGTCGCAGACATTAAGGAATCACCATCACATTTATTAGCGATTGCATTTTATATCACGTAGGATTTCCCACTTCAGCCTCTCATTACAAATTTAGAATTTTATCTTTTGATAATTTCTTGAAGATTTATCATGGTCTCATTATCCATCCACGACCACATACAGTACTGTTATCATGGCCTCGGGTCCCCTCGAGTGACAATGCACTTACACCATCTACGGATGAGAAACGATCTAAGTTCTACACGGGACGGGATTTGTTGGTTTTATCCCTACAGAGGTGAAGACGGTTACATTTATTTTGAATAGGTTAGTATAGCTCATGGTAAAAATCCATTTTCCTCCGGATACTCCATATAGCGGAATTATAGTAGCTTGAGGGACTAAATTTATTTATTTTGTATATTCTTTGAGTTGCGGTCTTTATGACGATATTACTTTTATGAAACTCGGTCCCTCCCTTTATGATAGTGATGTCAGGACTTCATTATGGTAATTTTTTATATGGCTGTGCGAGGTGAAGAATTTATGGGACATGAGAGCAAGTTAAATTTCCCAAGGGATACATGTATGGTTGTAATTGTATGGCCTATAGTAATATCTTTTGAAAATATTATTGTTTACCACAAATAACGAAAAGAAAAGTCAATTTCTTATATTACAAGGGCAATAGTAAGTGAATCATTTTCAGTTGGCGAGATACAAGGAAACCTTCTGACTATACAATCACAATGAATATTACTCAAATCAATTGCAAGATATTGAGCCAATAGACATGTTAACACATGTCACCAGTCTGAGAAACTAATAAATACAGATCCCATGTTGGACTAGTGCCTCTTTGGCATTCCCATATTAATATTGCCATTCTATAAACAATTCGTTTATGTAAGTAGACAAACTACGGTAGTATAGAAGCTACGACAGGACAACTAAGTTTTTGAAAATTGATAATCTGAGTTTATTATTGAATAACAAGTTCTGCTTCATTTGGAAATTGCAAATGATATGTGATTACAGACCTAGAGGTAGAACTATAACGAAACATTTTGATCAGTGCATCTATTTACTTGCTAATAGGAATAGTTTATTTGTTTACTAAGTTTGGTTTTACCATATTGGAACAATAATACCAATTTAGTAAAAATGTCCATGGCTATTGACATTTGGAAGTTTTTAAAGTTGTTCGGTGTTATGGAACATGCTTCATGGTGGCATGTTAATATATCAAATTGTTTGATGATATCATTATATCATGACACATGTTTGATTTTGCCAAACGGATCATGTAAATAACATTTATATTTTAGCCACAATTGTAGATTTTTGTCAAAAACGAGATGGGAAAGCGTCGATCAACTTAGAAACAAATACGAGTGAGAATGCAATTATTGACCTTCACTTTCTGAAACATCACGAGATCCGGGGTGTTATTATCACATCCACTTAATACACTATTATTCTACATAAAGCACTTGACTCCATTAGTAAATACAAGTCAAAGTGAAGCCCTTTACCACTTCTCATTTCGAAATTCCTATTAGCAATGTCATTAATTGTTCATTTATCTTTGTACATTTACAAATTTACTTTCATTTGAAAGATAAACCACAACGTAATGTCCCCAACAAATTATCGGCACCTTGTTCAAACTAAATGCACCTTTGGTTTATTTATCACATAGAACAAAACCATTCACACATGTGAATTCGCATCTCAAACGAATCAGAACACATGAATAAAACGACAGGTAAAAAAAAATTTTCTAACTATTTAATTATAAGTTAGAAACTTGCAATATTAAAATATACTTCCTCTTAAAGTTAGAGTGGCTGAGAATCAGTCGAGCTGTGGTCTATCAGCTACATGGAGCTGTTGAAATCCTAACAAGCATGCTCCCTCCTTGCGTTTGGTTTGTATATGTTATTGATATTGATGTGGCCTTCATGCAATTATCAAGATTACAAAATGTAACATTCTTCATTCAAGTAAAGGAAGGTGAGACAAATTATTCCCAGGTCTATCATTTATCCAAAAGATGGATTCCCACTATAAAAAATTAAAACCAGCTGAAGGAAAATAATTTTGACTTTGAGCTTGCAAAGCTTAAGGCTCATGCATAATCCATGCTTATTTGGTACCAACATTATCGCTAGGGATTGAAAGGTCAGCATCACATTTTTTATCAAGATTCAACCACTTAAAATATTGCTCACAGCTGGGTTCTAGTGATCTAGGGTAATTTCCAAACATTTTATCTTACAAGTTACGAGAAACATGCAAGTTCTGAACATACCACAAAAACTGCAAGGGCATTTGCCAATGTTTCCTCAACAATAAGATGACACGCCAAATTGGATGCTAACACTAGCTGATAAGCCATGTTTGGAAAAAATGAACAAAATTAGTTGGACTAGTGTCTCTTTGGAAGACATGGCTATAAATGTGATTAGTAATTTTGACTAATTGATGGATATTTCAAGCACAATAGTTACAAACCAAGTAGTCACTCTAATCGGATGGTTAGCAGTAGCAGCAATTTAAAAGGCCAATGACTAAGTAAAATATGTTATTTATAATAGGTGTGAGGTCATTAGAACAATCAGTCAAGCATGGGTTCATGATGAGAAACAGACCTTTCCTCATGCATTAGGCAATCACATTAGAAGCTGCAAGCATATTAAATTGCCATGGGATTAATCCATATTGAGGAATTCTATTAACCAATATAATCCAAGCTATCAAGATGTGCAGAAAATTTAATATCAAAGCATCCATGAGTCAAAAAAAGATATCCAGAGGTGAGAATATTAGATATCATCTACAACCAATATACTCTACATGTACATTATTGTTGCTACCATACACCATTATTGCTCCTGCAACTATTGCCACCATTCAAAACTGCAGTTGCCACCACCACTGCTCCAAATTTCCATAGTCACTGCTCCTACACTCCTCCTACACTTCACTGCCTAAAAACATTATGCTGATTAGCCTATCTAATTTCTATTGCTCAACTCATCAAGCTCTCTTAGTCATTAAAGTCAAAGTTACTATCTTATTGATTATTGTCATCATCACTCTCAGTGGTGCCTCTAACGTCTCTGTTCAAACAAACTTAAAGTCTCTGGTCAAGTTATATCAGCTAGTATCATACATTGATCAAATGCATTTGAAGCAACCTGCCTACTATTCTCTGTTTTGCATGTGTCAATGAGAATTATACCTTAAGTGTGATGATGCCTTTTTTTTTTAAGCTTCTTGCTATCAACAGTGTACCATAAGGTTTAGGCTTGTTGATTCCTTTTAGGATCCCTTCAGGTTGTTGGCCTTGTTCTGCAAACCACTCATTCAAGACAGTGTCAATGACTATAATATCATGCCAGCAAACTCTAGAAGATCTTTGTGCTTACCGAAACTATATGATCTTCAGAACTTACTCACCACAGGTATACTTCAGTTAGGCCCACAGGAGGACTATCATGAAGACTTTAGGATTATTTTCATACAAAAGGTTATTGTCACAAGGGTGTTGTATCAAAAAATTGCAATGATAGTCATTTAATCATGCATTGGAAGATCAGATCGTGGATGCTCTATGCACTCTACTTGAATTACTACCATATCCTGCCCTTTTTGCTTTTAATTTCCTTTAGAATACAGGGCAGAAGCTCTCTTATTTTTCTGAGAATTGTAGTAATGAAATTGTAGATACTTTTTAGCCTGCCAACATTGATGTGAAGCCAAAATTCTCTTTTGAACACGGATAATGTGGATACTGTTAAGATTTTGAGTTCATGGTAACAGTTCATCGCAGACATATATGAAACCCTGAATGCTGACATCAAATACTTAGAGAGAACTCTAAAAAATGTATGCTATAACGTGCAATACATCATATAAAAAATATAAAGGACAAGATCTAACCGTCAAACCTGCTACTGTCTTCACACCATGTCTGAAAGAAAACTTTGCTACGACCACTACAGAAAATCACTTTATTCACAGAAGCTGCAAAACTGACCTAACTAAACTACTCCCTAGTCTTACTTTTATGACAGAAGCAGAGTGCAAAGGTTTACGATTAAAGTGGACCTAATAAAACAATTAGATGCCTAGGAGAATGCACCCTGCTTGCAACAATATATATTTTAGATATCTCATTTCTTCAATATCAATTTTTGATACTGGCTAGAAGTGGAGTCAAGTGAGAAACGTTGAATGGTTCTTTTAAGTGAGCTAGACACCAAACTTGATCTAGTGAATCAAAGAGCATAATCTCAACTAACTTTGTATTAAAGCTCCAATGTTTAACAGAATTCCTGTTAATATCATTCTCTTTAAACAGTGAAGGCCACTCTCTTTACGCAAGTAACTGTGATATTTGTATATAGGGTTACCTAATCATCCTAAGAAGGGCTCCAAGATACAAATGCACCACTTATAACTAGGGCATTTGCAAATAAACACTCATTTATGATGGGACACTTTCAACATAGAAATCAAGGATAGCATGTACTGTACCTAGCTCTACAATTTGTCTTGCCTGAGAGTAATGCCACTCTGCCTGAACAGAGATACCCTAACAATTCCCTTAAATATCTCAACATATGCTCATGAAGGAAGAAGTGGCCTTCCGCTCAAGGATTCCTCGTCCTCATAAGAAATATCCTTTTGGGAATTTTTATACTGATAGCAGCTGGCTAAGAACATGTAAATGCAGAGATTGATTGCACTCAGAGAGGCTAGAAGCCAATAAAAGTAGTCTAAATGAGCTTTGTTCAAGTTGTTTGTGAACTAGCAACCCCCCTTGCTTTTGCAACTAACCTTCTCAGTAACTGAAATAAGGAAGCTGCTAATGAAACTAGAAACTCCTACAACACTAAGATTCACAAAAATACCCAGGATTTTCATAGTGTCTGGCATCTGATCATAAAAGTATTCTTGCATTCCTACCATTGCAAATACATCCGTTATGCCAAATAGCACATATTGTGGAAGCAACAGAAAAATGCTCAAGGGAATTGTTGCATTGGGCAGGTCCATCAGTCCATTGTCCTTTGCTACCTCGATTCTTCTAATCTCTATCAATGCGGCAAAAATCATTGATATAATGGAGAAAAACATGCCAGTGCCTATCCTTTGCAGCATAGTAATCCCCCGTTCATTCCCTGTCAAGCGCCTTGCCATTGGAACAAAGATGCGGTCATAAACAGGCACCAATAGGAGAATAGATAGGCTATTAAAACACTGTAAGCTTGCAGCAGGGATCTCAAAATGTGTTCCAATATTTCTATCCATTGTGCTCCCCTGTTTTGTGAAAAATGTTGAAGATTGTGCAAAGACAACCCCATACATCAAACATGTCATCCAAATTGGTAACAACCCAAGAACATCTTTCACCTCTTCAACCTCTTGGACTGTGCATAGTCGCCAATTGAAGGTTGTTTTACACTCATCGTCCAACTCATCTTCAACTGTAGCTTTGTCAAGAAACCTAAAAAATGAGAATGAGGATATGCATCACAAATATCTCAGTTCATCTAAAATTGAATATGCTCTTTGCTACCAAGGAGATGGAAGCAAGATGCTTCATATGTATGGGTTTGTTGATAATGAAAAATCGACTGGTGCATATCTATTTACATTGTTTGGAGTTGTGAATTCAGTGTAAGACACACTAAGTGGATGCCCATTCCTAATCGAATTAAAGTACATTGCAACGTCAAAGACTTCGAAGCACATTTTTTGTTTGTCACAATTATGCACAGATATTGGACTTTGAACATGGACCCATCCCTACTTGTTACAATTAGAATGCAATTACCTTGGGAAAGAATCACAAGTTGTATCCATGGAAAAATCATATCATGGTGAAATTCTACTATTTTAGAGAGGTTTAATTGAGTCTAGTGAGGTATCAATACTCAAGGCTAGGACTTAAGGTAATGAAATACGTTCTTCAACTAAAGCAATGGATAGGAGGAAATTCGCTTGGTGTAGGGGTAAGTTGGGTATTCAACCTTGAACAATGTATTGCCAAGTGGGAAATTGTTAGGGTATTCCCAATTGCATAACATGTCATTGGCAGATTCTATTTGTAAATAGAATGTGCAAAGAAAGTTTTGGATTGCATTCTTGTATTTCAGAAGTGAAGCTGTTTCCAAATTGCATTCATAATTTTAGAAGAAACATCATTTCTGTGTTTGCACATTCTTTATAAAAGAAGAGAAATAAAAAAGGTGAGCAATAATTTGTTCCTGATGAGAAAAAAATCTTGGTTGTTGTATGTGCTTCTTTGCTATGGTTGTTATATTGATTAAATTTCATCTTTATGTTGAAGATATTTACATTGTAAATTATTTGTCCATTTGTTATAGGTTGCACTCAAAGTTTAACAATCATAACTCATAACCATCCTTTCAGCCCAAGTGAAACCTAGCAATAGTGCATGTTACTCCGGTTATGGAGACCAAAGACCCAGGTATAACACAATAAATACTAATAGATAATGAGCATGTTGACAAAATCGATAAATGAGAGTTATATATTGTAGTTCTTTAAATTGAACAAGCTCCTTGCTATTATTGAACGATGTGATTTAACTCACCCAATCAGAACCAACTAAGATGGTGCTTTCATAACAAACACAAGTACCCATGTGAAGAGTGCCTTCTTAGATTAACCTAACCTTCTTTACCTTCATTAAAATCATCATTAATTATTTTAAAATGCATGTCAACTAATGATGCATCTACCATTAGGTTCTTTTGCACAATAGCTTCGCTTGTAACAATATATATTTTAGATATCTCATTTCTTCAATATCAATTTTTGATACGGCTAGAAGTGGAGCCAAGTGAGAAAAGTTGAATGGTTCTTTTAAGTGAGCTAGACACCAAACTTGCTCTAGTGAATCAAAGAGCATAATCTCAACTAACTTTGTATTAAAGCTCCAATGTTTAACAGAATTCCTGTTAATCTCACTCTCTTTAAAGTTTAAACAGTGAAGGCCACTCTCTTTACGCAAGTAACTGTAATATTTGTATATAGGGTTACCTAATCATCCTAAGAAGGGCTCCAAGATACAAATGCACCACTTATAACTAAGGCATTTGCAAATAAACACTCATTTATGATGGGACACTTTCAACATAGAAATCAAGGATAGCATGTACTGTACCTAGCTCTACAATTTTTCTTTCCTGAGAGTAATGCCACTCTGCCTGAACAGAGATACCTTACCAATTCCCTTAAATATCTCAACATATGCTCATGAAGGAAGAAGTGGCCTTTCGCTCAAGGATTCCTCGTCCTCATAAGAAATATCCTTTTGGGCATTTTTATACTGATAGCAGTTGGCTAAGAACATGTAAATGTAGAGATTGATTGCACTCAGAGAGGCTAGAAGCCAATAAAAGTAGTCTAAATGAGCTTTGTTCAAATTGTTTGTGAACCAGCAACCCCCCTTGCTTCTGCAACTAACCTTCTCAGTAACTGAAATAAGGAAGCTGCTAATGAAACTAGAAACTCCTACAACACTCAGATTCATAGTAATACCCAGGATTTTCATAGTGTCTGGCATCTGATCATAAAATTATTCTTGCATTCCTACCATTGAAAATACATCCGCTATGCCAAATAGAACATATTGTGGAAGCAACAGAAAAATTCTCAAGGGAATTGTTGCATTGGGCAGGTCTATCAGTCCATTGTCCTTTTCTACCTCGATTCTTCTAATCTCTATCAATGCGGCAACAATCATTGATATAATGGAGAAAAACATGCCAGTGCCTATCCTTTGCAGCATAGTAATCCCCCGTTCATTCCCTGTCAAGCACCTTGCGATTGGAACAAAGATGCGGTCATAAACAGGCACCAATAGGAGAATAGATAGGCTAGTAAAACACTGTAAGATTGCAGCAAGGATCTCAAAATGTGTTCCAATATTTCTATCCATTGTGCTCCCCTGTTTTGTAAAAAATGTTGAAGATTGTACAAATACAACCCCATACATCAAACATTCCATCCAAATTGGTAACATCCCAAGAACATCTTTCACCTCTTCAACCTCTTGGACTGTGCATAGTTGCCAATTGAAGGTTGTTTTACACTCATCGTCCAACTCATCTTCAAATGTAGCTTTGTCAAGAAACCTGAAAAATGAGAATGAGGATATGATGTATTCTAGCTCAGCTTGCAATTCTGCTTCAATCTCAACCATTCCAGTGACCTGTTGTGTAGGTTAATCTATTGCAGCTCATTTTGCTACATGTGGCTAAGTCCTTTTAGCACCTTTTCTCACCACACAAGAAGATTGTCCTTTACTTCTCCTTGTCTTTGTATTTATACTTTTCCAAGGGGTGTGAAACCCCAACGGTCCTGTCTCTTGGTCTCGCTGGCCAACCTGAGCTGACTTGACCCTTAAAGCAACTCATACTTAAATTAGATTATTAAATGTCTTTCCTTGGGTTCCAAGCCCACTCCTTTGGGTCCAAAACCCCAAACAACAAACCAGAAAACCCCAAGGGTTTTTCCAAGTGGAAATACCTTCCGAGCTACCCAATTTCAACAATTCTTAGCAAACTTAAGCTAGGACTATATGTCCATTTCCAAAATGCTATAAATTAAATTACATTACCTTCCTCAATATGGTTTTGTAGAATCCATTAAACCTATTAAAATAGACATTCATTTTCTTGGCAGAGTAAGATTTGTTAAATCAACTAGAAAAGACAGTCATACAGATCAGCCTGTATCTACCTCTGCACCCAACGTGTGTAAATAGAACTACAGAGAAAATTTCAATTTTAACCATTCCATCTAGTCTGAGCAATACATCATCAACATTTATATCATTCATCTTTTATGAAATCCAAGCCATAATTTTAATGTCTAAGTTCTATACCACTTTGTTTTGTCTACTAAATACTAGAAATAGAATATTTTTGGTCCTGTTTTGTTGGCTTTGCATTATTTGTGGCCTTGATTCACCAAGGAGTAGTTCAAACTTCAGAGACAGTGCACATTGATTTAATTGATAGGCTGGTGTGACTGTAAAAATATCCCTCTATGCCTACTTCCATGTCAAACCACAATTCCAAACCCCGTGAACAATAGGAACTTCTTAGGTTTAAAGGCAAAGCATAATTTGTATGCATTTCAACCTCGCAAATTAAACACGAAACATGAACATGTCATACTAAAGGGTGGGCTATACACAAAAGCATCCCAAGAGTTACTGCAATAGTTACAATGCATAGGAATTTGGGCAACTCCAATGCCTGGTAAATTCAGGACAGTTTATTGATATTATTTTTGTTTCATAGGGAAACCTGTTGAAGATTTTCTTAAGATTAATTGTAACTAAAAGTCTGAAACCAGTTAGTGGTAGTGCTTTTTTAGTGTTTCCCAAGTAAGTCGGCGAGTAATCTAAGAAACACTAAACACGAAATGTCATACTAAATGGCGGGATATAAACAATTATTATAATCACAATGGCAATTGTCATTGCACCAGTATGCTGCAACTGATCAACTACATTGGGCCAATGAATTCCTTTCTAGATAAATATTCACCTGATAGTGAAGTCAAAAAACATGTTTGTTGAGAGGTTGAATATTTGCTTGCAACTCTCCAACTAAAAACAGTGTCTGTTGCCAATAGACTTCTGGGCATTGACATTGTAGCAATCCCTGAGTTCTAAATAAAAAACAGTGGGGTCGTTTATATATCTAATATAGTTATTAGCCGAGTAAGCTCTGCAGAACATTAACGTCAAAAAATTGGGCACTTAGTATCACCAGATTCATGGAAGAACAATGGAGAAAACTTTAACAAAATTAAAAATGCATAGCACCCAATCCAATTCTTAACAGAAGAATTGTTTATCTTGCCAGTGTCAATAGCTCCCACAGAGTGCTAAAAAATCCACTCACTCTTCTTCGGAAATCTCAAAAGGTCTTCTTCCTCTATATGCTTATAAGATATGCAATCCCAATAAAATAAAAAAGTATACCCAAACTCCAAAGTAAAAAACAACACACGCATCAATTGGTATGCAAAAAGGACACCAATGTATCCTTACCTGGCCCCTGCCTTAGAAACATTTTTAGGAATGATCTTTGCTACAGCTTTTGTTAACAATTCATTTGCAATGTCAATGTCTGTATTATGATGGTTCATCTTGTGCAGTTGTTCAACTTTAATGACATTGAAGCTTACTTGCTACTGTTAGGGAAAACCAAACAATGAAGAATTAAAACATAGCATACAGGTTTCTCTTAAATAAGCTATATTGATGAATGCTTACATATGATGCCTTCAACAAATCATGAATGGATGCCAAAGACTACTGTGACAAGCTTGAAGGCATTTTTTTAATAAGCCTGAGGACTTTTTTTTATTGGCAATATCTCTTCTAAAATACCGAAGGTGATCATGCTTTCTAAACCTATTTTCTCAAAAGCCTGGAAACTTTTTTGGACTGGAAACGTCTCTTATTAATTTGCAAAGGTGATAATGGATTCTTAACTTGTTTTCTCTGTCCACCTCCACGAGAAACTGTTTTCTCATGTGAGATCCCAAAAGTTTTTTCCGCCTTATTCCATTCCATATTTTTATGGTCTTATCACAGTTTTTCTCATAACAAAAGGTAAATCTATCCAGATGATCTTCCCAGTAAGATTTGTCATTTTCTCAACAAAAGAGTAGCTCTTAAATATGTTCAAAGATTAAGACAATCCATTACATGCCATTAAGAGCTCATCTACCAAATATTCAAATCCCTGAGCTTGTGAGAACATGGTGTGACCAAAATTGAGATGTACCTTCATTGAAAAAAATGCATCTCACTCATTGACATGATCTACATCATCGAAAATTATGAGGGCATGGACAGATTTAAGATGTTTCTAAGCATCTCTATAGCTTAATCAATATGATCAATTTGTCAATCCAACTTCATCAAACTCTTAAAAATGAACAAGACCTAGGATCCACAGTAATTTGAATTTCTTTTTAAGAATTCTTTTACAACTAGTGTCTTTTCTACTCCACCCAAGCCCCGACTCCACCCAAGCCCACGATTCACACAAACTCAACTTTCATGCTTTATTGCTGCCGGAATAATGTTGTCTTTTCAAAAATTTTGAACTTCTCATCCATACCAGTTGGATCTTTAGCCACATTGAAGCCTGAAGGGTAATCATTTGGCATTTTTCATGACGCTTTGAATAACCCTGCCCATGAATTTCGCATCGTGACTAATCAGTCTACCAGACACACATTATTTAAGTATTTGTGCTTTTCTAAAAATCATCTAAAATCTGAATTGAAATTAAAATTAAAATTAACCATTTAACCCTAAAGCTTATATGCACTTATCCAAACCTACAACACATCTATAGTAATAGATAATACAATCAGTATAGATGTATCTCTGCCAATATATCAATACATCAATACAATCCATATAGATACATCTACACAAAAGTTTGCAGTGCTTAAAGATGTAATATGGTATATCAATACAAATCTATTTTCACAAAAAATTGCAATGCTTAATAGATATGTGTAGTAATACAACTTAAAAGTTATACAGAAAAAAATACAGGGCTAACTTGTTACATGCCTTGACTTGAAAGCTGAGAGAAAGATGTCTAAGAGGCCAGCTCTCCCGTTTTCAAGTTTATGGGACATCTCTTTTTTCTTTTTTGCGAATTTACAATGCTTGGGCATACTAGCAACCCATCAATGTCTATCTCTTGTATCCTTGCCGAATTTTTTAAGAATTTCATTCAGAAATGTCTGGAATATATATGCATGAGGCTTTCAAACACATATTATTCAGCCTCCTATCACACCAGATCAGTGAGGATCTATGAGACCTCACCTCGCCACACGATATCTCAGATCCGTTTCTGGAAAATGGACTAGGTCAATAGGAAAAATCCTAGACAACAATTTAGTGGACAATCCACACTTTCCACAGGCTCTTCATTCGGCAGACAGAGTTTGTTGAGTTTTCTTCAATGTTGTTGAGCTTGTTGAGAAAACCACATAGCTGTTTTCTGATGCTGCCGGAAGATTGAATGTGAAGAATAGCAACAACAGAACGGAAAAAAATGCAATGGATAATGAAATTGATTTGTAAAATAATTTAACTGTAAGAGGCGGAGGTTGAACCATTTTTGCAGGCATGGCAAATGAGCTCAACCGTCTCCTTTGTTCCATGATGATGCCGGTCAGAGGGATCGATGGAATTCGTTTGAAATGTTGCAAGCACACTTTGAAACTGGAAAATTTATACAAAAATTTGAGGTGGAGAGGCCAGATGCTCAGGAAATCAGCTCCAATTTCCAAGCCCCAAGCTCCAACCAGTAAAAAATGGGGCGAATTTCTCCAACTTCCAAGCCCCAAGTAGTAAAAAATGGGGCAAAATCTGCTCCAAACCAGAAAAATCGGGAGGTGAATGCAGAGTGGGAGGTGTGTGCGCATTTATTTTTTTGGACTAACCTCTAATAATTATTATTTTTTTAAATAATTATAGGGCTAATTTTATAAAACTATATAAAATGGGTTTATATTAAAAATTCTCCCCTCTAAAATTTAGAACTCCTTAAAATTCTCCTTTGGGCTAAAATTCGCCCCTAAAATTTTCCCTATTGGGAATCTCTCACTTAGGAGTAGCTTAGGAGTTTTCAAATTCTTTCAATGGAGAGGAAACCACCATCTATGGTTTTAAATTACAGGTATCACCAAATTTAATTGTTGAGGCATTCAACCTTCCACAATAATGAGAAAGATAGTTTAAAGGTAAATTCATCACTAGAGGAGACCTCAACGGTTTCCTAAAAAATGAACACATAGATCCTAACTGGTCCAAAGGAATTCCCAAAAGCTATCTCAAAAATGAATGGGCAGAAGCTGTTGAACTCATCAAGATTTACCTCACTTGTGAAAGTAAGTATACAATAGTGTTTCTTTATCATATGAGATTTCTGTTTCATGCTATAGGTATGAAGACCCTCAACTTTCCATACTTTTTTCTACAGATTCTGACAAAGATGTAAGCCAAGATTCAAACACATATTTTTGCTTCAGAATACAACTTGTATCATCAAGCTCTCATCAAAGTGTTAGTTGAAGAAGAGTTAAGGAAAATAAATCAAACATTGGACCATTTCACGTTTTATAGGGTAGACCAACCTGCACCTACACCTCCATCCTCACAACAACACCCTCATCATGCAAAAATAAAAAAGAGAAAGGTTAAGAAGGAGAATATCCATAAGGCCAAGAGCAGAAAAGAAAAGATTTATTCTATCAAGGTTGAGAGGAAGTTGGAGAAATGAGAGATCTCCTCAGTAAATAAGCCTAAATCCATGAAAATGGTGCCCCCCATTTCTCCTTTTCCTAATGTCTATACTAGAGCTCTAAGAGGAAGTTCTGCAACTGCAGATAAATCTAAAGCACTGGTGCTACCAGAAATTCTGGAAGCAGATATTCAACAGAAAATGAAGAAATATTATCAGCCCAAAAATTCTGATGAAGAACTCCTCAAAGATGCAGGGTATGAGTTCAATAGCAAGAGAAAGAAAGAGGATACCAAACCTGTTGTTGGTACCAGAAAAAGACATACGAGAGACGATGACAAGTTGAGGCTCAATTCTAAGTCTCTGCACAATCAAAGTTTGTTAACAGAGGTCATTGACGTAGAAGGAAAATCTGAAGGGTTAAAGAAAAATGAGTCCAAGAAGAAAGATAACAACAAAACCCCTTCAGAGAAGCAAATAGAACCCTCAAAAATAAGAAAGATCGAAAAGGGTTTAAAGAAGGAAAAGACCACTGCCAAAGAAGCAGCCACAAGAACCATAAGATTAAGATCAACTTTTGGTAGCAAATCCGACTTGGACAAGTTTGTTCAAGCTACACCCCACATGGAAGAAAGGTAAAAGGGTTTTCTGATAAAACACCTTTTTTCTTATCAAGTCCAACTTTGAAAAATAGCTCATATTTCAAAGTGTATAAGTCTTCACAGGTTTTTCAGTGTTTTCGTTGCATTTTTGAAAAAGAAACAGAGCACTATCGTAAATTCTAGTAGCATTACAGTTTTTACGCAATTACATGTTTTTACTAGAATTTTCGGTAGTGCCTGTTTTAACTGATTTTTTACATCTGTCAGCGAAATTTTCAAGCCAGTTCAGGAAATATAAGGACTCATAACCAAATGGATGTAATAGGTTGTGGTGATAATTGGTTATGAGGTTGTTGGAGGTCATATTGAATGAAGATACATGGTTATTTAAGAACCAAAGACATGAGGAGAAAAATCAGCAGAAAAAGGGGTAGCATGTCAGAATACTCGGGAGTTCAGCCCAGATTCTCTTCTCTTCTTTCCTCTACATCTTTCCTTTTAGTTAGATTTCAATGGGATGTGGTTTTAATGTCCTATGACACCTATTTAATGTTAGGATTAGTGTTTCCTTCTTTTTACAAGAGGTGGAGTTGGTGCCTCTCTTTCTATATATACCATTTGTAAATACCATTTCTAGGCTAGATGTTGGTCTATCTCAAGACTTAATATAATAAATAAAAGCCCTTTTTCACTTCATTTTGGAGGATTTTTTGAATCAAGGACTATCTAATGTCTGGTGTGTTTTATCTCTTTGTTAATTTCTTCTAATTTATGAGTTGCAATAGCTAGTAAGGTGTGAGTAATAAATTGCTAAAGGATTTAATAGTAAATTATCTACTTTCCAACTTACTACAAATCATATATGTGTTGTAGAACATGTTAGTGAAGGTTTCATAAAGGATGTGTGAAATAATTTATGCATGTAACCTACTTTCTAAATGTTGTTTACTTTGCATAATTTTTTTTTTTTGTAAGAGCCATAATTATAGTTGTGTGACTAATTTAGGATATGAATATTTCCTAGAATAAGTACCAGCTATCCATCTCCTTTCATTTGTTACACTCTGCTCCCTATACTACCAATTTACCCATACAATTTATACTTGCCACAAATTTCGAACTGCATGAAAGTATTAAAGAATATAAAAATCATTTCAAACTTTGAGAAGCCATCTCACCACTCAAAAAAATTTTAAAATTTGAAATGAACTATGAGGTGTAAGGCTTACTCCTTTTGCAGTCAAGGAGTGACTCCTTGTGCTAGCAGCATGAATCTTTGTAAGTCTTATGGTGTTTGATTTATAAATAGAACTAAGTTAATATAAGTTTTTCCAGGAGTGGCAAGGGCCCACCACACCTAGAAACAATTTTTTCAACCAGAAAAGATCTTACATTTGTGTTTAATTAATCATTTAGCAGTGTAATTACTTAAATGTCTGAATTATGATTTCGATTTCGTACTTAAATTTTCAGTTTTTTTTATAAATCTGAACTGAGTTTATATTTTGAATCCTGTAGCGCTATATTCATTTCTCAAATGCTCAGGGTTATTTAGTTTTCAATGCATTTTGATTGCAGATCCAATACAATAACATAAATATTAAATCATGATTGAAACACCATGTGCATTATTATGAATTTTCTGTGCATTAAGTACATAATCAGATCTAACATTTGGCATGAATTTTCATATAAGGCGTTAAGTACTGAATCAATTTTAAAGATTTCATATTGAGGTTGTATATAAGTGTGAGTGGTGTGAAGTATGTTAAATGGATTTACACAATATTGATTTGAAGTTTAGCCTAGCAAGTAGAATTGTTTTTAATTAGAGGTTTTCTTGTTTTTATAACACAATTATCTCCTTATAGAAACATGCTTGAATATGAGTTTGATTGTAGAAAATATTAATTTAATGTTATTTCATTTAGCTTCCATTCACTTTCATAGATTTCACTTATGAATTTCTTAATTACTTATGTTTGAATTTTGAATAGTTCATCTCAATTAGGAATAACGATTTTGACTTTATTTTATAGATTAGAAAATGGGATCTCGTAGGTAGAAATCGATTTACGTAATCAAAATTTACTTTCGAGGAGTTATTTAGAAGCTTTCTTTCCAACAAATGCTTGGGGTGATTATAATTTTTTTTCTAGAAAGTGAATGATACAATGAGAGGATTCATTTTTAGCAACTGAATGGTGTGATCATGTGTGAAATGAGTAGTGTATGCTTTATTAATAAAAGTCAACAAAGGGTTTTACTTACAGTCAGTATATAGTTTTTTCTTTTATAGAGATAAGTGTGGATTGAGTTATGGAATCATAAGTAAGAGAAAATTTTCTTTGGTTAATCAATCATCCATTTTAGATTGCAGATATATATTTTTGAGTCAAGTTTATTTATTTAGGATTTAATGATTTTGTACTTCAACAACAAGTTGATTTCTTATTCTAGTTTAGGTTAGATGCTCTGATCCTGTATTGCCTTTGTTTGTGCCTCAAATCTTACGAGCCTCGGATTGATAATTTAATGTTGGAATTATAACACATATAATTTCACCATCACATTTTTTCCTTTTGTACATATGCTTTAACATCATGTGCAATGGCAGAGTCCTCTTCACCATCCTTCTCGCATTTTCTGCAACTTCTTCATAGAAGTATAGTTGCTTTGACGCCTAATTTTCCAACTCCTTATATTCTAGTTTTGATTCTATCACTTCTTTTCTAGCCTCTCTCATTTTTGCCTGCAAAACTTCTATCTAGATTTTGTATTTCATAGGTTCTTTTCCTTGTCTTCTCTTTGTTGGCTCTGCTTTTTTGCAGGGCACTTTTGGTATTATTTTTTTATTTGTTGCATTGATCTTTTTATAGACTTTCTTGGTATGAGAATGAAACCATCTTCCTCTTGTGTAAACTCCAGTTTCTTAGCCCTCTTCTTCTTTTTCTGAATTTCTGTCTTTATAACTTGCAAAGGCTGCAAAACTGGACTTTCTTCAAGTTGAATCACTTTTGGAATATCAACTAATTTACCTTTCCCTTTACTCTGATTTCTTGCCATCATTTTTCCTATATTCGTGGAAATATTTAATGTATGTTTGTTTTTGTTTCTTTCTCTTTCCTAGGATTTGTTGACTGCGATTTTGGAGTTTTTATAGATGGGGTAGAAACATATAGCTCATAACTACTCAAGAACAAGAAAGTAAACCAATACCTGTTTAATTTATTCAACCCTTCTAAAACAATCAATTTGATGAGGCCATGATGGAATAGATAACTATTGGTAGCATTAGGTCTGGCTTGGCCTTTATTAGCCATCTTCCACAAACTCCTAAGAAGATATAAAGGAATATATAGATTTTTCTTACCTATAAAATGCAAGAGTAGTTTGAAGTGATATCGGTAAACCATATGAAACCTTCCTTCACATGTAAAATATTTTTGGATGACCATAAAAAATTTGGAAAACTATTCTTTAAGTAAAACCCTAGAAATGTCAGTAGTCATGTCAATTCCTTTGTATTCATCCTTGAGAAATTCATCACATTTGAGTAGCTGGAACTTCTAAACCTTGAACCACATCTCACTAGATCTGGGAATCTTTGTAGCACATGAAATCGTATCAGGGGAGACTGCAAAATTGAACATTCCAACGTTCATTTCTGTTCCTGTGAAATTAACATAGAAAATCCTTAGTAATATTTCCATGGAAACCCTACAACTTCTAGAAAAAACATGGACATCCAACATTGGAAAACGAATGGATAAAAAAATGGTCTTCTTCCAAAAGCTTCATGTGTGTGGGTTCATATCATAACACAAAGCCTCATTTTTATTGTTTCTTTTGCACCATGGCTGCAACACGTGATGAGCTCCTTCTTGCCACCTACAATTTACTTAATGACAGCTAGACCTCTTTATGATAGTGAATCTAACTCTAAAAGGAAAACAATGGAAAATGTGCTTTGCGGTGTGAACATTTGGGGAAAATAAAATAAAGGTGAACTCTAACACATCATCGTAATCCTTCGAGACTCTAACCCATTATTTTTTTAAAAAGGACCGCTACGAATTAGAAGGGTTTCGTAGCATAACGGGTGGCACAAGTTTTAGATTTTCTATGGAAGTTTCTGAAGCTTTCATATAAAATACTCTGTTTTCATAACTGGACTTGGTATGATTTTCGAAAAAAGTGGCTAAATAATAATCATAAACAAATGAGACCGACACAAATGATGATTTGGATTCTGACTCACACTGTGGAGTCCAGTTAGACTCATGTTGACTCTATACACTGATTAGGTGACCAAATTAGCACTTTGTACATTTTTTGTTTTTTTCTTGGAATTTTAACATTATTACTAATTTGACAAATTAACTCCAAACTATTTCTAGGTTTTATCAAATATTACACGTGACATAATGTAAGATACCTTTCTTGGGATTTATTTGTCAACAAATAAATTTATTTTACTATAAAATAGGTCAATAAGGCCTCCTCCACCAATTCGGCTTCAAATAAGGACAAGCTGGCCTCAACAAGGGAATTCGACCTCACAAGCTTACTATATATTGGAGCAACTAGACTCATTAGGAAGCACATATCTCACAAGTTCAAATTGCAATAGGGAAAAGAAAAGGTGAAAAGTTCAAGAAGGAATTTGGAATAGATTTTTTTGGGTCTCTCTCACATGTGCAATGAAATTATGAAGCCGCATCAAAGCTAGGAAACTGCATCAAAGCTGTGAAGCATCATGGAAGCTGTGAAGCTACATCAAAGTTGTGAAGCAACATCAAGGTCAAAACTATGAAGTTTCATCGAGGTTGTGAAGCTTCATTAAGGTCAAAGATGTGAATATGTTAGGCTAAATATATTGAGGTTTCTAGATCGAAACTATAGTCCTAAAGTTGGGTTGAAGTTCTCAGGATGGGCATTGAAATTCTAGGTTGAAACTTCATTTGAGAATCTAACACCTAGTAACTTTGGAAGAGATCATCTATCAGAAAGAAGAGTTGACTTGGTGGAGGAGGAAGTTCTTTTGGTCTGGGGTCTTGGTCTATATCAATTTGAATCTACTAAAGAGTTTTGACTAGGTCTTCCCTTATAAATTGGTTTTAGCCCTAGATAAGTGCCTACATATGGTGTCCATGATCTTCATGTTTTTTCTTTGATAATCGCATGATGAGAAGAAGATAAAATAATAACATAAAAAAGTAAATAAGAACATAACAATATCACAAGTAATTATCAACATAAGAAATTATTTCTACCTTTTTGATTTTCTAACAATACATAGTTACATAATGATCCATCCACGCAAGGGTGCATTATCAATATGAATTAATAAATTGATTCATATTGCAACAAAATATTGTTTAATAGTATAATTTTTACCTTGCACTATAGATTATCTCACGGGTTCAGACTACATTTCTCTTTCGTATTGTACCCCAATTTACTTTTAGCTTTATAAGTTACTTATTCTAATGGATATCTTTGATCTTCCAAGCTTGGTCAATTTTAAATATTTCAGCATGTCATCATCTGAAGATATGGCTCCTCCCAAGAGAAGACATGGGAAATACCCTCAGGAGGAAGAATCTGAGGAAATTCCTATCACATCAGTCCCACCTATCTTGATAGAATGTGTTATATTGATAATTAAATTTCTTTGTAGTGGTTAGAAATATACCATTTTTTGTGAGGAAATAATATCCACATGGGGAGGAAGACAATGGGGTGTAGAAAAATGTCAAGAAGTCATGGCTGCATAAATTAGATTCTCATATGGTGGTATTTCCATGTGGTGATATCATATAATGGGTATTCAAGCATATTTATAAAAAGGATATGAGTATTAGAGATAGTCATGGTAATGAAATTTTTTCATTTATGTATCCCTAGATAACTAGGTATTACAAGTTACCAAAACATTAGATTTCATTCCCAATGGCTTGGCACAAGAGGTTTAATTTGAATAGAAATAACATCCTAAGAAATCGGTGGAAATACCCAAACACATTCAAAACTATGCCAGGAAAGTGTAATATCCCAGAAGGGAGAAAGCAGTAATACACAAACACAATAGCTAGAAACTGCGGCAATGAACAAATAATCTATATACACCATAAAAATATATATAATAGCTGAGCCATTTTATTAATAGGAGGTGGATAAACCAGTACAATAGTGCTCAAAATATGAGACACTTAAGCCAAAGAGGTGGCCTAGAATGACCCTAAAGTCCTCCCACAAGAGGGACTATGTAACTGTTGGACTGTTGGAAGGAATACTGTGCTGCCCCTCTTGTGGGAGGACTTCAGGGTCATTCTATACCACCTCTTTGGCTTGAGTGTCTCATATTTTGTGTATTGATGTACTAGTTTATCCACCTCCTACTAAAAAATGGCTCAGCTATTCTGTATATTTTTATGGTGTATTTAGATTATTTTTTCATTGCTGCAGTTTCCAGCTATTGTCTTTTTGTAGTACTGCATTCTCCCTTTTGGGATATTATGGTGGAATCTGTAATATTCCCAATTTTCCATCATATAATTGGAATATTAGAGTTCTTAATTTTTTTAATTAACTAAGTAATAAGAGGGTGGAGGAACCCATAAACCCCATAGATGAATAAAATCCACTTTTGATGTGTGTATGTGGATAATTTAGAAGTAGATCAACATTATGGAGTAGTGGAGCAACTTCTTAATGAAGGAAGAGTGGAGATCATGGATCATTAATGATAAGATCATGGAGATCATGGAGGAAGTCAAATGATATCGTGGTGCATTAAAAGTAAGATCATAGATCACTAATGATGAAATAGTGGAGTAATTTGTGCACCTAATGCCCACATGATGGAGAGAGTGGGAATTAAATGTAGAGATGGTAGAGAACATGGAGAGACAACGCAGTCTTCATGGAGGCTAGTGGCCAAATGTGCAGTGTAGTTATGAGGTGGGCCAGGGCTATGGAAGGCTCACAAAGCATGAAAGGGAGATGAAGACAGCAATAGAAGTTAGACTTTGTATTATTATTTCTAATCTTTTTAGATCTAGATTTGTCATTTGACATTTCTATGCACGCTTCAATTGTTTAGCTAAGTCTGTAGTGTTGTTTAGCACACGAGTGTTTCCAAGTGGAAATCCCACCTTTACCCGCGGGGGACTTCGAGTTCCTGCATTGGGAAGTTTATTTTGAGTTGTCATACATCATCAAGAATTGGTGTCACATTCAGACCCTCTCTACAATACATTCAGTCTTAGGAATTACACATTTCTTCTTGAGGGTTTGAGAGGAGGAGGTTGTTTCTACCATTTCAGCTAGGAAACTAGTGGAAGATTCATCCTTTCACCTTCAGCTTCAAGATCAATATTCCAGGAGCTGTATATTCATATCTGGCATTCAGGCCAACATTACACTCCTCAATGCAGCAACAATTCCCCAAGGGATTGTGTATTCCAGTCTTGTAAATCTATTGGAGGAGGGAAGTTTCCAGTATTTCAGCTAGAAATCGTGTGAGGGAACATTATTTCACTTTGGGCATACTTTTCCATCAATTTTTAGCTTCATTTCAGCATATAGCATTAGGCTATAGAGCCTCCCTCCTTGACTGTGTACTTTTCTTCAGCTGTTGTGTATTCAATAGCGACATTCAGTGGAGAAGGAAACAGGAGCTAGATCTTGACCTTCTAGCTTGAGGATCTAGTGAAGGGATTAATCCTTCAAGAATTGAGCTAATTGTATATCATTGAAGCCATCCATTCTTCAGTTCACACTTCAGATCTGCACACCCAAAAGTCAAATATTGCAGGCCCTAAGAGGGTGATTTTCCAATATTGTCATATTTGGAAATACTTTCTGGGTTATCTTGGGTATTCATCATAGAGCCTAGATCTAAAAGATCGGTAGCATCTGAGCTCCAGAACTGCCAGATATACACTTCTATATTTTTTTGGTAGTTGTAGTCCCAAAATTTGTAACAGAGACAACATAGTATTCCTTCCAGCAGTCCAACAATTACACAGTCCCTCTTGTGGGAGGATTTCAAGGTCATTCTAGGCCATTGGTTTTCCTTGAGGGTCTCATATGTTGAGCACTATTTTACTTGTTTATCCACGTCCATATAATAAAATGGCTCAATTATTCTGTACATTTTTATTGTGTATTTAGATTATTTGTTCATTGCTGCAATTTCCAGCTATTGTGTTTTTGTATTACTACATTCTCCCTTTTGGGATATTACAGAAAGAGATATAAAATTAATTCACTGAGGAGAGGATATCATATGGTCACATATATGAATTGGAGGTTATATGGAAAATAAAAAACAAAATTCTTTGACGAGATTCGGGTCCCACTAATGTACACATGCACTCATGAAGGGGTCATTTTCAATTGGGATGAAATTAATGCTACATCTATCTAAGCTAATGTGACACATGTTGAAAGTCCAACATAATGGGGTCAACCTAAATTTTACATGGATTCTTACTTGCTTGATTGCATATGTGCTAGATGTGAGTTTGAGATGATGGGGTGGAGGTGGAATCTAACTCTATACATTTAGCCCATGCATATTTATTACCACATTGAATGTTGGGAGACTGAATATATGACATCATATGTAAAGATAGTGGAAGGCTTAATTTCACAACTCTTTAATATCTTATTTGATCATGATTCATTGTGAATGTATGATCGTGTTGAGGAAGTAGTTAAGGGAGTTTCCACCATATTTAAGACATATCATAGTATTTTTCTCATGTAAACCACCACATCAACTCACATTATTTGTAACTGATAAGATAATTTTACAGGAAATTACATATCAAGTGACCACAGGTGTGGTCGAATGATAGCATGAATGAATAAGGTACTATGGCATATATACCTCTTTTCTGTAGGTATATACGGTGTAAAGAACTATAAATAAGAAAAAATAGAAGATATTGATTTGGATCATTTTAAATTTGAAGAGTTATACTTCCACAGGTATGACCCAATGGGCCTAGTCTCAACACATTGTTAAAGTGTAAATGTAGGTGGTATTTCTTTTCGTAAATCAGTAAAGATGAAGAAATAATTTAAAACTATTATAATGCTACAGAAGCCTTGGAAAGAATAAGTGACTCTGATCCTAAAACAAGAGAATGTTCCAAAGGAAAGAATTCTAAAGATAATAAAACCACATAGAAAAGGGAAACATAAAAGGAATCTACAAATAAATTAAAATAATGTCTCAGGTGAAAGAAAGATAAAGGGAAAAGTGAAAAGGAGAAGGAAAAAAAAGGAAAAAAAAAAAAGAGGATGACTACAAAAGGAGATGTAAGAAAGGAAATAGGAAGAAGAAAAGAAAAGGCAAGACTAATATTTTCTTGAAATACTGGTTGGAAAAACAAGCCCAAGAGGAAGCAAGATCAAAATAATAACATGATCAAGAAGCCCAAAATGTCGCAATGGTGGTTTTCCTAGCATGGACATTGTCTCGACATCTTGAGATTTCACACCATTTAAGGGATTCTATTTGTTTACTGGTGATATGGGAATCACTTTAAGAAATGAAAATCGAGTTATGAACTTGGGAAAATTATTCTTTGACAGGGACACTAATATGATTATCTAGGAGAGGAGGAAATGTTTGACTCAAGAACTGGAAAATATCATCTCAGTGACCATGAAAATAAATATAATATATAGTACTTTATATTATCAATTTTCCATAACTTCAACCGGGAATACCTTTTCCTCAACAACATAAAGGAATATTGAGCATTTAAAGGAAATGGTAGAAGAGAATGATAGGATCTTGAAGGAATACCACCGAGAAACTAAAAGGTTGTGGAAAGAAAAACATGATTTATCTACTTCAAACTATCATGATAATGATTATTAGAGTGCAATATTGGATATAAAAAAATCACTCAAGGACATCATGAAGCAGTTGTACCAAGAACTTGGAAAAATCTAAAAGGTTGCTACTATACTCATTTCAATTCAAAATTTAGTTAAAGGAAAAGGTGTGCAAATCAAAGACACTTTGTCGACCATTGATATGATGCATGCATGGAGTATGGAACATCCTGATTCACTAGATGTATTGCTGAGAAAAGATGAGCTCGATTAGGAAATAGAAAACATTGTAATCAAACTCACCATTTGAGCACAAGAAAATATTGAAAAATATGTGATAAGAACTATGAATTCATATTAATAACATCACATTATGTTGGATGGACTAGCAAAATTTCACGAGTTAGTATCCCTCAAATCCCAAGGAGAGGTGAGAATAGAGTAGGATATTAAATGTGAAATAAAAGCAATGATTCTTACACGACAATTAAAATTGATGGAAAATGATTTAAAGCTAACCAAAGAAACATTGACAAAACATTTGATGGAGCCAAATAATATGTATACCATGATCAATTAAATATTTCACCAATCGAAGATAAATTAAAGACAATGGTATTAAATACATGTGAATACAAAGTTCATAATTGAAGGCTTAATTTCGAGAGAAGTTCTAATTATTGCAACATATTATAAGGTCTAGCACACTTACATGACCCAAGAATTACAAGTATAAGTGAAAGCTTGAGATGTTAATTTTATTCAAAATATTATTTGGAATTTTCATGTAATTATATAGTAAAAAAAAATTATAAAATAATATGAATTAGAAATTAGAAGTGAGGATAGCTAAAAAGTCATGGAAGGTGAAGAGTCACCTCACCTTTGTATAAACATAAACCTCTAGTAAGGAGGAAAGGATCCTAGTTTCTGGACTTTTAAGGCACTTTTGAAAGGGAAAAGCCTGTAATCACCTTGAGCACTAGTTTTCAGGTTTACGCACTCCCACTATTGGTATTTTTGAACACTTTATGAATTGTCATTGAATGTTCAACTATAATATTTAGAAGCCCAAAGGGCCTTGGAAAGTAATTTCTTATCATGTGTTATCGATTGTTGTAATCATTTTCCTTATTGTTTTTCATTAATATATGACGTTTGTATAGTTTTGGAAATTTAATGAAAAATTTTGTTAGCTACAAACTCTTATCATTCTAAGAATTTCTTGCTAATATTACGATTATGTTGGTTGTTGATTGTAAATTGCTTCACAATTAATAACTAGTATGTTATCTTAATTAGTTTTTTATATCACCCTTTCTTCGAGATACATGATTATTATAAATCTATTGTAACATTTCTTATACAGATTCATTTAAAAAAAATAAATTGAAGCTAATTTTACTTGCATTCCATTAAGGACTTAATTTAGGTTTCTCTTTCATTTAACATTTGTAAAAGCATAAGATGGCATTTGTTCCAAAAAACTCAATCGGAATCTCATCCCAAATGGTTTGAAGTCTAGTTGGGGCCTCATTGTTATAGGCCATTTTTTCAAATCCAAGCATTATGCCTCCTAATGGGATCAATCAACATCATATTCCCCCTTGTCAACATCATTCCACAAAGCCCTAAGTGAACCTCCTTCATCTCCAAAATTTTTTACCTGAAACCACCTCATATGGGCCACTTTTAGTACCAATGATCCATGGCCTTCCTCTAGATAGATTTCATTACAATTTTCTCCATTATGGCCATCATTGATCACCTAAACATTTTTCCACTTTTCACTTGCGTTGGTTCTAGAAATTTAGGAAAAGGAGAGAATTTTCGGAAGATTCCATAATTTTTTACAACAATTTACCTCTGATTAAACTTTTGGATCCTATCTCATCCTTATTTGGCATTTCCATCCCTTATCCTTTGATCCCATCCTACGATCAAAGGTGGATCTAAAACCTTAAATTGGTAATTGGATAAGAAATCCCAACTTACCCCACTCATCTATATATTTATTTCCTTGCATATGCAAGGGGTTGGATATTTGAGAGTGATTCTACCCTTATGCTGCTGAGGTGAGAGGTTGACATTCAATGCATTTAGGTGATTGGAGATGCATATTGGGATTACGAAATGACAAGTTAACAACTTGGAGGATCTCTTCTACAATATAAACACGTATTTGTGGTTGTACTATCCTTCCATTTATATTAATGAAAATTTTTCTATGTTCTCTTATATGTGATTGTTGTTATTTTATTTATTTCAATACCATGTTGATGGACTAGATAAATTACTTGATACGACATATATCTCATAGTTTATTGGCTTGTGTTATCTGACTGTGCAAGTTATAATTTTTGAAATCAGTTGGAATTGGAGCATTCAAGATGAAGAAGGCATGAAGCATGCGACGGATTCCAGATAATCTTCATTTTGTCATCTATGTATTTTAAGGAAAGCATTAAGTTCCCTGTCGCTCTGTTGTTCTAGGTTTTCCACCAAACCTAGGGGAGATGCTATTTCTGTAATCATATATCCCGCATAACAATTTAGCAACTCCTCCAGGGAATAATGTATTCCCTTGGTAGATTTTATTGTCCATTGTGCTTTATTACCTCTTTGATCTACATTTTTTGCTTTACCAAACCAAGAAAAAACCTAGGAAGAATTTTCAATGAGTCTCATTTGCAATTTTAGTGTCAGAATCCTCCATTACTGTACCAACACTCCCCCAGTTCCTTTGTCAGATCATTAAAACTCACCTGGGCCCACTCTATACCAGCGTTGCAAATCATTGGTGCCTCTTATGCACTAGCATTGGCCCCTATGTTTGTAAAATTATCACCTTTGTTTCGAAGTGTCTCTTTGATCAGCCTACTTCCAACTGACCTTTTTTGAGTCATGAATTCCACTTGTGGTCTCTCTAAAGCTTCCATTTGGTTTTCATTTGTGCTTGTTTCCTTTTGGTAAGAATTGGTTTTTATTTTTCTTTGTTATCATTTGGTCGCTTGGATGATTTTTTGTTCTAGTTATCATTCTGAAAAGTGCATTTGAATCAGTGATTCAACATTTGCAGCTTATTTTTCTTAATTTAGAAAATCAAGTGTGTTGAAAATAAATATTTTTGCATTTTCATCTAGGGTTTTGTGTGTGAAAATTTGAATTTCCTAGTGTGAAATTTCATGTTTTTTCTTTTATTTTGTATGAGTGTTAATCTACTTTGAGTGACATCCCTTTCGATTTTTGTAATTTTCACCCAATTTCAGTTTGAATCCTCTTGTTTTTGTTTTGAATCTCTTGTGTTGTTAAACATAGGAGTTTTAATCCATATACATAAGTGTATAGGATCGTTCTCCATGTACCTTCGAGTATATCAGATGGTGCTCTACGCATGATAAGTATAAAGGAAGTCTCTCATCAAACAGTTACACATTAGATAATACTACTACCGACTGCACTCCCACTTACCATCAAATATATTTTCGGAGTCACCTATAGGTTTCTATCCATCTATAGGTAAGCGATTCTTCCACCTTGTATAACGTGATACACCAAACACAACATCTAGGGAGATTAGTTGTCGTACATTAAGTTTGTAGTTCACCAAGTTGTATATGGTAGTTCAAGGTTTCTTGGTAAACCTTTATGCCTAGATTAACCTATTTTATTTTTTGTGTCCTTAATTTCTAAAATCAATCAATTTACCATGAAATGACATCTTTATCATGGAAAAGATCCTTATTATATCTTAGGTTGAGACTAATGGCAACAGTTCTTGAGTCTACCAATTAAGGAAACCTCTCTAAAGAGAATCCTGGTCCTTTCCCTCCTTTTTGAAATATTTGTTATCCTTATATGGAAACGTTGTCCCTTCCCAGATTTACCATTGGTTTTATAATTTGGTTGTTTTTTACCCCTATGGTGTTGAATGTCCAAAATGCTCCTAAACCAAGTTCTCCTCCACCTAAAAAATATCACCTTCATGTTGATCCTAAAGTTTACCCTTTTCCTTCTTCACCTGTTTTTCTTCATCCCCTTATTCCTCCTCTATTGGTGAAAGTCTTAATTGTAGTAACTAGGTAGTTAAGAAGAATAAGAAAAGGAATATTAAGAAGAAGCAAAATAAGTAGGGGGGAAACCAAACAACCATTGCTACCGATGCAACTGATATGGAGGAACCTTCCAATCAACCCCATAAAGTTAAATTACGTTGCAAGTTATTTAATGATGATCGCCTTCTTAGAGATTTTCCTGGTATTCCCAATATATTATAATTTTGGTCCACGGGCTCATATTGACCTTTGTCATCAGCCTTTAGAGATCATGCTGGTGATAAACCCTCAACTAGTGATAGTAAAGTCCATGGGATAAAGAGTAAAGTCGAATTTACCTATAGTTTATTTGAAGGAAATCATCCTATTCACCTTTTTCCTTGTTTGGATGAAGCCTCAAAAGTGTTGGACAACCTTAAAACTTCTCAGCTTCGTCTTCTAGCTGGGTACCAGAAGTTTTCTCCCAATCCTCCACTAGCTAATGAAGTGATTAATCAGAATTTGAATCCAATAAATACCACTCTCCCTTAACATGAATCCCATAAGTATGTTCATGACCAACCATTTTTTGAGAAAAATGGTTTACTCGATTCCACCCTCTGTTTATTGTACATTTCCTAAAGAGAGTGAATTTCAAACTTCTAAGGTTCTTCTTGTTCCTTCAGATTCTAAAGAACTGGGGGACAATCCTCCCATTCCCATGATACAAGGGGTAAATCCTCCTATTCCCATGACACATGGGAGCAGTTATACCATTCCCATAGCACAAGGGGGAATTCTCCCATTCCCACAACACCCCCTCCAAGTAGAGTGTTCAATTCCTTTGATTGGAGTCACCTTGCAGGAAATCTTCTTCCTCCTTAATATGTGCCCTTCCAAATCATAGCACATGCTTATAATATGTTCATACCTAGCACAATTATAGATGAAGGTGCATCTATTAGTATTCTATCCTTAATTTCTTGGAAATATTTAGGTTCTCCACAGCTTGTTCCCATTACCCAAAATCTGCTAGCTTTTAATATAGGAACCAGTCAACCGTTAGGGATCGTTCCTTAGTTTCCCATCACTTTGGGAAGAAATATTGTCTATATCTATGCTATGGTAGTCCAAGGAAATTTTTATTTTAATTTACTCCTTAGGCATAACTATTTTTTTTTCATGGGAGCTCTTGTGTAATATTCCAAAATTACCATGTAGCTAATTGGAATATTGATTTTTGCTTAGGAGTTGAATAAATGGGTAAGGAGACCCATACATTTTAGAAATAAGAATAAAATCCCTAATAGTGTGAAAAGGGATCATCATAGGAGCTAGATTTCACACCCTCATGTGTGAACAGGGTCATTTTCATGTGGACAAGGTCAAGTTTGACCAAGTCAACAGTGTTGAGATAGGAGCTGGAGAACACTTTGAGAGAAAACACAGTATGAATGGGAGGAATATTCCTTGGTGGAGGAAACCCTAATGAGTGGGACCCATGGTGAGAGGGCTTCCATTTGTTTAAAAGGTGGGCAAGGCAGCCATTGTTATTCAGGATTTGGATTATTGATTTCATGGTCTAATTAGACTTCTGCATTCTCCTGTTGTTTAGCAGAGTTGTGATCCTGATTAGCACAAGGCATTCCTATTTATGAATTCCTTATCCTTTTAAGAGAGGCCTCTTGAAGGATATTTTTCTTCATTTCTCTACATTCAGGCTTGAGGCCAAGAATCCTCATTCAGCTACATCGCAATTTCTTTTTAGAGCTGGGTTGTGTTGCAGGGTGTTGCACTTGAGGTTACTCAACACCACTTCCGGAGCTCATTTTTCAGAGGAGGAAGCCTTATTTATTTTGGAGGATGAATGAGGAAGTATCTGGGCTAATTTCACCATGTTTGGCATCAGGCCAACCATTTACCATCATCTACAATGCAATCCCTCTCCTTGACTGCGTTATTTTCAGAGAACATCTGCAGTGAGAGTTGCAGTGTTTTTTTGGAGGGTGAGATATTCAATGATAGGATCATCCTTTCACTTGGAAGATCCATTTGAGGAGGTATATTCAGCTTGTGCATCATCTACAACCATCTCCATCTAGCTCTTGAGTTGCAACTACTACTCAGTCTTGAGATTGCAACTCCAGCATTTTTCCATTTTTGCATATTTCAGCCAATCCCTCCAGGATTGGCTTGAAATAGTATTTGGGAGCTTAGATCTTCACTCCCACTGTTGTAGGAGCCATACATTTGTATATCCATGTATTGAAATTTTCTAGCAGCAGTTGTTCCTTATAAAATTGTGTTGTCATAGCCTTGGAAATTCTTATGTAGCAGTGTTTTTCCATATTTCATGTACATGTTTCTTGAGGCTAATTTTTCCTATCTTGAGTAACTCTTTCCTCAAGATCTTGTATCTATTTGTTGCTATAAGAATAATAATAAGTCTATGTATTCTTATTACATTTTATGAGTTGATGTAACACTGCTCTTTCATTATTATGTTCATGGATTTTTGTAGCTCCAATTTTGGAATATCTTAAGATATTTCCATTATTGTATATCTTCCCTATTTTGGGATATTACAGTGGTATCAGAGAATATTCTTGGCTCAGCATGTGGAACTCAGCCAATATGCTATCAATAGAAGAGAAGATGAACAAAAAGAAGGATGAGAGGCTCTCAAAGCTTCTTCCTAAATCTGTATAGAGCATTCAAGGAGATCTGAAGAAGATCAGAAGGGAGATGTGTATAGAATATCCAAGAGGGTTTGAATCTAAATAAAACTCTAGAGTTTCACATCATGAGTGTGAGCATGCAACCACACACAATGATGCACAACGCAGTCACATGCCCAGAATTTCCATGAGAGAGATTGAAGAAGAAGGAATGACTAGGAGGGAAACTCTTAGTAATTTCCTGCAAGAGTATGAGTCTCAAACTCAGAAGTTTAGAGATCATATTACTTTTCCATAGTTTTGCAAGGTCAAGGTGAAGAGAAGCAAGCATCATGATAGGGGTATATTTCTTCTATCTACTTTTGATGGTTCACCTACATGTTCAGCCGGAGCTTGGGTGGAAGAACTAGACACCTTTTTGTAGCAGCACCAAATTTCTGAAGATGAAGCCATCAGAGTTGCAGTGCTGCATCTTGGAGGTAAGGCCTATGCATGGTATATATTTGAGTATTTCTCTTTGAAAAATGAAAATACTTTTTCTTATGCAAGGTTTATTAAGACATTGGTGGAAAGGTTTGATGGAAAACTTTCTGCAACACATGTGGTGAAGTTAAACAAACATAAACAAACAAGAACCTTGCATGTGATGGAGGAAACCATAAACTCAGATCCACTTCAGAAAACCATGGAGGAGGCTGAAATCGTGCATAATACCTTGCTAGAGGCAAGACCTCTATCTCATATTCCTGAACAAGAGGGCATGGAGATCCCTTTTTCAAAAGAGGATCCAATTCTTGGGAGGTTTCCCATACATGTTGATGAGGAGGAGGGCAAAAGCGCTGTCATGTCTAGAGTTTATCTAGCACCTCATGCAAAGGAGGAGGGAGCTCTTGATCTAACTAGAGGTATTCTTGTATCATTGCAAGAAATTCCCCAGGATCTCACATGTGGAGATCGAGGCACAACTCATGATTCACATGTGCCATTGAAGATAGGGTGTGAACCTATTGTTGGAGTTAATGCTAACATTCTATATTTGAGAAGTTGGTTTGTGATGGTTGATAATTCTCTAAACCTCTCTCTCTAAATTAGGAATAAGTTGGATTTCAGAAACTCTATTTAATAGAGTAATCTGAATGTAATCAGTGTGTGTGAGTGTGTTTACACATACACCATTTGTGTATAATATATGATTGTGTTTATTAATTGTGTGATTTTAGTTATTTCTATCATGGTATTAGAGCACAGGATTAGAGGCCTATGTGTTGTCACAAATTTTAGTTATTTCTATCACCACCTACCTCAGAAAAGGAATTTCTAAAAGGTCCAAGATTATTACTTTCTGCCATTGGTTTCCTGAGAAAGCAACATGTGCATATGTGGAGCTGGCATAAGTTCCATAGAGGTAATTATTTCGTTGGACGGTCGTCGAGACCATTCGATGGATGATTTGATCGATGCACTGGAGTAATGGGTGTAGCTGGAAATGCAAGCACGTGGCTAAAATTGGTCTGGGGTCATGGGCGTAACTTATTTTGATGTTGATCTTCATCGAGTCGTTGGTGGTCATATTGCAATGGGGCTGCATGGATTGAATTTGAAGGGAGAGTGATGGAGTGTTCATTATTTTTGTGTGATACTTTGTGCTCTTATGAAGTTTAAGAATCGACTTCCCTGTGTATACAAATGAAAAAATCTATATGGAAACACAGAGTAATGATGGTTCTTGATCCATTCAGGACTGTTGCAAGAACTGATACGAAGACGCTGCCCATATACCCTCTCTCCACAGGCGAGGCTTTATACAGATCTGATAACCGATTTGAGAGTGCAGTAGAAGATGGTTCCTGTGGAGCGGTCCAAGAAGAAGGTCTATGGACAGATCATTCAGATTGGGAGATGATCATCACTCTGTGGGCTCTGTGTGGTCAAATTCGTTAAATTACTGACGTCTAGGTATGTACATGAGTGGAGGACAATATCTCTCATGAGAAATAGTTGCAACAATATTAAAGCTCTTTGTTGGTGGCTGATTTTTATGGTTGAATCTCAGGTGTTGAAATCTTTGTAGTTTAGTAGTATTATAAATTATTTGTAAAATAAGTGAGGATGAGTTTTCAATCTAGATAAAAAGGTTACGATGTAATAGTTGAATCTAGATACATTCTGTATCTAGACAGCTTTTCTAGATAATTGGCGAGTACAACGGTTAGCACCCATGTATCTCAGTGGATGGGAGCTCGTCCATAGAAAGACTAGGAGTTCAGCGATTGCAAAAGATGTAATCAAATTTTTTTTTAAGAGATTAAGTGGTAGTAAGGCTGAACATGGATGGTTGTCAAGATAGTATGGCAGTTACGGATCTAGGGAGGAATCCCTCATTAGTCATAAACATTGAGTGGTGTCCTAATGAGGTTATGCAACAGATTGGGATGTTGTCCAGTAATTGACTTCGGGAGGTCCTTGATTCGGGAGTTGAGGAAGAAAACTCGGGAATCAAACTTGACAACTACACCTTTACGAGAGTTATGAGGCAACTTGATGGAGCATCTATTGATAAGCTAAAAAATTATTGATTATTTTGTTATTTATGAGTGATTTCAATAAATTCATGTAATGTAATCATTAAGGGGGGATGTTGGAGTTGCTAGTTCCCTGTAATTTACAATATTGCAAATACAAACTGCAGAGACAACACTGTTTCAACCACTTTGGGATTCTAGGATCTAGCCCTTTTGAATCCAGAGAGGGATATCTCCAATAAAGTGCAAAGATGGATTTATATTTAAAGCTTTGGGTATGATATTAGACTAGTTATTAAGAGCAAGGGTTTTTGTTTTGTTTTGGATGGTTGAGCATGATTATTAGTTGAGTGGAAAGTCCTAAATGCAAAGAGTTTCAAAGGTGTGAAGTTGCAAGCAATCAGAGCGAGCTTTGGCTAAAAAGATAGATATAACGTTGGTTTTTAGTCCATTGGGCTATGGAGTCATAATAGGGCTTTAATCATGCAAAAATTCAAGAGTGGTCCAAGGGGCAAGTCATCTATATCACAAGATCATTGAGATAAAATGATGGAATGGAAACAATAAAAGTGTTGGAGGGGTGGAAACAGACACTAATTTCCAACAGGATTTAACAGTCTGTCCAAACAAGAAAATCCTTTCAAGTAACTATTTCAAAACTAGCCAAAGGGTAGGGCTCACCTTAAACCTCTTTGGGAAAGCTCTTATTAAAGCTAACTCAATAGAAAAACAATCCAGTAATCCAAATAATTAATTTCAGAAAGGATAAAAACACATAAGATAAACAAAGTATAGCCTAAGATCAGATAAAATACTTTTAAATCTAGTCTGCTTTCAGCATACACTTAGGGAAACTTCCAGAATTACCTTTGGAGAATAGAAGCTAGAAAACAGGGCACACCATCACTTTTCTAGTCTAACTTTTGCTAAGTAAATAATGAAAATAACATTCGAGAACGATGTTTAAAGCAAACAGTAGGACGAGGGAACGCCAGCATTCCTAACTGTTTAAACTGTATTGAATCATTATTGAATAAACAAATTTGAGGAAAACATTGAGATAAAGCTTATCAATCAGAGAAGGGTACTGCAAACAGTAAGTCCTAACTCTATGCTTGTTATTCTTTATCAGAGAAAAATGGAAAATATGGCATACATGAAAGGGAAAACAATTAACACAGAAAGAAGCACTTCACCAGTGATATAGAACAGGATCCCAAGAAACAGCTTGTATATTGATGTCAATCCAGTTACAATCTTCAAGTCCAATGTTTCAGTTCAGCAATCATCTTCACTTCTCAGCCCAACTTATTAAATCACAAACAGAGCTTCAAGAGCCTTTGAACACTATTTACAAGTAGAAGTTTCGAGCACAAGTATATTTCAAAGTTCAGCAACCAACCCTTTACAATGAGCTCCTCAATAAGATTTTATAGGAAAATGAGGAGGTCGAATGAGATAAAAGATCTAGGGGTTCAATTAATACAGTTAATGCTTCTCGACCTTTGAGGGGCTCAATGGAGAAGATTACAGATTTTTTCCTATATTAATTGGTTTACATTAAATTTTAAGCTTGCTGGGGAGCTTTTGTTGACTTTAAGGCTCTGTGTCATCTTTGCAATAACTCTTCTAATAGTTTACATTAGCTTCTTTGATTTGTAATAACTATTCAGCTCTATTGGGGCAGATATGCTTTGTTCTAGTCATTACTCAGCCCTCTGTGGAATGCTTTGAGGCTACATGTGGCTTTAGGTAGTTGAGAGGAATCAATTAGCCTTTGATGTGGAGGTAGAGGCCTTTTCTGTCTTATAGATATTTTTGTTTTTTCTTTAAACACTATTAGTTTAATTTGATTCAGCATATTAGGCTCAATTAGACCTTAACTCTATTTTCTGATCTTTAACTGTGTTTAATAGAGTGGATTAGGCTTTTGATTTTTGATCTTTAGTCGTAATCCATCCAAACTGTATAATCAATGTTTAATTCTTCATCTTCTACTGTGTTTGGGTCTTCGACAATGATACTCTTTATCTGTTTTAATCTTTGTTGTGTCTTGTTGATGTGCAGGTACGCAAAGGACTTAGAATGGCATCAGTGCTCATGATGCACTGACGAAACATGGTTTGGAGCCCTGCAGAATGATTTTTCTTTATGCACAAAGGCATGGGGGATAGTCATCCCCAGCCTTTGGTTTTCCTTTAATATAATGGAGAAAACCATTAAAACCTACAAAATACAATAAAAGTTAGAAAATCCTATGTTATTAAGGTAAGACTGCTTCAGAGGTTGCGGTCAGGAGCATGGCCATTGGATGAGAGAATCCAACGATGGAGATTATGCGTTGAGGTCAAATGAAGGCAGTTTGATGAACAAGTGGTGGAGAATTAAGTCAGATCCGTTGATCAATGTTGATCAACGGTCGAGATTAGTTGCGAACAAATAATGCGAAGGGGTCACATTATTTATGAAATGGTAGAAATTACAAAGAAATGAGGTTAAAAACCTTTGATGGGGAGAAAATGCATTGAAATGGAATTCTAGGTTTCCAAATGATCGTGGGCCGTTGGATCAGATTTGGCCCCGGAGATCAATGTTAAGATTGATATAAGAAGACCTTTGGTGAAGGTGGAGGGTGATAACGTAATGGCCAGATTAAATCTGAGCCATTGATCATTAGAGATCAACAGCGGGAAGTGAACGCGATGGAAAGCAGTGGAAAACAGGGGAAAATGGTTTCGGGGGAGAAAACCACGGGTTTCGTGTAGCAAAATGGGAGAAAGGCGGTTTCACCTTTTTGAACGCGATATGCATCAGAGGGTGTCATGTGTCTTTTAAAAACTGCCTACATAGCGTAATTTTTAGGATTTAACGGTCGGGCATAAAATTACGTGAAAATGCGCATTGACCATCAGATGTGGGGTCTTAGATTTGACGGTTGTGGAAAGAGCGCGATAACAATTGGGGAAGAGCATGATTTTTTTTAATTTGGGTTGTTGGATCGAAATATGAACGACATAGATTAAATCTAGAAGAAGGCATGACCCATAGGAGTCAGGCCTATCGGGATTATTATGAACCGTTATAAGTTGGGAAAAATACTGAGAGGGGGGGTGAATCAGTATTTAGAGCTGACTGAAAACTTTTTACTTTTTCTTTGAGCAGATTTCCATACGCGGTTTGTATGAACTTAACTAGTGTATGCACGCTGAAATATAGAAGGAAACTAGCGTATACTAATTTATCTTTCAGATTTAGAGAATTAGTCTTTTAAACAGATTTATCAGTTATGAATAAGGCTAGATAATCTGAAGTTATGAGCAGTAAAAAACAGTATAAAGCATCACACACATGAACACCAATATTTAAGGTGGAAACCCAAATCGGGAGAAAACCACCGCTTCTGTCGTCTCTGTCTTCAATATTTATTATATAGAAAACCTTTTACAACATTGTACTAATGCAGAATTATACCAATACGCAGGCTTCTACTTGCAAAAGGCTGCAACCTTCTCTTGTTTTCCAGCTACAACTGGAAGGGAGCTCCAACCCCCTGATCTCATTTACCAGCCTCTCCTGGAAGGGAGCTTCGACCCCATGATTTCAACATCAGCTTCTACTGGCTGAAAGCTTCTACTTTCATACTGAAGGCTTCAACCCTCAGATCCACTGCAGACCACGTTTCATCAATTTTCATACTGGATCAAAAGAGCTTCAACACAACCCATTAACATTAACAACCATACTTTACCCAAGACTTCAATCATAACAGTAAGACCACTATAACCAGAACATCAAAAATAACCCTGACTTCAAAAAAAAATATGCAGATACAAACTCGACTCTGAACATTCATCAATTCAAATAACATATGCTACTTCTCATTACTGAAGTCGCGTGTATATGCGCTTCCCTGCTCACCAACCTGCGTATGCCTCTGTGCATACTTTTTCTCATAACATGAACTGCATACACTACTTCTCTTCACTGAAGCTGCGTGTATACGCACTTTTCTTCGTATCAACCTGCGTATACTTCTAAAAATAATGATTTTCAGAATGTGATCAATATCAGATACAGATCTGAGGCTTTCAGTCAGACACCTTCTCAGCAATGCAGAACCTTTAGACAATCAATCAAGTTTAACCATGTTTTCTCACTCATCCTTCATCATGTTTTCTCAATCAGTGATTAGGTTTTTTCATTATCAAATCAGCAGCATACTCCATATTCAATCAACCCAGAACTTCAAGTAGACTTAATTGACCGACAACAGAGAGAAAACATAAATCACAGAAGTAATATCTGTAAATAAACTTCAGAAACCCTAACTTCCATACGCGATTTTTATTAAGCGAACCCACATATATACGCGCTTTTACCGAGACAAACTAGCTTATAGATCTGTAAAAGATAAACTTGCAGAACATACCAGATCTATAAAATTACCTAGATTTCTTCAATTTCTTCATCATACTTGCGCCAGGACTTCATCATTTCTTTTGCAGATCATCCTAGAGATTCATCATTTCTAGATCTAGAGATCTTGAACCTTCATCATATCCATAGGTGCATCATAGATTCATATCTATCAATTAAGAACAAAGTTCAACCATGCAGATATCTCTTAAAGGGATTTATTTATTAACAACCCTTACACTTTCACACATTGCACTATGATCCTCTTCTCCTTATATAGTTTTAGCCTTTATCAATACCATGAGCCAAAACCACACAACTTTCGATGGTATTCTTGGATGGAATCAAATAAACCATACAGCGCTCAATACTATGTGCCAAAACCATGGTAATGCCCCTTGGTATTATAAATTTGGAGCGCAAAATTGCATACGCGACTTGGGACGTACTTATCCGTGTGCATACGCGACTTGGCCTTTACAAACTCGCGTATACATTGTGACATATTATATTTATCATTTCTCCAGCACTTACTGGAATTATTTTCTCTGTCACATCTGTAGATACATCATTCTTACATCTTTTTCTATCCAAAGACAACTTCATCAAGTATATCGCCATCAAGGACAACACATTGCATCATATTGCCAAGAATCTCCCCCTTTGGACTTGATGGAAACCATGATGGTGTTTGATCACTACAACAAATAGATCACGACTGTCCTTCAGGAAATCCACGTATCAAATTTAATCTTCTGAATTTAAGCAGATCTGATCTTCTGAGAGGCAGAGACAACTCCCATCTTCTGTCTGAGATATTCGAATGCTTCCCTGGGTAAAGGTTTGGTAAATATATTAGCAACTTGTTCTTTGGAGGGAACATACTCCAACTTCACCTTTTGGTCAAGCACTTGTTCACGTAAGAAGTGATACTTGATGGGAATGTGCTTGGTCTTGGAATGCATAACAGGATTATTTGAGATACTTATGGCACTTGTATTATCACACATAATGGAGATAGGAGGTGAAAATTTGATTTGAATGTCTTGTAAGGTTTGCATCATCCAAAGAAGTTGAGTGTAACATGATGTGGCAGCCACATATTCTGCTTCTGCTGTAGATAAGGCAATAGAGCTTTGCTTCTTGCTGAACCAAGATACTAACCAGGGCCCCATATATAATGCACCACCACTAGTGCTTTTCCGATCATCAACATTTCCAGCCCAATCTACATCAGTGTAAGCATGAAGAGTGAGATCAACATTCTTTGGATACCATATTCCAAAGTCTTGAGTTCCTTGTAGATATTTGAATATTCTTTTGACAGCCTGAAGGTGAGACTCTTTTGGATTAGCTTGGAATCATCCAACAATCCCAACTACATGCATAATGTCTGGTCTAGTCCTAGTGAGATAAAGTAGACTTCCTATCATAGATCTGTATTCTGGTTGATTCACCACGCGAGAGTCATCATGAGAACTAAGACTACATCCGGTTATCATTGGTGTACTTACAGGTTTGTACTCTTCCATGCCATACTTCTTTAGAATTTGCTTAAGATATTTTACTTGTGATAATAATATGCCATCTGTTGATTGTTGCACTTGCAAGCCAAGAAAGAATGTTAGTTCCCCAAGTAAAGACATTTCAAATTCTTGCTGCATAACAGAAGCAAATTTCTGACTCATAGATTCTTCATTACTTCCAAAAATGATATCATCAACATATACAACCACAATCAATAGTTTATCATTTTTCAGTTTTTGTGTATAAGTTGCTATCAGCAGACCCTTTTGAAAATCCTTGTTGATGAAGATATTTGTCAAGACGATAATACCATGCCCTTGGAGCTTGTTTGAGACCATATAGAGCCTTTTAAAGTCTACAAACAATTTTTTCATCATTTCCCAAAATGAATCCTTCTGGTTGTTCTATATAAACTTCTTCTTCTAGATCACCATTGAGAAAATCAGATTTAACATCCATTTGATAAACTTTGATTTGTTGGAAGCTTGAAAAAGCAAGAAACATTCTTATGGCTTCAAGTTTGGCTACAGGAGCAAAGGTTTCTTCAAAGTCTATACCTTCTTGTTGAGCATACCCCTTGCAAACAAGTCTAGCTTTATTTCTTATAACATCCCATTCTCATTTAACTTGTTTTTGAATATCCATTTAGTTCCAATGACATTTTTTTCATGAGGTCTTGGTACTAATTCCCAAGTGTGATTCTTTTCAATTTGATCAAGCTCTTCATTCATGGCTTGAATCCAACATTCATCTTTGCTAGCTTGATTGAAATTGTGTGGTTCAATAGTGGATAGAAATGCCAGATAGCTAGAAGATCCCACAAGAGTCCTTCTTGTTTGTACACCTGATCCCTTTTCTCCCAAAATTTGAGATTCTGGATGATTCTTTTGAACATATCTGGATGGAGATTTTTCAAATAAATCATCTTCGGGTTCTTCATTGGGTTCACATTCCATATCATTTCTATTTGAGTATAAGGATATATGTCATCATCATCTTCATCTGTTGTTTGTTTTTCTTCTTTTGGAGCTGCAGGAGAGTCATCAATAACAACATCAATACATTCAACAATCTTCCGAAGTATTTTATTGTAACATTTATATTCTCTACTCCTAGAGGAGTAACCAAGAAGTATTCCTTCATCTTCTCTGGGTTCAAATTTGCCAAGTTTTTCATCATTATTTTGATAAAAATTTGCTTCCAAAAACTCTAAAATGCTTCACAGTGGGAGGATTACCATACCAGAGTTCATATGGAGTTTTATCACTATTTACATGAACATGTGCCTTGTTAAGAATATTTACCGCTGTATGTGCTGCTTCTCCCCAAAATGTGTCAAGTGTTCCGGAATCATCAAGCATAGCTCTAGCCATTTGTTGAACTGTTCTATTCATTCTTTCTGCTACGCCATTTTGTTGTGGAGTGCCAGCTACAAAAAACTATCTTTTTATGCCATGTTGTTCACAAAATTCAAGGAATTCATCTGATATATATTCTCCTCCTCAATCAAATCTAAGACACTTGATTTTTAGATCTAATTCATTTTCAACCAGTGCTTTGAAGATTTGAAATTTCTCAAATGCTTCATCTTTTTGTTTAATCAACCCAATCCAACACATTCTAGAGAAATCATCAATAAATAAGATATAGTATTGTTCGCCACGTGGTGACTTTTTCCTCACAGGTCCACATATGTCAGTATGAATTAGTTCAAGAGGCTTACTTGATGATCCTTCCTTGGCATTAAATTTCATTCTGGTTTGCTTACCGAATTGGCAAGATTTGCATATGATACTTTCAGGTAGAGTAATATTGGGAAGATCACGAACAACTTTAAGTCTGCTTGATTTGTTGATTTGAGAGAAGCTCAGATGCCCCAACCTTCTATGCCATAGCCAGTTTTCTGAATATTTACTCAAGTAACATTGTTCTTTGTAGTTATTCAATACATACAGATTGCTTGGAGTTCTGTTTCCTTTTATAATTGTTTTACCTGTATCAAGATCACGTACCACACATTCTTTTGAACTAAAGACAACTTCAATTCCTTGATCACACATTTGACTTACACTTAACAGGTTATGCTTTAATCCATCCACATACATGACATTATTAGCTTTCACCTTTTCTTTTAGAAAAACAGACCCTTTTCCCTTAATGACAGCAGGAGTATCATTTCCAAATCTAACATTCTTTTCTTTTTCTAGCACACTATATGCAAGAAGTTTGTTTTTGTCACCTGTCATATGTTTTGAGCATCCACTATCAATGTGCCATTGATTTTCTTCACCTTCTACAAATAAAGCTATGCCACAATTTTCAACCTGTAATTCCTTCTTTTTCCACACTTTGAAGCTTGAAGGAAACTGGTCTTTTGGTTTGACTTTGCTCCTGCATTCACATTCTTCATGGCCAAAGTTATTGCAATAAGCACATTCAACTTCATTTTGAAGAGGAGAAAAGTTTTTATAGGTATTCTTCTTTGTTCTAGTATCAATCCTTTTCTTTATTTCTTCTCTTTTCATGATGGTTTTATATGCAACACATTAAACAACTTTATGACCAAAATTGTGACATGAGAAACATTGTCCATTGAAGAAGAAATTTCTGCGATCATGAAATATTCTACTTGAATTTACCTGTTGATTGGTGTTTCTTTGAAAGGTATTCCTGTTAGTGTTCTTTGAATTGAGATGGTCATGCTTTACCTATAAAGATTATTTATTCCCTTGCTGAGTGGCAGAATGTTGTATACTAGCTGTAGCTACTTTTAGATAATTTGGTGCTGAGGCCTGAGAAGATTCTCCGATATATCCAAGACCTGTCTTTATAAGAGGATAACGTTGTACCTTGATAATCTCATCTAAGGTTTCAGATCCTTTCGCAAATCTAAGATTCAAAGTCTTTACTTTCTCAATTTCTTTTCTTAGACTTACTATTTCACATTCTAATTTCTCACTGTGTTTCTCCTTTTCTTCAAGCTGATTTTCTCGTAGTTTCTATGGATATTTTTTTCTTTCTTCTATGGTTATTTTACTTTCTTCTAATCATATTTTGAGTTGATTGATTTCATCAAGAAAATCATTGTCCTCTAAAGCATCCATAAAAGTATCCTTTTCTTCTCTAGACTCCTTTTAAAATGCCATGAGAAGTCTAAGATCTTGTTCACATTCTTCCTCACTGTCTGATAACCCATCACTTTCTTCATGAGTATAGTAACTTTTTCTAGTGCTAAACCGATTCTTATTCCTTCTTGCTACTTCCTTTCCTTTTTCATGTGTTTCTTTGTGAGGACACTTAGCATCATAATGACCAACTCTTCCATAAGCAAAACATTTGAAAGGAAGCTTACCTCTGAACCGTCTTGTACGAAGTTGGAGTTTCTTTACAAAATTTACCTCATCTTCTTCTGAGATATACCCTGATCCTTCTGTCTCTTATACTTCTTTCCCTTTTGTAGAATCTCTAAAGACGACTTCTTTGAATTCATATGGTCCTCCTCTTCTCATTTCATATGCAGTTAGTATGCCATGAAGTTGCACCACAGTAATATTTTGAAGATCCTTCTTTTCTTCAAGAGCAGAAAATTTTGACTCAAATTTTGTCATTAGTGATCTTAAAACTTTCTCAACCAAAGTAGATTCGGTTATTGTTTCTCCCAGATTTCTCATACAATTTACAATATCATCAAGTCGTAAAAATAAATTAGAAATGCTCTCCTCATTATGCATTTTTAGGTTCTCATATTGAATTCTGAGAGTTTGGAGTTTAGCACTTTTTACCTTTGCATCACCTTCATAGCTTAGAATGATTTTGTCCCATATTTCCTTCCCGTATCCAAATCGCATGACTTTGACAAATTTTGATTCACTTAGACTTCCCAATAGAGCATTAACCACTTTTGCATTTGTTTCAATCCTTGTTTCTCGTTTTGGTCTAATATACCGCTACCGGATATTGATATCCTCCTTCAACAATAGCCCATACATATGCTCCCGCAGACTAAAGATAGGATCTCATCCTTGTTTTCCGTAAGATTAAATTGTTTCGTTGAAGAGCGGAGGCCCGATAGATGTTGTTCCATCTTGATTGTCATCTTGATTTGATCTTCCTTCTAGCGCTAAGATTTTTCGAAGGACCATCCAAAACCAATTGTTGGGAAACATTGAGAGGGGGGGGGGGGGGGGGGGGCGCGGGGTGAATCACTATTTAGAGATGACTGAAAACTTTTTACTTTTTCTTTGAGCAGATTTCCATACGCGGTTTGTATGAACTTAACTAGCGTATGCACGCTGAAATATAGAAGGAAACTAGCATATACTGATTTATCTTTCAAATTTAGAGAATTAGTCTTTTAAACAGATTTATCAGTTATGAATAAGGCTAGATAATCTAAAGTTATGAGTAGTAAACAACAGTATAAAGCATCACACACATGAACACCAATATTGAAGGTGGAAACCCAAATCGGGAGAAAACCACCGCTTCTGTCGTCTCTGTCTTCAATCTTTATTATATAGAAAACCTTTTACAACATTGTACTGATGAAGAATTATACCAGTACATAGGCTTCTACCTGCAGAAGGCTGCAACCTTCTCTCATTTTCCAACTACAACTGGAAGGGAGCTCCAACCCCCTGATCTCGTTTACCATCTTCTCCTAGAAGGGAGCTTCAACCCCCCAATTTCAACACCAGCTTCTATTGGCTGAAAGATTCTACTTTTATACTGAAGGCTTCAACCCTCAGATCCACTGCAGACCACGTTTCATCAATTTTCATACTGGATCAAAACAGCTTCAACAAAACCCCTTAACATTAACAACCATACTTTACCCAAGACTTCAATCAGAACAGTAAGACCACTGTAACCAAAACATCAGAAATAACCCAGACTTCAAAAAAAAATATGTAGATACAAAATCAACTCTGAACATTCATCAATTCAAATAGCATATGCTACTTCTCATTACTGAAGCTGCATGTATACGTGTTTCCCTGCTCACTAACCTACGTATGCCTCTGTGCATACTGTTTTTCATAACATGAACTACATACGCTACTTATCTTCACTGAAGCTGCGTGTATACACGCTTTTCTTCGTATCAACCTACGTATACTTCTAAAAATAATGATTTTCAGAATGTGATCAATCTCAGATACAGATCTGAGGCTTTTAGTCAGACACCTTCTCAGCAATTCAGAACCTTTAGACAGTCAGTCAAGTTTAACCATGTTTTCTCACTCATCTTTCATCATGTTTTCTCAATCAGTGATTAGATTTGTTCATTATCAAATCAGCAACATACTCCATATTCAATCAACCCATAACTTCAAGTAGACTTCATTGACCAACAACAGAGAGAAAATAGAAATCACAGAAGTAATATATGTAAATAAACTTCAAAAACCCTAACTTCCATACGTGCTTTTTATTAACCGAACCCGCGTATATACGTGCTTTTAACGAGACAAACTAGCATATAGATCTATAAAAGATAAACTTGCAGAACAGACCAGATCTATAAAATTACCCAGATTTCTTCAATTTCTTCATCAGACTTGCGCTAGGTCTTCATCATTTCTTTTGTAGATCATCCTAGAGATTCATCATTTCTAGATCTAGAGATCTTGAACCTTCATCATATCCATAGGTGCATCATAGATTCAGATATATCAATTAAGAACAGAGTTCAACCATGCAGATATCTCTTAAAGAGATTTATTTATTAACAACCCTTACACCTGCACACATTGCACTATGATTCTCTTCTCCTTATATAGTTTTAGCCTTTATCAATACCATGAGCCAAAACCACACAACTTCCGATGGTATTCTTGGAAGGAATCAAATAAACCATATAGCGCTCAATACCATGTGCCAAAACCATGGTAATGCCCCTTGGTATTATATATTTGGAGCACAAAAGGGAATACACGACTTGGGACATACTTATCCGCGTGCATACACAACTTGGCCTTTACAAACTCGCATATACATTGTGACATATTATATTTATCATTTCTCCAGCACTTACTGGAATTATTTTCTCTGTCACATCTGTAGATACATCATTCTTACATGTTTTTCTATCCAAAGACAACTTCATCAAGTAGGTTTCCATCAAGGACAACACATTGCATCATATTGCCAACATTAGATGTACAGGATCAATGGTGGAGATTGAATCTGGGTTAAAATGGAACAATATACAAAGTGGATAATAGGTTAATATGGGTCATTGATCTACCGATATCAATAGCTGTGATTGGCCAAAAAAAAATTATAAACCAGGGCTGTATAATTGTTAACAAAGGTCGAGGGGTGCAATTTGGATCATCTGATCTGGACATGTCGACGGCCCAGATGCAATCGGAGCTTTGAAATTGGCGAGGGTAATGGACAGAGGAGTGCCGATACGATTAGACACGGACCGTCGATTTGCAGATCAGATCGACGGTGGAGGATGAATTGGAGGAGTGGCCAATTGGAGAGGGAGCAATAAAATATTACAATGCGCCAATGGAAATCTCCGATGCGATATAGCGTTGGCCATTGATTGGCTTAAAATCAACGACAGAGGTTTGGTCCGAACAATGAATGGGAGGGTCCCTTATAATATGAAAAATCAATTTTTTTAACGAAATACAAAGGTTTATGGTGTCGGGGTGGGTTATACAATGAGGCTTGGCGCCCGATTATGGGGCCTTTGGATATATGGAAAAGCAAAGGGACCAGGGTTATATATACGGGTGCCAATCAGAATTGGGAGGAAGGAGCGGGATTTTCAATCTACCCATTTATAAATCTCTGATGCAAGATTTTATTTACCATTGATCGGTTCCCAAGATCAACGGTTCTTCTCCTTTCAAAACAATGAAACAACAGATTTCATTTATAACATAGAAAAAAGGGGTTTTATGAATTAACAAAGGGAAAGAGTGATCGGGAATGGTTTATATAATATTTTCAGTGCCCGATTGCGGGCCCAAGGTTATGCGAATGAAACAAAGGATCGAGGGTTAAATACGAAGGGGCTCATCGGATCGAAGGATTCATAAAACGCAAAGACTTGCGCTCGTCGATTTCTTCCGATGCGATAAGTGCTCGAGACTATTAGCACTTGGTTCCAGCGCTAGGGCACATGTGGGGAAGTGGTTTAGGATTTAGCCCAAAGGGGCTTAAACCTATAGTCAAAAAACTTATTTTTTATGAATTTTTCAAGGTTTTTTGATGGATTTGGGGGTTTCGATAAGGTTCAAAAATGAGTTTTAAACCTTGTAAAAGGATTTTCATGAATGGAAAAGGGGAATAAATGAAAAATAGAGGAATTTGATGTGGGAAAAAGGAATTAAATGAAGGTTAGTTTGAAGTGAAAGGAGGGAAAAAAAGGGATTTTTGCAACAGTTTTTTCTTCATGAAAATAGCAAATTTTCAACATTTCGAAAGGGAAACAACAGTGAAGGTTGAAAAGAGAGTATGATGTTTTCATAAGGCTTTAAGAGATAACAATTTTTTGCAATAAAACTTGTTTCTTGAAGACTCAAAAAATGATTTAGCCACCTTTTGATATAAAATTTTTTATAGGTGGCTAACAGTGGCTCCACATGGGAATGGTGCCTTCTTGAAGGCATCAAGAACTTCAGACTTGCATTCTCTGGGGGGATAATCAGTGCCTCATCCATTGGGCTACCTTTCTTCACTTGGATGATCTTCTTTTCCTTTGAAAATATTAGCATCCATGAAAAGCAATGGATCTTCATCAACGCAAGCTTTCTACCTACCCAATTCTACTGATCTAACATTTTTTCTTCCTTTCAGAGTGCACTTGGATTGGAAAAATCTCTTACAACATTTTATTCTTTTGAAAGAAAAAAACTAATCTAAATCTACTTCTTATTTCTCCATGAACTCAGATTAAACAGTTGATTTCATAAGCTTCTCTACCTAATCTACTATCTGTTAGGATTAAACAGTCTAACAGATTTTTATTCACTAATTTCTAAAACATAAATTTAAAAGCATACAAGTTAGGATTAAATAGTCCAAATTTTTGCTGATCTATGGCATAAACAACAAGTTGCACATAGATATTTATTTTAGAGAAAATTAAATCAAAATGGAAGGCTTAAGATCTGAAAGTTCTAAGCACGACCTTCTCTTTTCTTCAACTATGTTTTTAGAGTTTATTCGAGCTATTTGGCTTGTTATCTGGTTCATATTTTGAGCTGATTAGAACCAGATTACTTCGGTTTTGGACTCAAGAATAAAACCAGTGAGAGTAATATTTCTTCTGGACACTTAGCTTCAGATTTTGAGCTATTTGAACCTTTAATTTATATCATAATCTTCCTAACTGATAAGCCAAGATTAAGTTGTTTGGAAAATCGAATTCACTAACCTATGAGCAGTCAATTTAAAACTAATTAGTCATGATTAGGCTATATGACTAACTAGAAGTGTGTTTTTAGGAGTGGCATTTGAGCTTGCACACTTTCAAATTTTGTTTCTCTTTTTTGGTATGGGGTTGTACCTTTATTTTTTTTACAATTTTCCCTCTTTTCTTTCTTCTATTGTTTTTGTATTTTTTATTTTTCTAACTTTGAATGCAATTATGGGTGAAATATTTATAATGAGAAAAAAAGATAAAAAGGCTTTCAAAATATGATGGTATCAAGAGAAGTAATGCTTGAGCATCCTGCCATTGGCAGGACCCCCAAGCAGTTCAGCTCCATTCAACTCCTGGAAGAAAAAGACATTGTTACCAGTAGTAGAATGAATGAGATAAGGGCCAAGCCATAAGTTATCAAATTTCCCATGCTTGCCCTTGTCTTCTCTCCTTGAATCCCACTTTAAAACTTTGTCCCCAATATTGAAATTGCTAGCCTTTGTTGTTTTGTCAAAAATTTTCTTGATACTCTCTTGCCTTTGTAATGCTTTGTTGTAAACCTCCTCGCTAATTTGCTGAAGATGAATGGTCTGATTTATTCTTCTGATCATGTCATTGTCTTCAGACTGCACCTCTTGAATCAACTTCATAACTAGTACACCAAGGCTAGTTGGAAAAATTGCATCTCTACCATGCAGAAGCTGGTAGAGTGAAATTCCAATAGATTTCTTCAATGTCAATCTGTTAGCCCAAAGTGCATGCACTAGCTTGGTGTGTCAAGACTTCTTGTTGTCCTCCAACAGATTTTTGATTATGTTCACCAAAATCTTGTTTGAGGATTTTGCTAGCCCATTACCTTGAGGGCAATAAGCAGTAGAATGGCCCAATGTTATCTAATATTTGTGACAGAATTCGACCATCTTCTTGGATCCAAATGTTGTTGCATTATCAGTGATGATCTTCCTAGGACAGCCAAATCTAGAGAGGATATTAGTCTCCATGAATTTTATGATGACTGAGTCATTGGCTTGCCTAGAAGGGATGGCTTCTATCCATTTGGTGAAGTAGTCTGTGGTAGTGATAATCCATCTATGTTGGGAAGAGGATGGTGGATGGATTTCTCTTATGAATTCAAGTCCCCACTATTGAAAAGGAGCTTCAACAGTGATTGGATGCAGAGGTAAGGGTAGAAAATTTCTTTTTCCTTAAAACAGTTGGCATTTATGACAGGCAATTATCATTTTATGGACATCTAGAAAGAGAGTAGGCCAATAGTAACCAACCCTTAGGATTTTGTTGGTTGTTGTCTTCCAGTAGAGGTGGCCTCCACATTCTCCTTCGTGCAACTCGTGCTTAATCTTCTCTGCATAAAACTGAGGAAAAAATTTAAGCAATATCCCACTTGCACTTTTCCAATAAATACATTTATCTATAGTGCAGTAGTTTACAACTTTTAACTTCAAAAACCTTGCCTTTTTTTTTGATAAACCAGGAGGTGTATTCAAATTAAGAAAAACATATAGAATATCAGCATACCAAGAATAATTCATAAAATGATCTTCAACAATGGGAGTTGAGAATTCTTCTTGGTCATCTAAAGAATTTATCATTTTAATATCAAGAACTTCAAAATTTGATTCAGCCATTAATCTAGTTAGACCTTGGCCTTTGATGAGTTTAGTGGGTTTGATCTCTAGATCATATTCAAGTATTACAGTTATCCACTTACCTCTCTTACCATTTGGGTCCTGCGTTAGAATGTCTTTCACAACTGAATTTGGGACAAAGGAAATGATGTGTGAGTGCAATATGTATACTTTGAAGTCTTTTAAAGCCTTGACCAAAGCAAAAGCTTGCTTTTCCATGATGTTATACTTCAGAGGAGCATCCCTCAATGCCTTGCTAAAGAATGCAATAGGCTGCTCTTGTCCTTGTGGATTTTCTGTAAAAGGACAATAACTATTGTATGTTCTAATGCAAATGAAAAAATATAAAAATCTTTTGAAAAATCAGGACTTATTAGAACCGGTGTTTTAGTTAATGCTTGTCTAACCAATTCAAAGGACTTATTTGCTTCCAAGGTCCATTTAACCCCTTGCTCCTTATTTTGCATGTTTGTAATGTTCCTATGGAGCTCAGCTAAGTTGGGTATGAACCTTCTCAAGAAATTAATCTTTCCAATGAAATATTGTAGTTCCTTGATGTTTCAAGGATGAGAGATTTGTAATATGGCCTCAATCCTCTTTGGATCTATATTAATACCATCTTCTGAAATAATATGCCCAAGAATTTTACCTTTTTGGAGACCAAAAAGGGTTTTCTTATGGTTTAAAAATATCCCAAACTTTCTGCATTTCTCAAAAACTTTTCTCAAATTTTCTAAGTGCTCTTCATCTGTCTTTGAAAACATAGTGACATCATCAAGGTAAATAATGATGAAGTAGCCCAATTCTTCTGAGAATGCTATGTCCATGGCTCTCTGAAAAGTTTCTCCAACATTCATTAGACCAAAGGGCATTTTCACATACATGAAAGTGCCCCAAGGTGTAGTAAATGTTGTCTTTAGTTGATCATCAGGGTGGACTAAAATTTGATTTTACCCTGAATAGCCATCAAGCAAATAAATTCGTTTTGAACCAACTACCCTTTGCAAAATATGATCCATCTTGGGTAAAGGGTAGTTGTCCTTCAATGAAGCTTTTTTTAAGTCTCTAAAGTCTATACAAAGCCTAATCTCTCTTGTTTTCTTCCTGACTGACACCAGATTAGACACCCACTCAGAATATCTAATAGGGACAATAATACTAGCTTCATACATTTTCTTGATTTCCTTCTCAACTAATGGCAACTGAACAGGGTTTATTCTATTCAGCTTTTGTTTAAATGATTTTTGGTTTTCCTTGAGAGGGATTTTGTGCTGAATTATTTCAGTGTCATATGATTTGAGATCCTCATAACTCCACGCAAAAACATCAGAAAATTATTTAAACAACTCTATATATTTGAGTTTAATGTGAGCTGGTAAAGTCTTAGACAGTTTGATCATTTTCGGTTTTAGTTCACTGCCTATATTACACTCTTCAACTTCAATCTCAACAGGCTCCAGTTTTGGCTTCTTGGCCACATCGTTGAAATCAAACAACTCTTCTAAAGGGGCCAGACCCTTTGGAAAACTCTGATTGTTAGATTGCAGGGTTTCTAAATCCTCTGTCTCTAACTCTGCAATCATTTATGTTTTGTATTCAAGTCTGCTAGAAAAAATATTTACATCAGCAAGCTCAGGAGATGGTTCTTATTCACCAAGAAAATTTTCTTCACTAGGGCAATCTGTTTCATAATCTGAATCCGAACTTGGTAGTTCGAATTCATTTCTCAACTACATGAAGTATTCTATTTGTTTGTCTCCGTCAAACACTTGCCAATACTTTTCGTTATCAGGAACAACTGGTCTAAATTTAATCTAAGTTGTACATTCTTTGGTTTCATATGGTGTTAAACATGTTCTTGCTGCAAAAGCTAAGTTGTGGGCCATGATATTTTTTCTTCTCGAGACAAAAATCAAATGGGATTCCTCAAAAGTTTTAAGTAAATCCACAACATCGTTTCGATAGGCTCTAAGTCTAGGGTGATTAGTGTTGTATTCCCCGTTGACCTACCTAATGATTAGTTCTAAATCCCCATGCACTTTAATTCTTTTAGCTCCTAACTTTTTCAACAAATGTAAGCCTAAAAGAAGGGATTCATACTACGTTATGTTATTTGAACACTGAAAGTTTAGTCTGTAGCAATGAACTTCCGTATGGTTGTTCTCAGTGTTGCATATCCAGACACCTGCACCAGCATTACTCCTAGTGCGGGATCCATCAAAGTTCATACTCCACAGAGGACTAGTCTCGGTTTCAACATTTTGACTATCCTCTTCAACTAACGTGATTTCGGTTTGTTTTTTAATATTAGTACTCTGTTGAATCTGTTTTAACTCCTCAAGTTTTTCATTGCGTTGAGGAAATATTTATCAACTCTTAAGGTTAAAAAGAAATGGACGCATGATTTGTAGCTCAAGACCTGTGTGTTGTTTGCTGTGGTTTATGAGTTCAACAAACTATTTAGAAACTTCTGTGTTGTCTTTCTCCTCCTCTCTATTGGCCCTTAATTCAGTTAAAGTGAATTTTTCACTAAATGTTTCATCGTTAAATAGGATAAAAGAATCAAGGCCTATATTTACATAATACATAGGAGAGTTTTGTGGTTTGTCTTAACTATTAACCATGTATTGCATATGGGACTCCCTGTAAAGTCTTCTAGTCTGATTGAAAAAGTGGGATGGTCGCATAGGTCATGTCCATCTGCATAGTTCCTTGTAACTTGGCTCCCCAAGATCTAGATAACAGCATTCCATACTTTGGGGGAACATCAGCCACAATAATATCCACGTCTAAACATTTGGCTGGGACTTGAGCTAAGTTAACGTAGAGGTCTTTGATTAATCCTAAACATTTTACTCTGCTTGAGTCAAAGGAGTAAATATCCTTGTAAGGTCAAGTGATTTCGAGGCCAAGGCTCTCCATTACAGCTTTGGGCATTAAATTGTGAGCATGGAAAATTTTAGGGGCTAATATTCGCAGGTGGGCTAATTTTCAACATTTTTTCCAAAAAAAAGATTCGCCAATTTCCATTTTTTTATAAAAATAATTCGCCCAAACTTTACAATATAAAATTGTTTTACGTTAAAAATCGTCAACATTATATAGACAATATATATAATATGATTAGAATCAATAAAAAGTAACCAATCGATTGCATATTAGGGACTAGTGAGTTTCGCCAATTTTTTAAACTTCAAGATAATTTTCCATCCTTAAAATTATCCTTGATTGTGAGAGGCCCCTGAATCGTGCATAGTGTTGTGCAACATTTTGTCATAAACGTTTAAGCTTACATAAAAAGGAGGAACAGGTTCCTCTTGATATCTATCTTCAATATTGGGACCAAAAATAAGCTCGGGCTGGTCATCATTAAGATTTACTGTGTCATTACTATCCTCTATGTTTAAAGCCTTCAAAATTTGGGTTCTATATACATTCTAGGCAGCTAACTCAGTAATGGGAACAAAAATTTTAATTCTAGAAATTTCCTACTCCAGGGTGAAAGGCATCTGATTCTTTGAAGTGCTTGTCTCAGCCTTATTAATTGCCAGTCTATCAGCAAAATTGGTTTGTTGATTTCCTCTATTTACATTTGAAAAAATTGTTTTAACAGGAGTACTAGCTGAGGTACTAGTACTATTAAGTTCTGCACTCTGTTTCTCATTTTGTTGAGTGCCTTTCTCTTTACCTTCATCACAATTTACAGGCACTATCTTGTCTTATGTTTTACAATTATGGGTTTATTTATAGTGTTGTTTTGTGAAGATTTATCAGAGGTTTTTTTGTTGGGGTTTTCTAGATTCTTCTTGCTTCTAAGGTCATATTCCCTTTGAGGCTCTATGATAACATTTTCTATGTCTTGATAATAACTTTCATCATCATCTCTTTTATCATCATAGGGTGTATATAGACCTTGTTTTCTATCATAATGAACTTCAAAGCTATCATTATCTACTCCAAACATATTTATATCATCACCCTCTATTGGCTCTATTGTGTCTTCAACCTCACTTACATAATTTTGATGAAAAGGAGGAGTGATATGTTGATCATCCTCCCTTGGTCTATTTTGAGGCTGGTTTCTCCTAAAATTCTGATTCTAGTTTTGAATTCTGCTTTGAGGATCAATTTGGTTTTGACTTACTTGTGCTCTCTCAAGAATGCTCATTTTCTTCATCATCTCCTCCATCATTCTTTCCATCTTTGAACTGGATGCAAAAGATGTAGATTCCTCTCTGAAGGAAACTCTCTTGTCATTCTTCATTCTAGCTCTTTTCTCCATTAAGTTGACTTCCACAGCAAGAGCCCCTTTTTTCATATCTTCAAGGGTCAAAGGATCTCTTTCTTTTAGATGATAGGCCATCTCAGGATCAAATCCTTCAGGGAATTTGTTTAGAGATGAGCCTTGTGGAGGTTTTAGGTCTAGGGGAAGGGCAGTGTACACACTGTTAAATCTAGTGCAATAAGCCTATACACTTTCCCCAGTGTTTCTGTGGAGATTCTTGTAATCAGAAAGTGTTTGAAGAGGTTTTTTCCTTACTTCCCATTTGTTTAAGAATTTCTGATGGAAGGCTTGGAGATCATTAATACTGTGAGGGGTTAAGCCTTTAAACCATTTCCTTACTTCTCCCCCTAAAATCTGAGAAAATAATCTAAGTTTGATAGATTCATCATCAATTTCATTTCTGTCAAAATAGTCATTCATCTTATCAACATGTTGTGATGCAGTGGTAGGGTTACTGGCATCATACAATGGTATTTTGGACTGATAGTCCTGTGGAAGATTAACTAAGGGTACATGAAGGACTAAGGGAGCATACCATGCTGCCATTATATGTGGTTGGGGTGGATTTATAAGAGGTGGATTAATAAGAGGGAAAGTGGGCTAGAATGGACAGTGAATGTAGGATGAACAGATGTGGATGGAACAGGAATAGATTGATGAGCTGATCTTGGATGACAGACACCTAAATTGTGAAGGAAATGTAAATCAGCTGGTGTTGTTTCTCTACTACTAGAATGTTCACTTGTTTCTGGAGATGAAAGTGAAGACTCTGAGTCTAGTTGATGTAAATCATCAAGCGACCTAGTTCTAAATGGATTTCTTAAGTCAACTTGTGATTGTTGTAGAGCTGCAAGATTTTCAGGAACTGAATTAGCTCTCAAGGGTGATCTAAAAACAGTTGAAAATTTAATCTTAAGAGACTTCCTAAGTATACTTTCAGGGTTATCAACTATCTCAGGTGGGTTAGGGTCAAGGTAAGCTCTAGTATGAATCTTTATAGGAGCCACTATGCTGTGTTTTTCAGACCCAAATTAAACAAGGAAATTTCAACCAGATGTGACAATCTTTGAGAGGTTAACTGACCTTTTTAAACTAGAAAATTTTAATCCTAAAATCCTCTAACTGAGTGTAAATGATGTTATGATGATAATGGGTCTTCCCAGGGGAGTCTTAAGGTCTGTTTAGGATTGTGGATTCACCAAGTGGAAATTCTTAGCTCTTTTGGAGGTAAAAGGTTTTATGGTCCACCACCATGTTTATTGAATACCTAACTGAAATATTTTTTAGTTTTCTGAGTTATTTTTCAGTCCTATGGGTTCTACAAGTATCCTAAATCTGTTTCAAAACTTAGCTACGGTTATGAGACAAAGACAGTCTACTATTATGGCTAAGCTAGCTAATCCTTAAAGGTTTGATAAGCTCTTATGAGAATCCTAAGGTTTCCTTATTTTGTCACTGATTTCAAATAAGTTTTATCATAATTACCATTTTCTTGGTAGTGCTTGAAGAGGGATGCTTTTACTCACTGCAAAATGTTCTTGAATTTAGGATTTTCCTGAGTTTTAAGGTGTACTTAGAATTTCACAGCTCATAAATCCCCAGTGGAGTCGCTAGAAATGTTATGTTGCTGGTGGTTCAACTGGCTAATAGAATAAGTGTCATTAAATCAAAGGTTTTTCTGAGGTGTTACGAATGTATCAAGGACGAAGTATCACTCAGAATTCCCCAGCAGAGTCACCAAAAATGTTATCTTCCCTATAATTTGAAAGATTGGAAAATACAAATTGTAGAGACAACACTATTTCAACCACTTTGGGATTCTAGGATCTAGCCCTCCTGAATCCGGAGAGGGATCTCTCCAATAAAGTGCAAAGATGGATTTATCTTTAAAGCTTTGGGTGTGATATTAGGCTAGTTATTAAGAGCAAGAGTTTTTGTTTTGCTTTGGATGGTTGAGCATGATTATTAGTTGAGTGGAAAGTCCTAAATGCAAAGAGTTTCAAAGGTGTGAAGTTGCAAGCAATCAGAATGATATTTGGCTAAAAAGATAGATATAACGCTGGTTTTTAGTCTATTGGGCTATGGAGTCATAATAGGGCTTTAATCGCGAAACCATTCAAGAGTGGTCCAAGGGGAAAGTCATCTATATCATAAGATCATTGAGATAAAATGATGGAATGGAAACAATAAAAGTGTTGAAGGGGTGGAAACAGACACTAATTTCCAACAGGATTTAACAGTCTGTCCAAACAAGAAAAACCTTTCAAGTAACTGTTTCAAAACTAACCAAAGGGAAAGGCTCGCCTTAAACCTCTTTGGGAAAGCTCTTATTAAAGCTAACTCAATAGAAAAAAAATCCAATAATCTGCATAATTACTTTTAGAAAGGATGAAAAAACATAAGATAAACAAAGTATAGCCTAAGATCAGATAAAATACTTTTAAATCTAGTTTGCTTTCAACATACACTTAGGGAAAATTCCAGAATTACCTTTGGAGAATAGAAGCTAGAAAACAGGGCACACCATCACTTTTCTAGTCTAACTTTAGTAAGTAAATAATGAAAATAACATTCGAGAACGATGTTTAAAGAAAACAGTAGGATGAGGGAATGCCAACATTCCTAACTTCTTAAATTGTATTGAATCATTCTTGAATAAACAAATTTATGGAAAACATTGAGATAAAGCTTATCAGTTAGAGAAGGGTACTGTAAACAATAAGTCCTAACTCTATGCTTGTTTTTTTTTATCAAATAAAAATTGACAATATGGCATACATGAAAGGGAAAACAATTAACACGGAAAGAACCACTTCACCAGTGATATAGACTACGATCCCAAGAAATAGCATGTATATTCATGTCAATCTAGTTACAATCTTCAAGTCCAATGTTTCAGTTCAGCAATCATCTTCACTTCTCAGCCTAACTCATTAAATCAAAAACAGAGCTTCAAGAGTCTTTGAACACTATTTACAAGTAGAAGTTTCGAGCACAAGTATATTTCAAAGTTCAACAACCAACCCTTTACAATGAGCTCCTCAATAAGATTTTGTAGGAAAATGAGGAGGTCGAATGAGATAAAAGATCTAGGGGTTCAATTAATACATTTAATGATTCTCGACCTTTGAGGGGCTCAATGGAGAAGATTACAGATATTTTCCTGTATTAATTGGTTTACATTAAATTTTAAGCTTGTTGAGGAGCTTTTGTTGACTTTAAGGCTCTGTGTCATCTTTGCAATAACTCTTCTAATAGTTTATATTAGCTTCTTTGATTCCCAATAACTATTCAGCTGTATTGGGGCATATATGCTCTGTTCTAGTCATTAATCGGCCCTCTGTTGAATGCTTTGAGGCTACAGGTGGATTTAGGTAGCTGCGAGGAATCAATGAGCCTTTGATGTGGCAGTGGAGGCCTTCTCTGTCTGATAGATATTTTTGATTTTTATTTAAACACTATTAGTTTAATTTGATTCATCTTATTAGTCTTAATCAAGCCTAAACCCTATTTTATGCTCTTTAAATGTGTTTAATCGAGTGGATTAGGCTTTTGATTTTTGATCTTTAGCCACAATCCGTCCAAACTGTATAATCAATGTTTAGTTCTTCATCTTCTGCTGTGTTTGGTTCTTCGACACTGATACTCTTTATTTGTTTTAATCTTTGCTCTATCTTGTTGATGTGCAGGTATGTAGAGGGCTTAGAATGGCATCAGTGGTCATGATGCACTGATGAAACATGGTTTGGAGCCCTGCAGAATGAATTTTCTTTATGTACAAAGGCGCGGGGGAGAGTCATCCCCAGCCTTTGGTTTTCCTTTAATATAATGGAGAAAACCATTAAAACCTGAAAAATACAATAAAAGTTAGAAAATCCTGCGTTACTAGGGTAAGACTGCTTCAGAGGTTACGGTCAGGAGCATGGCCATTGGATGAGAGCATCCAACGGTGGAGATTGCGCGTTGAGGTCAAATGAAGGTGGTTTGATGAACAAGCAGTGGAGAATTAAGTCAGATCCGTTGATCAATGTTGATCAACGGTCGCGATTAGTTGTGAAAAAATAATGCGAAGGGGCCACATTAATTATGAAATGGTGGAAATTAAAAAGAAATGAGGTTAAAAACCTTTGATGGGGAGAAAATACATTGAAAGGGAATTCGGGGTTTCCAAATGATCATGGGCCGTTGGATCAGATTTGGCCCCGAAGATCAACAGTTATGATCGATCTAAGAAGACCTTTGGTGAAGGTGGAGGGCGATAGTGTAATGGCTAGATTAAATCTGAGTTGTTGATCTGCAGAGATCAATGTTAGGAAGCGAATGCGATGGAAAGCGGTGGAAAATAGGGGAAAATGGTTTCGGGGGAGAAAACCATGGGTTTCGCGTAGCAAAATGGGATAAAGGCAGTTTCACCTTTTTGAACACGATATGCATTAGAGGCTACCACGTGTCTTTTAAAAACTGCCTACATCGCGTAATTTTTAGGAATTAATGGTCGGGCATATAATTACGCGAAAATGCGCATCTACCATCAGATTTGGGGTCTTAGATCTTACGACTATGGAAAGAGCGCGATAACAGATAAGTGTGTGGGCGATAACAGGTGGGGCAGAGCATGAGTGGTTTTAATCTAGGTTGTTGGATCGAAATATGAATGGCGAAGATCAAATCTAGAAGAAGGTAGGACCCACAGGAGTCAGGCCTGTTGGGATTATTATGAACTGTTAGAGATATAGGATCAATGGTGGAGATTGAATCTGGGTTAAAATGGAACCTTATACAAAGCGAAGAATCTGTTAATATGGGTTGTTGATCTGCAGATATCAACAGCTGCGATTGGCCAAAAAAACATTATAAAGCGGGGTTATATAATTTTTAACAAAGGTTGAAGGGTGCAATTTGGACCATCTGATCTAGACACGTGGATGGCCTAGATGAAATCAGAGCTTTGCGATCGGCGGGGGTAATGGATAGAGGAGTTCCAATGCGATTAGACATGGACCATCAATCTGCAGATCAGATCGAAGGTGGAGGATGAATCAAAGGAGTGGCCAATCGGAGGGGGAGCAATAAAATATTATAATGCACCAATGGAAATATCCGATGCGATATAGAGCTGGCCATTGATTGGCTTAAAATCAACAGCGGAGGTTCGGTTCGACCAATGAACTGGTTGGTCCCTTATAATATGAAAAATCAAAATTTTTAACGAAATAAAAAGGCTTATGGTGTCAGGGCAGGTTATACAACGAGGCTTGGCGCTCGATTGCGGGGCCTTTGGATATATGGAAAAGAAAAGGGACAGGGGTTATATATATGCGTGCCAATCAGAATCGGGAGGAAGGAGCGGGCTTTTCAATCTACCCATTTATAAATCTCTGATGCGAGATTTTATTTACCATTGATCGGTTCCCAAGATCAACGGTTCTTCTCCTTTCAAAACAATGAAAAAACGAATTTCCTTTATAGCATAGAAAAAAAAGGGGTTTTATGAATTAACAAATGGAAAAAGTGATTGGGAATGGTTTTTTTAATATTTTCAGTGCCCGATTGCGGGCCCAAGGTTATGCGAATGAAACAAAGGATCGGGGGTTAAATACGAAGGGGCTCATCGGATCGGAGGATTCATAAAATGCAAAGACTTGCGCTCGATGATTGCTTCTGATGTGATAAGTGCTCGGGACTATTAGGGCACATGTGGGGAAGTGGTTTAGGATTTAGCCCAAAGTGGCTTAAACCTATAGTCAAAAAAATTATTTTTTACGAATTTTTCAAGGTTTTTTGATGGATTTTGGGGTTTCGGCAAGGTTCAAAAATGAGTTTTAAACCTTGTAAAAGAATTTTCATGAATGGGAAAGGGGAATAAATGAAAAATAGAGGAATTTGATGGGGGAAAAAGGAATGAAATGAAGGTTATTTTGAAGTGAAAGGAGGGAAAAAAGGGGATTTTTGTAGCAGTCTTTTCTTCATGAAAATAACAGATTTTCAACATTTCGAAAGGGAAACAGCAGTGAAGGTTAAACAAAGGGTATGATGTTTTCATAAGGCTTCAAGAGATAACAATTTTTTGCAATAAGACTTGTTTCTTGAAGACTCAAAAAATGATTTAGCCACCTTTTGATATAAGAATTTTTATAGGTGGCTAACAAGAGTTAATGCTTACATTCTATATTTGAGAAGTTGGTTTGTGATGGTTGAGAAATTCTCTCGACCTCTCTCTCTAAATTAGGAATAAGTTGGATCTCAGAAACTCTATTTAATAGATTAATCTGAATGTAATCAGTGTGTGTGAGTGTGTTTACACATACACCATTTGTGTATAATATATGAGTGTGTTTAGTAATTATGTGATTTTAGTTATTTCTATCACCTATGGAGTTAAAAGGAGGAGATAGGGAGGATGACCAGCATCATGTGATGAGGAGCACACACCCCTATCTATTTCATGAGGTTCATGAACCTAATATGGAGACTGGGTTGCGTAGTGAGAGCCAAGACAAGTCTGTCCATTCATATATGCAGTTTACTCTTGATGTTGATGTCTCATTGCATGGAGACATTTCACCAAGGAGACCACCAGATCAGCAGATGATGAGATATGCTTCACATTTTGAGGCACCATTCATTGATATCAGAGGAGTGGAGACCTTGGGAAAGCTTGGTACAACATTGGGAGTCTTGGGTGAACTCAAGGAGAGAGGGAGCATTCTCTCAACATCATCATTGCCCACTCCCATTTCAGATTCTGCACTGTGGCAGAAGCAACATGAGAAGGATAACATCCTTCCAACTTGCATATTTGGCATGGGAGATGCCAAAGAGAAGGATGACCATATGAAAAATGTTCTTCATGAGATATCATCAGTGTTGTCACTATGGAGGATAGATCCATATTGGAACTCCTAGCTGTTGGTGGAGTATTCCAAGGATCTTTTCACTTGTATGATTTTGGATGACCAGCTACATGAGGAGGGATATTTAGTTAGAGATGGGGTCATCTACTACCATGGTAGGATCTTCTTATCTGGAGCTTCCAAGCTCAAGGAGAAGTTCCTACAAGAAACTCACAAAAAATTCCTTTTCAGCCACACTTATTCTATGAGAGCATACCACACCATCATGGAGGGGTATTTTTGGGAAGGCTTTGAGGAGGAGATGTATCATCATATGAGGATATGCGTGCATCTTGTGGAGATGGAGGAGATACATAACTCTTTGGAAGAGTTAGCACAGCCACCTATTTTCTCTTTTGGGATGAGAGGAGACTCATCTATGAGCCACTCCATTTGCATGAGCAAGACATATGGTAAGGGTATTGTTTGTTTGCGTAATGACTTGTATAATGTATATATGCATCCCTTAACCATATATGTGTAGGAATTTTCTCGAAGGAGGAGCATTATTCCTTCTAGATCTCATGGTCTACTTGAGACCATAAGCACTGTTGTTGATGGCCACTCCCTAGGAGGACTTGGGGAGGTTCTATCTTTTGCAAAGCATGCTCACTTTGCACCATACACCATACACTTTCTCCAAACTTTTGACGAGATTGGGGCAGTAAAAAAGTGGTGGGGTGGCCACCCATCATTTCATTTTTTATTGTAGTTGAGTGTCAAAGTGCGTTGGTTGCATTTGAGGGACCATTGTCCTTCTCCATTGCTTCATATGGCAGCTAGCATGATTCTCATTGTAGTTCCTTATGTTGTTGTTGCTCTTATTTTTATTTGGAACATGATTGGGGGTGTGACACATTGGTTGGATGTGTCTTTTTGGGAAGAAGATTCCCACATTTTTTCCATTACATGTTCTAATGGGAGCATGACAGAGTATGTGGCCACTACAGAAAAACACTTGTTCCCTTTTGAGGTGAGCCATAGTATTGATTGGATGCCATATGATGATCAAGTCCTATTCATCATATATGGTATGGTTTGGGCTAGCTTGATTCATAACGTTGGAGAGGAGATCCTTGGAGGTCTAGTCTTCATCTTGCCACTTGAAAACAACTTTATGGCAGCCGAAGATCAGCAGACACTCTACACTTATTATAAGTGGAGAGGAAGACAGCATGGGGTAGGCTATTTGTCTACCATGATCAGATTTTCATCCCACCTACATTGTCGGAGCTCAAGGTGGAGGATGATTTGCATGAGTTAAGGAGGGTGGCTCATTTTGTATGGATGATAGATTGAGGATGGGAGATTCATATGGGGATGGTAGATCCCAATGTATATCAGACCTCATGCCTCAAGAAGGCCTTTAGATAGCCCATTTTTTCCTCCATGGATGTTTTACATGATGATAGCTATTTGGGATGCACACCAAAAGCTAGCTTGCATACTTGGGAGGGACAACTTGGAGATATATTGATGAGACATCATCTTGATTCTTGGAGGATTATATCATATGAGGATGCTACAAGGGAAGAAGAGGAGGCTTCTCAGTTCTATCCTTGCAGTTGCTTGAGGAAAAGCAACATTTGGGAGGGGAGGACTGTAATATTCCAAAATTAGCATCCAGCTAATTGGAATATTGATTTTTGCTTAGGAGTTGAATAAATGGGTAAGGAGACCCATACATTTCAGAAATAGGAATAAAATCACTCATAGTGTGAAAAGGTATCATCATAGGAGCTGGATTTCACACCCTCATATGTGAACAGGGTCATTTTCATGTGGACAAGGTCAAGTTTGACCAAGTCAACAACGTTGGGATACGAGGTGGAGAACACTTTGAGAGACAACGTAGTATGAATGGGAGGAAGATTCCTTGGTGGAGGAAACCCTAATGAGTGGGACTCATGGTGAGAGGGCTTCCATTTGTTTAAAATTAGGGCAAGGCAACCATTGTTATTCAGGATTTGTATTATTGATTTCATGGTCTGATTAGACTTGTGCATTCTCTTGTTGTTTAGCAGAGTTGTTGTGCTACTTAGCACAAGGCATTCCTATTTAGGAATTCCTTCTCCTTTCAAGAGAGGCCTCTTGAAGGATCTTTCTCTTCATTTCTCCACATTCAAGCTTGATTTCATGCATCCTCCTTCAGCTACAATGCAGTTTCTGTTTAGAGCTGGGTTGTGTTGCAGGGTGTTGCAGTGGGGGTTACTCAACACCACTTCCGGAGCTCATTTTTCAGAGGAGGAAGCCTTATTTCCTTTGGAGGATCAACGAGGAAGTATCTAGGCTTATTTCACCATCTTTGGTATCAGGCCAACCATTTTCCACCATCTACAGCGCAATGCCTCTCCTTGATTGTGCTATTTTCATAGAGCATCTGCAGTAAGGTTTGCAGCGTTTGTTTGGAGGGTGAGATATTCAGTGATAGGATCAAAATTTCACTTGGAAGATCCATTGGAGGAGGTATATTCAGCTTGTGCATCATCTACAACCATCTCCATCTAGCTCTTGAGTTGCAGCTGCTACTCAGTCTTGAGACTGCAACTCTGGCATTTTTCCATTTTTTCATATTTCAGCCAATCCCTCTAGGAATGTCTTGAAATAGTATTTGGGAGCTTAGATATTCACTCCCAATGTTGTATGAGCCATACATTTGTATATCCATGAATTGAAATTTTCTAGCAGCATTTGTTCCTTATTAAACTGCGATGTCATAGCCTTGGGCATTCTTGTGTAGTAGTGTTTTTCCATATTTCATGTACATGTTTCTTGAGGCTAATTTTGCCTACCTTGAGTAACTCTTTCCTCAAGATCTTGTATCTATTTTCTGCTATAAGAATAATAAGATGGCTATGTATTCTTCTTACATTTTATGAGTTGATGTAACACTGCTCTTTCATTATTATGTTCATGGATTTTTGTAGCTCCAATTTTGGAATATCTTAAGATATTCCCATTACTGTAGATTTTCCCTATTTTGGGATATTACATCTTGTCTCTTCTCTCCTTCGTGTGTTGTGTTTCCCGCATGAATGAATAGCCGTTACCATTGGCCAACTTTCATTCATTGAACCTAATTTGACTCTGAGTCAACCAACTTCCCTAAATGGTCGTTATATGCAAGTGGTATCTCCCCCACCACAGATTAATTATGTGGAAACTTTTTCGATGTCTACATCTACTCAGGATCTAGTCAGTGATATAGTGCATCATGTACTAGGGGCATTAGAGACTAATATTTCCATTATATCCCTTTATATGTATCCCTTCCAAAGTGTTGTTCTACCATATGATTAGAAAATCTTGGAAGCCATGGCATCTTATGGGTCATGATCAAGGTTCATGGATAAAAGTTTCTTTGCTTGTGTCAAACACCTTAAAAAATGAAACAAGTTTCTCCGAGAAGAGTTCATTTTCTTGTGTCAATATTGTTAAAAAAATGAAACAAGGTGGCATGAGGATAATTCTTTTACTATGTCAACCTCGTTAAAAAATTAAATAGGTTCCTTGAGCATAGTTATTTTCCTGTGTCAAGCTTGTTAAAAAATGAAATGGATCCCCTTCTAGTTCAATGCTTTCTTCTGAGAGATTCAGTTAGCGAACATCTAGATTTTGAAGGTGAGATATTTCAAAGGGTTGTCAGCTTGGCATTTTCATTACTTGAAGGAAACTATTTCTTATGTACTCCATACTTAATAAAGATATAATTTTTTGGTGATTGTGTCCTAGATCCACCCGAAATTGAATAAGGGGATCTTAGGTACACCATGTGTGTTTGTGATGGTGCATGTTTTTTATGGCGTCATGTTGTTGCTTTTTTATTTGTGTCTAATTGTGACACATCAATGATTTCATTTAATATCGCATACATAAAGTTCAATATCAGCAAGCACAACACATGTAACGAAATAGCTACAAGATCAACACATGCATTTTCACCTCTACAACATATAATCAAAGATTGTCTACATCAACATTCTACATCAACAAACAAATTCAATTAGTCAATTTAATGCATTTCAAAGAAAAGTGTACATCAACGTTCTTGCAAATCCATTTCAGAACTTGTAATCAAATTCATTGTTTTAAGTGAATCACTAAAAATTCATTGTTAATGAATTTTTAAGAGGACAAGAGAATTCATGGTTTTAAGTGAATCATTAAAATCATTGTAAGATTTATTGGGTGCATTTTCGACAGTGTTCGACACCCTTTATTTAAAGAAAAATAAAGCGAGTGCACGCGTTTTAACTCTAAAGCAAGCAAGCAACAAGGTCACATCTCCTGCAAGTGAGCATGAGTATTCCTTCAAGCAATTTGCGTAAAGACAATACAAAGTTCAAACCTTCAAGCGAGCCAGAGTAAAGTTCATTGCAACAACCATCAAAGCAATCAAAAAATTTCAACTCTAACACCAATCAAGCAAGTTGAAATTGACATCAAGCGAGTGTGGCTATTCGTTCAAGTGAGTGTGAAGTCATCAAGTAAGTCAAGTGAGTGTTCAAGCAAACGTGATCATCATCAAGCAAGTGTGAATTTCAGAGTTTCAGCAAGAAATTTCTACAACTCTAGCAAGTGTTCCAAGCAAGCGCAATAAGCAACAAATCAAGCAAGCGTGCCATTCAAGCCACATAGCAAGAGAGCATGTCATTCAAGTACCAAAATCAAGTGAAACAATTCAAAGTACGACATCTACAACAAGAGAGCCTGATTTCAAGTGCGCAAGTTCAGATGGCACAACATATTCAGTTGTTAAACAGTCTTCACAGTTTGATCATTTCCAGTGATGAAGACATGGTGCACATTAGCAAAGAAACTCTTGATAATATTTCATGGTATCTACAACAAACACATGAAACCATTGAGTTTCTTCAACTCGAATCGCAACTTCAAAGGATTGAATTGCAAGAAAAGAGTGATACTTTCAAGTCTTTGAACCATCCAGATGATAAGTCATTCATTCAAATAGCTTCAAGTGTCAAAGTTGTTCCAGTTCCAATTTCTTCGAAGCCCATCATCAAGCCCCAGGAATAAATTCAAAATAACAAGAATCGACACGGCTTATGATATGTCAACAATGATGACACCACCTTACATATCCCAGAGTATTCCAAGCCAATTAAGTTCGTTAGTGTAGGATTTATTGCACAACTCACCTCAGAAGATTATGAGAAAGTTACAAACAACCAGCAATGCATGCAACCCAAAGTTGCAGACAAACAAAATTGCAAGCAACCTGAAGTTGAAGTACAACCGAAATGTTCTCATTGTCAAAGAACCAGTCATATGGAAGTTAAGTATTTTGATCTCCATCCTTGTTGCCATTATGACAAGCCCAATCATTCCTCAGCAAAATGTTGCAAACAACAACAAACAGCCAGATTGAAGATACATTATGAATGGATCGACCCTTGGAAAAGGTCATCCACAGTCAAAATATTGTCTCAGTTCTACAACCGACTACAATCACACATAGTGCAACCAACAGTGAAAATATGATGGTACTCTCATGTAGTTTAACAGGGGAGTACACTAGTGTAAAACTCCTACACCTGAAGGGGGGGAGTTCAGGAATACTTTCCAAGAGAAGTGTCTCTCCTTTCATCTGACAAAGAGGGAAAAATGTCAATGAGATTGAAAGTGGTTGTCAAACTGAAAGTCTCAACAAAACTAGCAAAAGCAGCTAGTAGGCATCTTCAACAGCTAGTGGGCATCAACAAATGTTCTAGTGGGCATCAAAATTTTTTCCAGTGGGCAGTCAACAGCAAAGAAACAATGAATAGTTTTCAGCACAACAAAAGTAATAGTGAGTTGTTTTTGACATCATCTGCCAATGGGCTTTGAAAAAATTTTGCCAGTGGACAAACGATGTTGATTTCATGAAAAGGACAGATGGATCCTCTTTTGAAACTTTTCACTTGATGGAGTTGTCAAGAAAAATTCAGAGATGAATCAGACATGTAGCTGACTCATGGTCTCTTCAGATTGCAGTTTTTCAGCATCTAGCTTTGGCGATTTCTCAGGCAATGTTTTTTGAGGATCAACATGAGCACTTGGAAGATGGTTCCTCGTTCTTATTTTGGATTTTTCATTGAAGGGGGGAATGTTAGCCTCTCTCAAATAACAATAATAAATATAAAATAATAAATTAAATAATTAAATATTCCAAGCTAGGAATATGTGCCTAACTCTTGGGTTGTTCCTCAAATATTGGAGTTTTTTTAGTAACTCCTATCTTGGTGGGTTTTTGGTGAGAAATTATCTCAACGAAAGGAGTCTAAGATAGCACGGACTATCTTATAAATTTTCTCTCATCTATTTAAATTGTAAACTAAATTCTTTTAATAAGAGAGAATGATGAGAATGCCAAGAGGTTGAAGCCTTTTTTCCGCCATTGTTTTGTCTGGTTCTATATCTGTGTTTTCTGCAATCTGTTTTTGAGTTATTTCATTTATACAGATTATATATCGTAAATTCCTAATCAATTATTTCACTTGATCTCGTAAATGAACATTCATTCCATCCACCTGTTAGCAACTAGTAGTCTACTTAGCTGAATGTAATTAAGCTTGGGGGGGAATGTACCTTGAATTGAGTCATTATGATGGGGGCATAAAAGTTCATTTCAATCATAATTTTCCTCTATTTCAAGCTTGTCTAAAAATGAAACCAACTCCAAGCATATTTTTTGTCATGTTTTAAGCTTATTAAAAAATGAAACCATCTTAAAGTATTTTCAAGCATAGTTTCCCATGTTTCAAGATTGTGTAAGACCATTTTCATCCTACCTCTTGTGATTTCCATTTTATCAGTCCGTTTCTACCATATGATCCTTGGTTTTCTCATTCCATTGTTACCATCTGCTTGGCCAATCATACACTTTCACTTTGTTTTACCCTTTCCTTAGGAACTGCTGCGATGCGTGGTCATATTAACCAACATCTTGACCTCTATGTTTTGAATAGTTCAATCATGATAGGAACCAGTTGCTAGCATTTATACCACTCATTCCTCTAGGAGTCCTCTTTTAGCTGTTTTCAAACTTCCAAAACATGAAAATATTGTTGAGAACTTGTCTTCTCAAACTCTTTAAAGTAAATGAAAATATGTCCACTCAGTATACATTAGAGATTTTTTTAGGTCTAAAATGGGCCTCCTATGAAAAAAGTACAGCCAAAATAAAATTTGTAAGAACCAATAGGATTCAAGATGATGATGTCAACCATGGGGGATGATTCACCATTTTTGGGGTAAAAAATTAAAAAGATTAAAAAATAATAAAATAATAAAATTGTTTTTTCAACCTATATTTTTGACTTAGCTCTTTAAGGTTTTACTCAAATTTCGAGAGGGAGTACTCATTGGATGAAAAATGTAATTCCTCAACCACGAAGTACCCATGTTTCATACTTTCGATGGACCTGCTACATGAAAAATGAGAAATAAATTAAAAAACGTGATTGCTATCACATTTTTTCATATATTTCTCATTTTTCGTGTAGAAGGCTCCATCGAAATATATTTCTCATATATTTCTCATTTTATAATTTCCTTAGGAGGCCCATTTTAGACCTCAAAATTCCCCTAATTCAGTTTAACGCTTTTCTAGACTGAGATGGACTATTTATGAAAAAATAATACCTTAGTCGAACATGGCTAAGAAGTTTTCTTGAGTATTGTTTTCTCCCTTTTCGGACTCAAGAGACTATCTACGAAAAGGAACATCTGGATTTTTGTTTTTCACCTCTTTTCCAAACTCTCTAAGCATGAAAAATATGTTGATTTTGAACTTCGTTGGACTCTTTAAACATCAAACAATGATAGACTGAACATGACAAGGATGAACCACTCCTTCTCAGGGTTGGTTAAAAATACTCGGAGGGGTTCATCTGAGGGATGAACTTACATATAAAGCATATTTTATCCTCCTCAAGCTTGTTAAAAAATAAAGAGGCACTAACCAGTATGGTTGGGTAAATTGGGAAAACATAGAACACCATTTCCTAATGGTAGTGAGTCACTCTTAAACACAAAAATATTTCACTTCATCTATGTGGTTGTTGGGTTGGGTAATCTTATTTTCATTTGGTTCATCATACCTTTTCGAATCCTCCATTTGTATTTTGGTTTAATGCTTCCAACTCCATTTAGGGTCATTATGTGTTCAGGAGAAGTCATTTCATTTGATATATGTCACAATACTCTTAAGCCTTCATTCCATGTTTTCCTTTTCTTGATCCAATTTTGTATCATCTTCATGTTGTCTCAATCATGATATTCGTTTCGTGTCATTTATGGGGGATACATCAAGGCATTGCTATGACGGGTCTCTTCCTCTCAACATCAGTGCATTATCCATAAAGTTGACTTAGAAACAACCCTTTGGTACCTTGGTGCTTTCATACATCAATGGCAAGTTTCCTTGCTCTTGGCGACAGGTTTACATCATTGGCATTTGACCAAAAGACTCTGTATGGTGATAGACCTCAACTCATTTACTCACACTGTACAGATTGTACTGTAGTTCCTTGAGAGCCATTAACATCATCATAGATTTCTCTCACGTATGTTAACAACTTACATCATCAACGAGTAATCAGATGGTGTCTACCATGTTCAACCTCATACCATTGATTCAAATGGTTAGAATCATACATTGATTGGTCATGTGAATGGGATAGAAGACCTCCAATCTAGTTTCATCCATCCGAGATGTGATTTCAGGAGTTATACAAATATCATGATGTATATTAGCTATCATCATCTAGATAGTCATCCAGTCATGGGTCCACCAGTTGCATCTGTGGACACATCATTTGATAATTATACATGGTATGTTATATTATGTGTTGAGTATGGGTATCCCTCCCTTAGAAAAGAGATTTCATGATCTAAATGTATTGTAGTAGATGAATCTCATTGGTTGATCTTGATCCCGGCTTGTCACAAGGTAAAGCACTTCAGTCTTCAGTCATCATTTATAACTTTTCACTTTAGGGGGAATTCAATTATAGGGAATTTTGTCACATAAAATCATTAGGCCTCCTAATGGACTCAATCAAAATCCTGTTCCCCCTTGTAAACATCATTGCACAAATACCTAAGTGAACCTCCTTTGTTTCCTATAATTTCTTCATGAAACCACCTCATCTGAGCCAGTTTTAGTACCAATGCTCAGTGGCCTTCCTCTGGACACCGTTCACCTACAAGTTTCTCCACTATGGCCAACCTTGATCAAATATAGGTTGATTCCATTCTCTCCTACTTTGGTTCTTTATATTCTGGAAAGAGAGAGAATTTTCGGAAGCTTCCAAAATTTGTTACAACTATTTATCTCTGATTAAATTTTCGGATCTAATCTCAACCTTATTTGGATTTTCCATCCCTTATCCTTTGATCTCATCCACCCATCAAAGGTGGATCTAAAACCTTATATTGGTAATTGTATAAGAACTCCCAACTTACCCCACTCATCTATATATTTACTGCCTTGCATATGAAAGGGGTTGGATTTTGGAGAGTGATTCTACCCTTATGTTGTTGAGGTGAGAGGTTAACATTCCGTGCATTTAGGATGATTAGAGGTGAATATTGTGAAAAATAAAATAAAATTTAATAGCTTGGAGGATATCTTCTACAATTTCAACACCTATTTGTGGTTGTAATCTCCTTCCAATTATATTAATGCAAAGAGTTATTTGTTTCCCTATATGTGATTTATGTTATTTCACTTAGTTCAATACCATGTTGATCTATTGAATAGATTAATTAGATGATATTGTATATATCTCGTAGTTTCTAGTGAGCCCTGGTATTGCACCAAGATTGATGAAACTCCCATAGGCTACTCAACTTTACATTATCAACCTGAGGTTCATACAAACTTGGAGGTGATAGTGGAAAATGATATATGCACAACATGTGAGCTCTACTCATGCCATCCTCATCTTAGTTCTACAATGTGGTGCTAATACTAGGGTTACTTCTAGGAAAGGAAGTCTGTGACACTTCTAAATGAAATATAACACTGGAATAGATAATAACCATTACTCTATCAACAAAGAAAGAAACTACTCTATATCACACTGATTCATCTAACTATTTTCAAGAGAGAAAAATTCACACTTATGTTAATGCAAGAAAAATAAATTACACTAAGTGGCATTCATATTCTAGATTACTTAATTGAATTGCAAAAAAGGAAACTAATCTAGAGCAGAAAGGCTAAATCAATGAATAACTAAGTCATATCTAACTTATGCTCAACTACTTTGTTTAATGATGCATCATGAAATGGACTGATCAGATTTTAAAATGAGTTCGTTTTGCAGCAAAAGAAGGAGGATATAGGGTGGTATAATAGGGTCCATGATAAAGGTCTATTGGTGGCTTGGTTTGACTTAGATGAGGTGGAAGAATTGTTTTGGGCTGAACGAGAGGTTGTTTGGCACTTCTATAGGATGCTACTACAAGATTTCTTATAGTGACATGGGATGTCCTGAAAAGCTACAAGAAATAGGCCGAGTGGAGTTTGAGGCTATAAATGATGAGAAAAAGGTTAGTAGAGGTGTGGGAAAGGTAGATCTTGGTAGATGAAAGGTATCCAACCCATTTTACAAGCTCATAACTCTTCACAAAGCCTGTCTTGCACCCTCAATTTTCCTCTAGGTGATGTAATGGTGACCTCAAAAACAAGGTTGTAGGTGACTTGGATGGGAGGTGGTTGATTAAGGAAGAATATTGAAGATGATGGTGTTGAAGGGATCCTTTGATTTTTCTCTTTCCAAACATGCAATCAAGATACATGTTCATGCATTCATCATTGACAAACTTATCATCAAAATGGTGGAGAAGATGAGTTGAATTTAAATAAACCTGCAACTAAAGCATAAATCTACCTCTAAACCTAGAACATGTTCATGATAAGAAAAGTAAAAAAATATAACTATTCCAAGAAATCATAAAATAAAAATATATTTTTTCGGTGGTGGAAGAAATTCATCTTCAAGCTCCAATTGAAGAGGTGAGAGAGGGATGCTTAGCACATAGTTTTAATGTTTTATATGATACAAAACATGGAATGAAATAAATCAACTATTGCAACATAAAATAAAAGCACATGTACACAAGAGAGACTGAGGCCAATGGATTGGGCCCTAAGCCACAAGCTCAACTCCCTGAAATTAACTCAGTGGAGAAAAAACCAAATGCTCATTTTATTTTCATAACCAATATTTTACATGAACAATGAAAGTCATAAATTTCTAATACAAAAGTCAAGAGTGCTCTAGCTACATCCAAAATTCGAATTCTAGTGAGATCTTGCTCTGGAATATTTATTCTAGATGGTAGATTCCAAAACTCCCTAAAAGTTAGGTCTTTGTTCCCTTCGAACTTGAGAGAAGTGGAGCTTGGCTCCCTTTGATCATTCACTTGCTTGGATGCCTGTGATTTCAAGTTGTTGGAGGAGAATCTTGAAGAAATATTGGTTTCCTTTAGGAGTTAAGAATGTGGTCAACCCACCTACAATCACTGCTTACTATCTACTTTGGGCCCTAATTATGTAGTATTTCTCGAAAATAGCATTATTCCTTTGATTTTCATGCATTTAAACCACATTAGGCCTCGAATCATGACAAACATTAATACACCATTCTAACTAAGAAAAATATGAAAAATTGCAATTAAATGTGATAGAGAAAGAATAATTAATCTAAAAAGGTGACAAGTAACCCATTAGAATATACCGAATTATGGTGATCATCATCACCCCCTACCAAATGGTTTCTCATCCTCTGAGAAACTGACTCCTCTTTCTCGATTTCTTTTAGAGCCCTAGTGGCTTCTCTGATATCCCAAGGTATCATGGAAGGAGTCCCTTCAGGTGGGTAAGACCATGTATTCTTTTTTTCTTCATCCCATTCCTTGTCCTCATCGGTTTGATATTTTCATTTGCTCAGTCCCAGCAACAAAGGTGGACTAAGTTTTAATCCAAGCAACTTGATCTTCATTGTTTGCATGTCCCTTTTGTACAAAGGTTTTCTTTCTAGGGAAACTCTAAATATGTTTTTAGTATGATACTCTAGGCTTCTTAGGTCAAATTGGAGGCCATTCCATCTTCTGTGACATGCGATCACACACTCCTCTCCCAGTAGTCTAGAGATGTCATCATAATGTGAAATTTACTGATTGGGTGTTGATATATCTATCTACAAGGCTAGCATCATTGGCTATCATTTGGTGGTTGTTTATGACCCCTCTAGGGCTTATGACCTCTGCCTTGATTTGAAGAGGATTTTTTCCTTCTCTCTTCATCACCTTTTTTAACACCTCTTCGCTAGCTTCATCATTAGATATTTAAGAGACTAGGGCCATTAGCTACATATCCCCCAACCTAGATTTTGGATCCCAAATGTTCAGATCAATTAGGACAAGGTTATGCATGTATAACTCTACCAATTTGTCCATATCTTCTATACTGGACTATCTGCATAAATCAATAAATTTCCTATAATTTTGGAAAGTAAATGACCCATGTGATACTAAAGCTTTGATCTAGAACTATAGCCACTTATATTTTAGGTAAATGGAATAATAATTTGAGGGATGTCTGTGTTGTATTACCTCCATACATAGGTCTTCCATGGTGGAAATATGTTTGTATTTTTGTTTCAATTGGTCATTCAATATTTCATTCTATTCTTGTGCCTCTTGCATATTCTCTTTCAAAAATGCCTCCGTAAGTTTGACAATGACTAAATCACTCCCCATCTCAGTGAGTTTCTCTTCCATGACCCCCACATCTTTCAGATTCCTAGCTTTGGAAATTTTCATCCATTGGTGGGCGCACCCTCTCTCCTTTTCTAGCTCATGGAATAGGGGAATGGAGATATTTTGAAGGGTCTGCCTCCCTCATTCAATGAATTTGTAATAGGAACTCAAGTTTGGCTATGGGCTAGGATGTTGAATTGTTGTAATGTATTTGGGACAGTTTTTGCAGAAGCTGGTTCTTCCTCTTTTGTCTCTTGTCTCTCAACTTTGGCATCCTTCCCCTCAAATTATACCTCTTTTTCATCACCTTGGGGATCCTACCCTTCTAATGGTGTCTTGTTCTCTTCTCCCTTGAAAATTTTCTCTTCCTATAGAAAATTCCGAGTTTCCTGTAACACTGTATGGTTTTCTTGGAGCAAACCCTGTGTTTCCTGTATCATACCCTATGTTTCCTGTATCATACCCTTTTTGTCATGATGCACCTTATTTTATTCCTCTTGGAGGTCTGTGGGTTATTGTTCTTGTTTTAGGGATGCTAGCCTTGAGGAGTGCCTTCTTCTATAGGTCATAGGTGTCTTTTTGGCTGAAGTGACCTCTTGAATATTTCCCTCCTACAACCCTATTTCTCATTTATTATTAGGTGATTCCTCAATTTTGATGGGGTTCTTGGTTGGAGTTTGAGGCCTCCCCTATCTCACCCTGTTTATTTTTCTTCTCTTGAAATACATTGGGGTATGCCTATTTCTTTTTTCTTTCATAGGGGTTCTTAGAGTGGCTAAAGTGGCAGCCACATCCTTTTCAGTGGTCCCTGGTGAAAGGCTAGTCTTTTGAGGGGAGATACTAGTGCTAATCTTGGGGTATAGTATCTCCTCTTATCCTATCTTTCATATCTTTCCTTCTTCTTTCTCTAATTATTATTTTTCATCTTTCTCTTCCTCCTCTTCACTTTCCTTCTCTACTCCTACATCATATGTCATTTATGCCTCTATTTCAATTTCCTCTTCTTCCTCTATCCTATAAGTACCTTCTTTTTCTACTTTAATGCCCTTTCTCCAGGGTTAGAGGCAGGGGTCTCCCTAGGAGTGATGGTTTGTGTCCCAATGAATGCTTTTCTTTCCATGTCAATGAAAGTGGACCAATGTACAGGGATGTTGACTCTGTTTATAGCATCTCCCACTATGATTTTAATGAGACCATGATGAGCTAGGTATTGATATTTCCTCTCCCTTACCCTCTCTCCCATATCTCTCATTGAATGAAGGAGGAAATATCATATATTCAGTCTCTGATCTAAAGGCATATACCCTTTAAACCTAATTTCATGCAACAACCTAAAGTGATATCCATATAACACACTTAGTCTACCCTCACAAGATATGTACATCATGATATCGCAAGATACCTCATCCCATGGGTAAGGTAGACTTTCCCTTCTTACCCCATTCTTGTTTTCAATGTATTCCTCATTAGGCAAGAATAAATTCTTCTTAGAGGCACTAATAGAGACTCCATCCTCTCTATTCTATTTGACTCCTAGAGGTAATGTGGTGAATCTGCTGATGAGATCAGAGGTTACTGTAATTTCAAGTCCTCTTACTACTATAGTGGCACAATCATCTACTTGAGAGTGAAAAGCCACTGTAAACTCTTGAGCCACTTCATCATCATACCCCTTGAGGAGATCAAAGAACCCCAACCACTGATGGTTTCTAAAGATGTCTATGATAGGAGGATGTAGCCTGATTCTCTTTATGTCTTTGGGCTCCCTTCTATTGAAACCTTCCCCCATCTTGTGACTGAGTTAGGTAGGTGGTTGTATGTGACTTGTTTTCAAAGGCACTGTGATATGGGACCTCAAATATTTTAAATTTACACAAAATTTGGTTTCCCCATCCCCTATTCCTTTAGACTCTTTATTTTATTGAAGTATGGATTTAGTGTGTACAAATTACCATAACAATTCTTGAAAATTGATAGTGGTGATGACCACTTACTTCTGTAATCCTATTTTTTCTAACTTGAAGGATGGTTTTGGGGTGATAATACACCTTGATGGTGGCTTGCATGTTACCTCTCAACCCTATGTGCCATCCTTAGAAACTTCTTGTAGCAGTAGCAGAGTTTCATGTAGCATGGCATGCATGCAAACCTCAACCATGGATCGAAGCTCTTCAGTGTCTCATGTCATTTTATTGATCCAACTGATCTCAAAATGCACAATAGAATGAGGGGAAAGGATCCAAATTACGCTTTTTATTCTAAATAGAGCAAGCTTGGAGTGTATTGGTGATGTGGTTTTCGCATGAGGATACCATATTTGGACCGTTGGTCCCACTCGAGCATATCATCCCCTCTTTCCTCGTAATCAACTATCACTTCTTGTTATCCCTCCCTTAAATAATGTGATAGCTTCATGTGGCATGCAACTCCACCAAATTTTCACTTTAACTATTCAAGGTTGGCCAGCTAACTAGCCACATTTTTTCCTATTAAACAAGTATCTTTTATCGACATTTAATCATTTAGTCAAATGATGCATAGAGAGAGGGTGAGGGATCCATACCTGAGCCTACTTGATTTTTGATGAGTGGTAGGACCCTTTGATGCAGGGATCTAGAGCACTGTGATGGTAACAAGTGATTTGTTTTATTTGTTGTGTTTATTTTATTTTATTTTTTGAGTGAGGTGCTTATTGTTTTTTCTTGTTGATTCTTCAATAAATACCTCATGGAGACCCTAATATGATGTTTCTGGTGTAGCTTCCCTTATGGATTCCTCTAGTGATATTTAGGATCAATATACATCATTCATATCATGCCTTTTTGATGTGCTGGATGCATGCACAGATGTGCTACAGGAAGTGATCATCTGCCTGTAGTAGTTTTCTTGTCACATTCTTGGAGCTCAAATTGTCATGAGGAGGGAAGAAAAAAAGGGTAGGGATGCTAGGGGTGGTGTTAGGATGTGAAAGGAGTGGTTTAGTGGATGGAAACATGAGATAATAGGCCTTTTGCATGTATTTTACCAAAGTGGCTCACAATGGAAAAATAGGGGGTTTGGTGAGTGAGTCTTAATGCATAGGATGGAGTGATGGTTAGGTATGGTAGACATAGGTGGAAAAAAAATCATGTATTTTCTAGGGTAAGGGAACCTTAGGTGAGCTTATTTATCCCCATGTATCTTTCTTGTAGCATTACAGGGTTTCCTATAGCACTATAGGAAATCATGTAGCAACCTAGGGCATCATGTAGCACTACAGAGAATAGGAGAAAATTGGTATTTTTTCTCATCTGGTTGTAGAAATGGATGAAGTAATGCATGTTGGGGCTATACATGGAGTGGATAGGTAGATGAGAGAGAGAGAGAGAGAGATGGAAGGAATGTTGATCCCTTTGTCCATATTGTCTATGTTTAACAACCTGTAAAACAAAAGCCGGCTAGTGAAATGGTGTTATTTCACTCTTTTGCAAATTTTTTAAATTTTTCTTTATTTATTTATTTGAAGGTAGGTGGGCTTCCTTAGAAGATGTTTTCACCCCACAAGCCTTCCTTGGGCACCTCAAAGGGTTTTTCACCCAAGGATATTTTAGTTCTCTATTTTTTCTTCTTCTTTTTCTTTTTTTTTTTGCTCCAAGATTGCCTCATGGAGGTTTTCAACCTAGGAGTTGGCCTTGGATGCCTCAAAAAGGTTTTCACCTAGGCCTCTTTATTTTTAATTTTTTAAAGCAGGGTCAGGGGCTAGAAACTATGGAGCTTCCAATTAATTTCACCTCTTTCTTTATTTTATTGATAAATTCAGCCTTAGACAAGGGCTTCTTGTACATATTTATCCTATAACTAGTGACCAGCATAGGGATCCCCTCCTCATATATTGTCATGATTTGAACAACCCCATTGTCATGGAATTTATCCACTTGATAGGGTCCTATCCATCTAGTAATTAAATTTCCCTTGAATTCCTTGAATCTGGAGTCATAGAGAATAACCCAATCTCCTTCCTGATATGTCTTCTCTTTTATGTGCTTTTCATGTCAAACTTTCCTTTCCAGCTGGATTAATTTTGTGTGAAGGAGGGTCTGAATTCTAAATTCATGCAAACCAATCAACCAAATTAGTATTTATTGTTGTTCTTTTGTGATGTCTAAGTCCAATTAATCTGCCATTTTAAGGGCGTTGTACTCAAACTCAATGGAAAGAAAATATTTCTTCCCATAAACTAGATCATATGGAGTAAACCCTGTAGTTGTCTTCCAGGTGGTATTGTAAGCCGAAGTACCCTCCACCAATATGTTTGCCCAATATTTTTTGCTGCTACTCACAAATTTGGTGAGGATTTTCTCAGAGGATCTATTTGATAGTTCCACCTAGCCATTTTCTTGAGGATGATAGGCAATGAAAGTCTTGTGCTTTATTTTTTTATGAATCATGAGGTTCTCAATGATATGAGATGTAAATTGAGCCCCCTAATCGGTGAATAACTTTCTGGGGTATCCAAACTTGTAGAACACATTCTCTCTAAAAAATTAGCCACCTTCTCTTGTATTGTTGCCTTTGCAGCCCTTGTTTCAGCTTACTTGGTCAAGTAATCGGTGCAGACTATGATGTATCTCTTTAGCTCGGTAGGTGGATCAATGGGTCCAATGAAGTCCATGCCCCACTTGTCAAATATCTCTAAAGCCACCTAAGGTTTTAAGGTATTTCATCCCTTGGTATAGGTATCCCCATCTCCTGACACTGATCACATCTACTGGTGTATCTCTTGGCATCCTACGGAGGGTAGGCCAATAATAGCTAGCTTGCAAGGCTTTGAAGGTTTTCCTCTTACTATAAAAGTGACCCCCACAGGGAACATCATGACCTGATGAGAGGATTTTAAAGACCTCTTCCTTCACACATCTTCTAAGAATTTGATCCAAACCCAATTTGAAGAGATTTCCCCCAATCCAACTAAAAGGGTCACTTTTTCTTATAATTCTACCATTTTCTTTGGATTAAACATTTGGAGGAAACCTATTAGCAATCAGGTAGTTGGCTATGTCAACAAAACAATTAAAGAGTGGTGAGATATAAAATATATGTTCATCCACAAACTAATCATTCACCATCCCTTCCTCGTCTGCAGATAAAGTTAGACTATGTAAGAAATCTACAACAACATTTTCCTTTCCTGGTTGATCAACAATTGTGAAATAAAACTGCCGCAACAACAAAAAACATCTAATGATTCTAGCATTGAAATCAATTTTACTCATTAAGCACTTAATTGCTGCATGGTCAGTATGTAAAAAATTCTGATAACCAGTAATATCGTGCCTGAATTTATTTAGGGAATGGACAATAGCTAAGAGCTCCTTTTCAGTGACAATATATGTTGGGTATGTGTTATATTCTTTCCACGACTAAGCACGCGCGAGGGGGCAATAGCCCCCCCCTTTGCGCTGGGTGCAACGGGGGGGTCACAGGGGGGGCGGTAGCCCCCCTTGTTGGGGTCCGAGGCAGCGCCCCAATGAAAATTTTTGGTCCTTAATTTCCGGTGGGTAGTCCGCGTCCATGATTTTGTGCATGGTTTTTCACATGGTTTTGGGGTACAATGGTTTTCGGCCCCTGGTATTTTTGTAGATCCGGTCAAGGGAACTACGGTTATGTTCTAATCCAGGGTTTATGGATTGGGGTTTATGTATGCTTCGGCATGTATATATATGTGTTGTAACACTAAAAGGAATATAATGAAAAATCAAACTGGTTGTCCCGATTTGGGATCCAAGGGAAAATCTCTATGTTTATCTGTTTTATGTTTTATGATCTCGCTATTGTTTATTTTCTGTTATAAGATTCGTGTGTAGATAATTTATGTTCAGGGTTAAAACCTACATTTGGTATCAAAGCTGTTTCGGCTTCAAGGGGATGCCTTTCCTGCTGAGGGTTTTTTAGTTCAGGCCTGAGGTAGACCCTGTTCAGTGGGAGATCTGCGGGATCGATTCTTACGGTGAGAGAAGATGGCGAGCGGCGGAAAGATAGAGATCGAGAAATTTAATGGTCAGAGTTTTTAGTTGTGGAAGCTCAAGATGGAGGATCTGCTGGTGGATAAAGATCAATGGATCGCGGTAGATCCAGGTACTAAACCAACGGCAATGTTAGATGAAGACTGGAAGAAACTGGATCGGAAGGCTAAGAGCACAATACGGTTGTGTGTCTCGTATCTCGTATTGTTGAATGTATCCTCCGGGGAAGTTACGAAGACCTTGTGGGGAAAATCTAGGACTAAATGGTCTAAGCTCGGTGAATGTTGTTCCGGCGTGGAAAAAGTCAGACAACTTGGAGGATGAAATGATGGAGACTCTCATGACAGCAGCATCCGAATGCCTTCAACACTGTGGTAAGTCACCTCATTACATAAGTTGATATTAAAAATCTCGTATGAAGATAAGTACAAATTTGTCAGGTTCTCTACCGCACTGTGACAAATCGTTATTGCAATAGGTAGCAATACAACTACCTTGAATTTTGATGACATTGTCTCAGCCTTGCTGTCGGAGGAAATGAGACGGAGAAATATGGAGGGTCAAAATGGAGATGCCTTATCCGTACGAGGAAGGTCCCAGAATAGAAACAAGAATAAGGTTTCGAGTGGGAGATCTAAATCTAGAGGGAGATCTAAATCTCCTGGAAAGTTTGTAAAGGTGTGCTGGAAATGCGGAAAGGAAGGGCACTACAAAAAGGACTGCAGATCTAAAGCTCCCGAGAAAGGAAAGGGATCTGATGATGCTCCTTCTGCAGAGGAAAAAACCACCTCGGATGAAGGTGGGGATGTGTATTTGGCTTCTTCTTCAAATACACATGCAGATCATGAGTCATGGTTGATTGACTCAGGTGCATCCTTTCACTTCACTCCCCATAGGGAGTGGTTCTGCGAGTATGAGAAATATGATGGTGGTGATGTCTTCCTAGGGGATGATAGGAAGGCCAGAATCGTCGGACGTGGAAAGGTCAAGCTGAAGTTGCAAGGTGGGAGGATTAGAACACTTCCTGGTGTTCTGCATATTCCTACATTGGCCAGAAATCTGATTTCTGTAAGCAAGATGGATGATGCAGGTGTAAAAACAGTGTTCGAGAAAGATGCCTGCAAGATGGTTCGGGGAGCACTGGTATTAATGCGGGGAGTTCGGACTGGAACTCTGTACAAGCTACAAGGCAGCACTGTTATTGATGGGTGTAACAGTTCTGTGGTTCCTGAAAGTGGGACGGAAAGTCTAGCTGTCTCTGGAGAAAAGACCATGCTATGGCATCAAAGGCTTGGACATATTGGAGAGAAGGGCCTTCGGATACTGCATAGAGATGGTATGGTAGAAGGCATGTCTAATTGTTCTCTGGATTTCGATTTCTATGAACATTGTGTATATGGGAAGCAGAATCGGGTGAGTTTTCCTTCTGGTGCTAAGAGGGCAAACAAGATATTAGAACTTGTGCACAGTGATGTGTTTGGGCCTGTGTCAGTTCCATCATTGGGAAATTCTGTGTACTATGTTTCATTCATAGATGACTTCTCAAGGAATACATGGATATATTTCTTGAGGAAGAAATCTGAAGTCTTTGACAAATTTAAAGAATTTAAGGCTCTGGTGGAAAACCAGACAGAGAAGAAGATAAAGGCGTTGAAGACAGATAATGGTGGGGAGTTCTGCAAGAAGGAATTTGAAGAGTTCTGTAAGAAGTGTGGTATAGCACGGCAGAAGACTACTCCATACACACCTCAGCAAAATGGAGTTGCAAAAAGAATGAACAGAACACTGATGGAAAAGGCAAGAAGCATGCTCAGTGGTACCGGGTTAGGACAAGAATTCTGGGCAGAGGCAGTGGAGACTGCATGTTACTTAGTTAACAGATCACCTTCATCAGCGTTGGAGGATAAGACCCCACATGAGGTATGGACTGGTAAGAAACCCTCTATTTCACATCTAAGGGTATTTTGGATGTGATGCATATGTACATGTTCCAAAGGAGAAAAGGACCAAGTTGGATAATAAATCTGAAAGGTGCATCTTTATTGGGTATAAGGATGGTTTAAAGGGTTACAAGCTTTGGAACCCAGAAACAAGGAAGGTTGTGTGCAGTCTAGATGGGGTGTTTAGAGAAGTGAAAGATGTTGTTAAACATGAAGTCCTACCAAAGGAACCTCAGAAGATAGAGTTTGAGCTAAAGGAGGATGAATCAGACTCTACAACAGAAGAAGAGTCAGAAGATGAAGAGCCACAAACTCCAGCTTTGAGAAGATCAGTTCGGGAAAGAAGGCAACCAGAAAGGTATATTCCATCTGCTTTCTATTCAGGTTTTTCCTTAACTATAACTAATGATGAACCCGGAACTATGAGGGAGGCAGTAGATTCAGAGGATGGAAAACTCTGGAAGGAGGCCATGGTTGATGAAATGGCATCCTTGCACAAAAATGATGCATGGGATCTGGTGGAGTTGCCAACTGGCAGGAAGCCCATTGGGAGCAAATGGGTGTTTAAGAAGAAGATGAATGTAGAAGGCAAGGTGGAGAAATACAAAGCTCGGTTGGTAGCGAAAGGTTATTCCCAGGTGCCGGGAATTGATTTTGGTGATATTTTTTCTCCTGTTTCCAAATTTACTTCTATTAGATTACTTTTATCTGTTGCTGCTGCATTTAATTTTGAGATAGAACAGATGGATGTGAAGACAACATTTCTTCACGGGGATCTAGAAGAGGAGATCTACATGAAGCAACCTGAAGGCTTTATGGTGAAGGGTAAGAAAGAACTGGTATGCAGGTTGAAGAAGTCTTTGTATGGGTTAAAACGGTCACCAAGGATGTGGTATCAGAAATTTGATACCTATATACGGGGACTTGGCTTCACCAGAAGCAAGGAGGATCACTGTGTTTATTTTAAATTAATTGGTGACCGTGTTATTTATTTGGTCTTGTATGTTGATGATATGTTGTTGATTGGAAATGACAAAGAAATTATCCAAGATTTGAAGACCCAACTGTTCTCCAAATTCGACATGAAGGATCTGGGTGCTGCAAATTATATTTTGGGCATGGAAATTAAGAGAGATCGAGCAAAGAGGAAGCTCTGGTTAAACCAGAGGAAGTATGTCGAGACTATATTACAGAGGTTCAATATGCAGGATAGTAAACCGGTGAAGGTTCCTATTCCTGTAGGTGTAAAGCTATCTGCTGAACAGTGTCCCAAGACACAAGAAGAAGAGGAGTATATGTCCCGTGTTCCATATGCAAGTGCAGTGGGTAGCTTGATGTATGCAATGGTCTGTACTAGACCAGACATTGCACATGCAGTGGGAGTATTGAGCGGGTTTATGTCAAACCCAGGGAAGGAGCATTGGACAGCAGTGAAGCGGGTTTTCAGATATTTACGTGGCACTAGTGATTATGGCTTGTGCTACCAGGGAAGACCAGGATTGGAAAGAATGTTGGACATTTGTGGTTTTGTTGATGCAGACTGGGCTGGAGATCTGGACCAAAGAAGATCTACAAGTGGGTATGTGTTTAGCTTATTTGGAGGCGCAGTCAGTTGGATGAGTAAAAGATAGTCTGTAGTGGCTCTTTCAACTACAGAGGCAGAATACATAGCAGCCACTCATGCAAGCAAGGAAGCAGTTTGGTTGCAGAGATTGTGTTCAAGTATGGGGTTGGTACAGCAAGCTATAAGGATAGACTGTGATAGCCAAAGTGCGATTTTCTTGGCTAAGAACCCTGCTTATCATTCAAAGACAAAGCACATTGATGTTCAATATCACTTTGTTAGAGATATGGTTGAGGCTAAAAGGGTGTTGCTGGTAAAGGTGGACACTTTGAAGAATGTTGCAGATGCATTAACAAAGTCTGTGAGCACTCAGAAGTTCTCTTGGTGTAGAGAAACAATGGGTTTTGAAGAATTGGGCCAATGACTAAGCTCTCTTGTGACCCCCTGTGGAAAGAAAACAACAAGTGGGAGAATGTTGGGTATGTGTTATATTCTTTCCACGACTAAGCGGTAGTCCGCGTCCATGGTTTTGTGGGTATCCTTAATTTCCGGTGGGTAGTCCGCGTCCATGGTTTTGTGCATGGTTTTGCACATGGTTTTGGGGTACGATGGTTTTCGGCCCCTGGTATTTTTGTAGATCCGGTCAAGGGAACTACGGTTATGTTCTAATCCAGAGTTTATGGATTGGGGTTTATGTATGCTTCGGCATGTATATATATGTGTTGTAACACTAAAAGGAATATAATGAAAAATCAAGCTGGTTGTCCCGATTTGGGATCCAGGGGAAAATCTCTGTGTTTATCTGTTTTATGTTTTATGATCTCGCTATTGTTTATTTTCTGTTATAAGATTCGTGTGTAGATAATTTCTGTTCAGGGTTAAAACCTACAATATAGTTAAGTTCATCCTTGGACAAATTTTTTTTAATAAAAATGGCATATGGTAATTTATATTCTAATTGTCGAAAGGCTTCCCCACAACTTTATCTAATGCATTTGTATGAATGTGGAAGAGCATAGAACAATTGGGACCTCAAAGTATAGGGGCAGTGGTTAGTGTTTCCTTAATGAGATCAAAATCATCTTGACAAAGAATAGACTCTAAAACTCAGAATCCTTGGCCAAAAATCCAAATAATGGAGAAGCCACTTTGCTGAAGTCCTTAATGAGCCTTTTAATGACATCTCTCTGCTTTTGATGAATAAGCACCCTTTTTATGATGGTGATTTTGTTCAGGTCTACCTGTATTCCTGCTTGTCATACAGAGTGGCCTAGGAATATCCTTTCCCTTTTAAAAATTCACACTTTTCAAGACTCATGGAGAGATGCATTTCAATGCACTCCCCAACACTTTTCCTAGATTGGAGAGAGATGCTTCGAAATCATACCCATAAGGTGTGAAATCATCCATATAGATCTCTACAGAATCATAGAATATTTTAGAAAAAATGCTCAGGACTACTCTTTGGAAAGTAGCAGGGGCATTGCATAGGCCAAAAGGAAGGACTTTGTAAGCAAAAGTGCCCCAAGGACATGTGAATGTGGTCTTTTCCTACTCCTTAGGGCTGATATGAATCTTGTTATACCCACTAAATCCATCCAGGAAAGAGAAAAACTTCTTTCCTTCAAGACCATCTAGGACTTGATCGAAGAAGGGAAAATGGAAATGGCCTTTCTTAGTGTCTTTGTTTATTTCTTAGTAGTCAACACATATTCACGGCTTCCCATTTTTATTTGGGACTAGGAAAAAAAGGAGAGATCCACTCATTGTATGATATGGGGTAGATGAAACCTGCATCGAACAACTTATGCACTTCCTCCTTCATTATGTCTTTTAAGGCTAGTGTCATCCTCCTTTGGGGTTGGTGTATAACAAACAGCCCTAACAGAAAATATGGTTGCCAATATCCTCAGATCTACAGTTAGGTGATCAAGATAAATGCTGCAAAAATCTAGATCTATGCATTAGAAGACATTAAGTAGTAGAAAAACAATATTTACTCCATGCATCCAATAGACAAGACAAGAATATGTTGAATGAATTTTGTATTAATGGCACCTGGGAGGAAAACACAAGAGGGTGTTCCCTGTTCTCCTCAATGGGATGGGTTCTTGTAAGTCCTCAACACTTCAGATCTAAAATTCCTCTCTCTTGATGGTGTAGAAAACCCAGACAAAAATGATAGCAAAATATGACTATGATGGTGGATCAATAGTCAGACCAAAAGTATAGATCTAGAGTGAACTTTAGGCAAAAAAAGGTGATAAATGAATGGGAAAACCCTTCTATTCATTAAAAAATATTAAGTTAGTCTAGATATTGGTGCATACTTCAAATATTATTAACCAAATCAAGATCCAACTATTATGGAATATTTTATTATATTTGTTGGAGGGAAAAGGAATTTGACTTGGGTCAAATCCCTGTATTCGTAAATAATAAATGATTTATTTATCATTTTAAGGATGTGGTTGAGTAATAATCAAATAAATAATGATTTATTTGATTATTTAAGGGTGATTTAGTCATATTTAACAAAGAATATTATTTAAATAAGGTTTAAATAATTATTCTTAGAAAATAATAAGATAATAATGATTTATCTAATTAATTTCCTTCTTTTGGGTTAAATATAACCATGAATATTAATTGAATTGTTTTTTAACTAATTACTCCTTGAGTAAAATCAAACAAATGTATATTTATTTAATATTTCCTCATGGGGTTTCCTGTTTAGACCATAAACAAATTAATAAAGGTGGTTTACTAAGTTATTTTCATAGTGAAAGTAATTTTACTTAGGGTAAAATTGGTCTTACACAGTGTACTTGGGTCCATCTAATGGTAATAGGTTAGATGATCAAAAAATGGTGTAACAAATATAAATATTACATGTGCAAATTGATGTATGCACTGCTTTCATGTCCTTCTAATCCCAAGAAAAGGAATCTAATTTTTCCTTCAAGAGATGGCATAGTTTCTCTTCTTCTTTCATTGAGAGGGATGAGTTAATCTTAAGGGATTTATATGGGCCAAATTCCACAACCTTGGTGGCTTCAGAGGTTGATTCAACTGATTGTAGCTCAATCCAAGGGTGGATTTAGATTCTCTCACTAGGTCATCGAGTGGAATGGTAGTGGGGTGTTGGCTTTGAATGATGTGGTCAATGAGATCATCATCGTTAGGTTTCCCCCCTCTAAGAACAATATCTATGGTACAAATGGGATAGGGTGTGGTACTATACACATCATCTTCATCTTCTTTATCCTCCAACCACAAGGGTAGGTCATGGTCAATGGAAGGCTGGGCAAGAGGATATGATATCACCTTTTTGGACAAGTGACCATTCTTGATAGTAATTTTCTTGGTCCTACAACGTATACTAGCATCGGCAGTGGCCATCCAAGGTCTTCTTAAAATGAGAGGATATCCCTTGAAACTTAGTTTCTAGCTGAAGGACCAGAAAATTTGTGTGGTACTCCCACGATTTAATTGATACCATAACATCCTCAACAATAACTTCCGTAGCTACTCTGGATTTGTATGCAAGTTGCAGAATAGTTGTGGTCTTTCTGAATGATCCTTCGAAGTTGAGTTTAAGCATGGATTCCCTGATCATCGCATTTATGGCATCCCCAAGGTCAATCAAAGTGTAGGGGACAATGAAACCATTGATGTATACATCTACTATTGGACTCCTAGGGTCCCGGTACTTCAGGAAGATAACACTTCCCAATATTAAGTTGAACATCTATCCTACCACATTGATGGTGGGGGTGTATTTCCTCTTTCTCCCAGGATTTTTAAAGAATTTTTATTTGATGAACCTATTCTTATTAGGAACATCCTTAATGGCCTACAAAAGGGGTATTTTCACACAAATATTCTTCATTTCTCCTAGAAGTTCAGTCTCTTCTCGGGTGTGCTGACTAGGGTGGATCAAGTGCTTAAGAAGGATTGGTTTGAGAGTTTCTTTCTTCCTTTTCCTCCTCAACCTCTACGGGTGTAGATTGAGGATGATTGTCTAGAAGCACTCTTCCATACCTAAGGTTCATGTATCTCCACAACATAAGTTGGATATGATGTTTCCCCAATGTAAACCTATTGTGCCTTCTTGTTGTTCTGGTTCATATTGGTCTGGGCAGGCATCTGAGGAAACTTAGTTGGAGCAGAATGGGTGAGCTAAGGTTGAGGTTGGGGTGGAGACAGTAAATCAAGTGATTGGTTGTTTTTGGGCCTCCACCCTTGTGATGGATTTCTCCACTAAGGTGGTTGAGGAAAATACTACTAGAAGGGTTTGTTTACAGGCTTAGGGTGATATGGAGGGGTATAATGCCAAGTAGGAGGTGTAGGCCATGATGGAGGAGTGGAGGTATACGAATATTACTTAGGTGCATTATGGTTTGCATGGTAGTAGGAGTAAGGTGCACCTTGCATCCCCTACTAATATGATCGAGGCCCTTGAGGCCTTCTCTGATTTATCAAACAAAGTTTCTCTACTCCTCCTTCCCCACATTGATATACAACTTTGAGACCAGGTAAGGACATACACTTATCTGTGGCATCATTCTCTTAATAGACTAATAAAATCACTATGAAATTTAGTGGACATTCATTTCAAGGATGTTTTATGGTACATCTAGGATAGAATATGGCTAAAACCCTCTCTAATTCCTCTGTTTCCTCTTGATATGGATTGTGTCCATTTGCAAACAAAATGTGTGCAACATCTCACTTTTGAATTCCTCCAACATGTTTCCAATATCATTCTTGATGGAGGTGGAAGTGGAAGGGGTGTTGGTCATGCTTTGGCTAGCTCTACCTTTCTTCCTAGATGCCCTAGAGTGGTTTCTAAATAAAATATTAATTTTCTCACAAGGTAGATGGTAGATATCTCCTCTAGACAACAGATTAAGGGTTTATATCACCTCTTCCATGATCCCTCAGAGAATTACCAATTGGAGTGATACAGGATCACGAGTCCAATTGACTCTTTTATGGGTCAGTTGGAACCCTTCTTCATAATCCTCTAGCGATTCATCAGGTCCCAGAGTAATCCTAAATATATCCTCTTTGGTCCCTTTGGATCGGCAATAGTCTCACTATTTTTTTTTAAGGAATCTTGCATCTTTGCCTAGGTGGTGATATTGTTCCCAAGAAAACCCATGAACTAGCTCAAAGATTCATCATTGAGGGTGGATGGCAACAATTTTATCTTTTGTTCATCAAAGGCATACTCATAAGTCTTGCAAAAAACAACAAACTCGAACATGAAGGTGGAAGGATCCTTAGAAGTAAGGCCATGGAAATTTGGAAGGGTTGAAGGGCCAATGATCTTTATTCTAGTTTCTCCATCAGTTTCTCTAATGGGAAATATTCCTTGGGCCCTAGTTTCAGCCATGGCTTGAATTGGTGAAGCAGGTTCCTTAGGTGAAGAAAGATCCTATTCTTCCCCAATAGAATCTTCAAAATATTTCAATTGGTTCACCTATAGAGTGTTATACCTCATTATCACTAAAGAAGAGTGAAGGGTGACTGTGTGGAGATGTGGGGGTTTTTGGTCAGAATTTTCCTTGGTTGTCCCTACTCCTACGCGGCATGAAAGTCAAACTATTTTTGTATTTTTCAATATTTTGCAACTGAATGTAAAATAGAAAGCAACAAAGAATTCTAAAGAAGAAAAAAAAATCTAATTAGACACCTCCCCGTCAATAATGCCAAAAAGTGGTGAGCCTTGGTATTGCACCAAGATTGCTGCAACTCCCAAAGGCTACTCAACTTTACTTTATCAACTTGGGGTTTGTATAAACTTGGAGGTGATAGTGCTATATCCACAGTAGAAGAGCTCTACTCATGCCATCATCATCTTAGTTCTACAGTGAGGTCCTATTACTAGGGTTACTTATAGGAAAGGAAGTATGTCACACTTCTAAATGCAATATAATACATGAAATATATCATAACCATTACTCTATCAACAAGGAAAGAAACTACACTAGATCACATTGATTCATCTAACTATTTGGAAAGAGAGAAATATTCACAGTTATGCTAATGCAATAAAAGGAAATTACACTAAGTGGCATTTATAGTCTAGATTATTGAATTGAATTACATAAAAGGAAACTAATCTAGAGCACACATGCTGAATCAATGACTAATTACATCTTATCTGACTTATGCTCAACTACTCTATTTAATGATGCATCCTGAAATGGATTGATCACACTTTAAAATGACTCTGTTTTGCAAAAAAATAAGGAGGCACTTGGGTGGTGTAAAAGGGTCCCTAGGCCAAAGGTTCAAATTTGAAGGTCTATTAGTGGCTTGGCTAGACTTAGATGGCGTGGAAAAATGATTGTGTGCTGAAGGAGAGCCTATTTGGCACTACCACAGGAAGTTTCTACAAGATTTTCTATAGTGCCACAGTATCCTAAAAAGCTATAGGAAACAGGCTGAGTGGAGTTTGAGGATAGAAATGATGTGAAAAAGGCTAGAAGAGGTATGCGAAAGGTGGATCTTGGAAGATGAAATGTATCCAACCCCTTATCCAAGCTGAGAACTCTTCACAAATCATATCTTTCACCATTAAAGTTGTTAATGGTGATGTAATGGTTATCTCAAAAACAGGGTTGTAGGTGACTTGGATGGGAGGTGGTTGATTAAGGGTGAAGACTAAAGATGATCATGTTTAAGGGGTCCTTCTGTGCTGCTCTATCCAAAAATTCAATCCAGGTATGTGTTCATGCATTCATCATTGACAAAATTATCATAAAAATGGTGGAAAAGATGACTTGAGTTTAAATAAACCTACCTATGAAATTGAAACAAAAATCTAAGTCTAAACCTACAACTAGTCCATGATAAGAAAAGTAAAACTATCTAAATTTTCCAAGAAATCATAAACTAAAAAGATATTTGGCATGTGGTGGAATACCTTCCTCCTCAAGCTCCAGTGGAAGAGGTGAGAGAGGGAGGCTTAACACATAGTCTTAATGTTTTATATGCTACAAAAAATGGAATGAAAGAAATCAACTACTGAAACATAATAGAAAATCACATGTACACAAGAAATACTGAGGCCAATGGATTCGACCCTAAACCACAAGTTAAGCTACCTGAAATTAACTCAGTGGAGAAGAAACCAAATTCTCATCTTTTTTTCATACCCAGTCTTTTACATGAACAATTAAAGTCACAAATGTCTAATACAAAAGCCAAGAGTGCTCCAGCTACATCCAAAATTCGAATCTTAGTGAGCTCTTGTTCTAACCTATTTATGCTAGAGGGTAGCCACCAAAAACTCCCTAAAAAGTAGGTCTTTGTTTCCTTGGAACTCGAGAGAAGTGAGCATGGATCCCTTTGATCATTCACTTGTGTGGCTGCCTTTGATTTCGAGTTGTTGGAGGAGAAAATTGAAGAGATATTGTTTGAGTTTAGGAGTTAATATGGTGGTCAACTGTTGGAGCAGGGTCCCCTAAGTCTGACAAATTCTCTATATTTTGTAATAATTTGGTCTTGCACAAGGGTTTCGGGATAGGTCAAAACCCTTCACGAATTGTAATGGGTAAATCAGGTAGATCAAGGGGCCACAAACCATGGTTTTTGGATCATAGGATATCGCAGGCTAAATAATATAAATAAATTCATAGATTGAGTCTAAGAAGTCAGTTTTTGGTATAAGTTTGAGTGTAGATTATAGATTGGATATCTTTGTGATCAGTTGTGCAGATTTGTCTAGATAGAAGGCTCCTACTGGATGTATGCACGAATACCTTAGTCCTACTATGTGAAAACACCGTTGGATGTGTGTGTGTTCTTATGAAGTGTTTTGTATGAAGGATTTGAATTTTTACGTAATAAAGAACTATCGTTGTGAATCTTTGAGTTCTATATGCATCTGTTGGTTAAGTTATTAATATTCCGCATCTTGTTTTTTATTTCTATACTCTCTGTAATTAGATCTTTTTCATGACTATGGTTGGGCTTATATGAGTGTTTATTGGAAGAATCTGATGGTATAAGGCTCTGATATGAAGTATTGAAAGTTATTTACTAAGTTATGATTACTATATTAACCTGCACAAGATACTTCTCATATTTGACCTAAATCTATCTGAGAAAGGGATACCAGTTAGGGATGTTATTGCGAAGGTACGTTTCTGATTGTTTGGGATCTTAAGGCACCAACATTACTTAAGTCTCTATTAGGGTGAGGAAACCTAGTTTCAACACCCTCGCATACTGCTTCGGGTGAGACATTGACTTGCATAAGGAGGTCACTACCGAATGGGACAGTATTAAGAGGGTTTTTTGGTTAACCTCAATTTCGAACCTGGGTCAGGACCCCTCAAGCCAAAAAATGGTTCCATTGCTAGGACAGGGAGCATCTTGAGAGAGATTGGATGATGCCATGAGGTCATTGGAAGCCATTAAAGCTTGAACTTGAGGATTGGTTTGAAAAACAAATTCAGGAGTTTGCCCTGAAAGAAAATAGAAGTAAGAAGCTATTTGCTGAAGAGTGGAAGAATAAGTATATTTTATGTAGGTGCACGAGATCTTCTATGTAACCTTTGCGCATGAAATACATGAGTGGTTAGCAAGGTTAACAGAATTCCAAACATGTTGGAAGGAAGACCAAGTCACGTGGTGGACCCATGAACTAATACAACAATTGGAAGAGACTGATAATTATATTACCCAGACTGCAGATCACTGGGTTGAAAATGTCTTGGGCGGATTTGTAACTGAATTTGCAGTCAATCAGTTTCTGTCCTACTCTGAAGTTGAAAGGAGGTTTTGTAAAGGGTTTAGGGGTAAATTCTTACAAACTTTTCCTCTACTGATTAAGATGCTATTGTGTGAAAAGTGATAGAAATCACTGAAAATCACATAATTACAGAAACACAATCATATTATGCACAAATGGTGTATGTGCACACACACTCACACACATTGATTACATTCAGATTACTCTATTAAATAGATTTTCTGAGATCCAACTTATTCCTAAATTAGACAAAGAGGTTGAGAGAATTTCTCAACCATCACAAACCAATTTCTAAAATATGGAATGTAAGCATTAACTCCAACATCCCCCCTTAATGATTACATTACATGAAAATAACAAAATAATAAAGCTTATCAGTAGATGCTCCATCAAGTTGCCTCATAACCCTCGGAAAGGTGTAGTTGGCAAGTTGGATTCCCGAGTTCCCTTCCTCAACTCCCGAATCAAGGACCTCCCAAAGTCAATTACTGGACAGCATCCCAATCTGTCGCATAACCTCATTAGGAAACCACTTCCATGTCTACCACTAATGAGGGATCCTTCCCTAGATCAGCAACTGCCATACTATCTGGACAACCATCCATATTGAGCCTTAGTGCCACTTGATCTTTAAGTACTGATTCAAACACATAGTTGAACTACTAGTCATTTTATGGATGAGCTCCCATCTACCAAGATACATGGGTGCAAACCGCTGTATTCGCTAGTTATATAGAAGAGCTTTCTAAATACGAAATGTATCTAGATTCAACTATTATATAATGAATTTCATAATCTGATTTTAAAATATTCAACTTCACTTGATTTACAAATAATTTATAATACTACTAAACTACAAATATTTCAACACCAGCCACCAGCAAAGAGCTTTAATACTCTTGCAATTGTTTGTGCTACTTATACCATAAGTGTCATGGATCTTCAGCTACAACCTGGGATCTTGCTTATTCGGCTCCACTCAAAACACCAACATGAATATGGTCAGGTTCTGTTGGCACAATTAGAGTAGGTTCTCCACTCATGTACATACCCAAATGTCAGCACTTTAACGAATTCTCCCAATCGCAGTGCTTTATTCGCCCTCAACAACATCACATCTTGGTCACACAACATCTGGATTGCGCTGATCTCTTACCAAAATACACCGTAGCTCATTGGGAGTACAGACGGATCATTGCCATAATTATACCCCACAATTATAAATAATTCCCAATCACTCGTTCTGAAATTTTGCTGTTGTTTTTCTATCCGGTTGTCCAAAGGATGCCAAAGCGTACGTCAGCATTGAAAGTCCAGTGCAAAGAATTACAAGTATTAAATTCTTGTAATTCAGACAAAAGACAGGAGACCAGTGATGTCGGCTTCAATACACATGTAGCTAACACAAAAGACAACGAACATATTCATGATTTCTTCACATAGGACTAGGCCTCGAATTTGACTTTCCGCCTAACATTTTTAATCTCGTACCCGTTTGCACTGGAAAATTGTGGGACGTGAAAATTAAAATGTAATTTTGAAATCTAAGTTAACGCCAAAGACATCCAATCTTCACTTTCTCTGCTGTGTGAATTCGAATTCATCGAAAGGGATGATCGACTGGTCGTCCGATCTGGTCTCCGAGTGCCAGATCTCCACTTGCAGAGATAACAATTTAACGGTACCACTTTCCATACTGAGGATTCTTTGTTCTTTTAGGCTCCATGCTAGACACAACATAGGAAATTAATTTGCACTCTCCAAAGACTTAGATTCACAAAACACAGGCCTCTGATCCTGTGCTCTGATACCATGATAGAAATCACTTAAAATCACATAATTATAGAAACACAATCATATTATGCACAAATGGTGTATGTGCACACACACTCACACACACTGATTACATTTAGATTACTCTATTAAATAGATTTTCTGAGATCCAACTTATTCCTAAATTAGACAGAGAGGTTGAGAGAATTTCTCAACCATCACAAACCAATTTCTAAAATATGGAATGTAAGCATTAACTCCAACAAAAATGGCATTCTGTGTAGCCACACTGATTGAATGACCCCTGATCAGAGTGGAATTATGACACACAATGGTCAATAGTATTGGGTCAATCAAAAGGAGGATAAATATGTATATAGTCCTCTAAGAGATTCACCTTATCTGAATGAAAGTAGGGCTACTCATGTAGAGACTAGCCCCCTGGCTACGCCACCATCAAACTCACACAAGGGTAAGAATATTCCTACCCCACCCCCACCCCCACCTAAGGACGATATGGTCGTGCAGATGAAGTTACCCACTTTTAAGGGTGCAGTGGATGAGGATATGGACCAATTTGGGTTCGTGGTGAATGTAGTATGGGCTACGCAGAATGTCAATATTGATGCTGTTAAAAGAGCACAACTAGTAATATCCTTTGAAGGTTGGGCTTTGGATTGGTTCATGGGATACATTACTCAACATGTGAATCCCACAATACAGGAGATCAAGGATGCCCTAAAGCAGTAGTTCCAAAAACCTAAGTCTTATTCTCAATGCATAGTAGAACTAAAAGATATTAAGAAAGGGCTTTCAGAGTCAGTTTGGGAAGTAGACCAGTGGCTAGAAAAGGTCATCAATGATAGATTATTTGCCTACGATGACAAGAAGCATAAGGAATGGTTCATTTCCATGTTGTTACTGCATCTATGCGGGCCCATGGGTCAGCAAAATATTGACTCATAGGAAGAAGCCCTAAAAATTGCTATGAAGTTAGAAGCTGTGCTAAGGAACGATGCTCAATTTGGAGCGTTATAGATTTAGAGCCAATTAGAGGTGATGCACTTAGAGATTCATAACTTGCAAAGAGATAAGGGTAAAGAAGCTAGCGTAGATGTCTGGTTCATATGTTGTAGAGTATCGAGCCACACCAAATATCAGTGCCCTCTACTGTCGGATTATATGTAAGATGGGGGACTGAGACCCATGTGCCCAAGGGATATTACTGGGCCTAATACCCCCACATTATGGTGCACTAATTTTCAGGTGGCAAGGTAGCATGATACAAACCACTGCCCTCGGCTAGGTGCCTATGGCCCAGGATTGAAGCAATAGTGGTGCATATTCTTCTCTTCGATGGGACACGATGAGCACAACTGTCACACGTATGACTTGATGATTGACAGAGGGAACCTTTACAGAGTACAGACTGGCCCTTCATCACTAGCATCTCCCTTCAGACAAGGAGGATCCCCAGCAAGAGTTCAGGGAGGGGGGAAAGGTGGAACAATTGGTAGGGGAAGAGGGAAGCTAATTTTCTATAATTGTGGAGAGGTTGGACATTATGCACAAGACTGCCTAAACCCCACATGAAAATATTGTATGTATTGTAGGAAATTCGATCATTTAATTGAAGATTATTTGGTGTTGATTGCTAAATTGTAGGAAAAATAGCAGACGCCAATGCAAAACATACATCGAGTTATGGCTGAGCCACACGAGGATGGTCCAAGTGTAAATGTCATTACACGCAGTGGCATTGCTATTGGAGGAAATTAAGAGAAGGCTAACGTAGAAAAAATAATTAGGAAGCGTCTAACAAAAAGGCTAGCCTCAACCTGCAGAAAGAAAGAGACTTTCATCGAAGCCAAAAAGTATTTTTTTGATGTAGAAGTAACCACTTCAAGAACTCTCAGGGGGCCAAAATATGACGATGAGGTTAAGTTATTCTTACAAGCCTACATTAAGCTACTACACAATAAGAAAGAATTAGATAATCTTCAGGCCCTGATAGATAGTTGCATAGAAAAAGAGGTGTCCCACACATGAACCAAATATGTAAAAAAAGTTTACAAGTAGAAGAAGAGAACGAGTAGGGAGATGCGCATGATGGTATATATTTGAGAATACGATATGGACTAGGTTATCTTAGATATTGGGTCCAATGAAAATGTCTTACCTAAAAAAACCTAGCAGAATATGGGAGAGCCAAAGTTGGAATGGTCCACCATTCAGCTACGCATGGCTAATCAGCAAAATATCACTCCCCTGGGTAGGCTTCCGCAAGTTGAGGTTGAAATATCTGGAGTAAAGGTATGTGATGAATTTAAGGTTATATAAATTATGGATGATGAAGATCCATACCCTGAATTGTTAGGATTGGATTGTGCCATTTATGTGGGAGGTATCATCAACCTAAAGCGTAGAAGCATGATCTATGAGAATGACCGTACGTGGGTGATTGTTCCACTGGATTCAGCAAAAGGAAAATGATACATAGATCCATTGTCTGAAGGGGATGAGATTGACCATATATATAAATTTACGGCACGATATGAAGAATGGATCAACCATACAGCTGACGGCATGCTGAACTGGGAGAAGGATAGCTCTAGTTTTTCAGATTCTGATGGTGAAATGGAGAATTGGTAGAATGGGTTGCATGATATCTCTGCACTACGTTGCCTCAGGATTACAAAGAGATTTCGGTGAATCTCCTCTGAGCTAATGGAACTACCCTACTTTGATGATTCTGGTAGTGTTAAATATTTTTTAGAAACACTGGAAAAAGTCATCCCAGAGGAATGAAGGTTCTGGGCATTAGATTTGGCTATGCGTGCCACTCCTGCGCGATGGTGGGAAATTCACAAAGGAACTTTTTAGGATTGGAAGGAATGTAGATAGATGATGATGCTACACTTTAAACCTTCTGCCATGCCACCCATTAAATCCCATCCATGCAAGCACCTGGCCATATGGATGGAGGTATGGGATGATAAGACATGGGATGAATGGGTTCATAGGTTTGTCCACTCATTAGGACCCACCCCCACAAATTTGTATCTAGAGGTTGAGTTACCCTAAGGCACTCAAGACTGGTATATACAATGACAGAGGATTTTCTAGAAACCTTTGGCTCTGTGGGTGACTCAGAAAATTTGGATGAGGCACTGCAAGACATAGATGCCCTGGTCTTTGATGAATCTCAACCCCGCAGGGAGGACGCTATGATAGCCTGGGAGGTGCAGATGAAAGACATTGTCAACTGCAGAAACCTGTCAATGGAGGATAACGAAGATGACCCAAGGAACGTTATTATCCCTAAATCAGAATGTGATCAAGCAGTTGCGGGACCGGTGTTAAGGATGGTGGATGTGACTAAACCTATGAAATTGAAGGAAGTCAATATTGGAATGGATGAGCAGCCCAAGTTGGCCAAGATTGGGGAATAATAGGATGATGATACAATAGGAAATATTGTAGAACTACTTATGGCATATCAAGAATTGTTTCCTAAAAATTTCTCGAAGCTTAAGGGCATCGTGGGGGACCTAGGTATCATGAAAATCAAATTAAAACCTGATGCACATCCATTCAAGTAGCACCCATATCAATTGAACCCCAAATATAAGAAGAAGGTAAAGGAGGAGTTATAAAACATGGTGGCTTCAGGTATCATCGAGCCGGTCGAGCAGTCTGATTGGGTCAGCCGAATGGTGGTTCAGAAGAAAAATACAAAGGGAGAAATCTAGATTTTTTTCGTTCTGTGCAAGTTGAATGATGCATGTGTACATGACCACTTCCCTACTCCATTCTCTGTTGAAATTATCGATAATGTGGGATGGCAAGAAGATTATCATTCACAGATGGGTTCTCAGGTTATCATCAAATCCGCATTGCACCAGAGGACCATAGAAATACCATATTTTCCACTCAATGGGGTTTTTTTCAATATACGGTCATGCCATTCGGATTAAAAATGCACCTACAATCTTTTCATGTGTGGTCGTGGCACTATTCAAGCAATTCATACATAAATTCTTAGAAGTATACTTTTATGACTCGACAGTATTTGGATTGATAAAGAATCATGTATCAAACCTGCGTTTGATGCTGGATGCCTATCAGAAGCATCAAATTTCTCTCAATATGAAGAAATGCACATTCTACGTACCATTTGGAATTCTGCTGGGGCATATAGTATGTCAGCAAGGATTGATGGTGGACCTAGCCAAGATCATGGTGATCAATAACTTAGAAGTCTCTTTCTCTGAGAAATAGTTTCGCTCCATCCTACGACATACCGGTTATTATAGTAAGTTTATCAAGGGGTATGCTCTTATCACTGTGCCGACGGAGAAATTGTTAAAGAAATATGTAGCATTCTTTTGGAATGACGAGTGTCATAAGAGATTTGAGCTGCTAAAAGAGAAAATGGTCACTACACCCATTTTGATATTCCCAGATTAGTCTAAGGTTTTCTACATACATTTGGATGCATCTGGCATAGCACTGGAAGTCATTTTAGCATAGCGAGGAGAAGACGACATTGATCACCTAGTAGCTTTTGCTAGTCGAAAGCTCTTAGGCACAGAGTGTGACTACTCCACCACAGAAAGGGAAGGATTGGCCATGGTATATGAACTGAAAAAATATAGACACTACTTATTGGGAAGGCATTTCAAGATGTTCATTGATCATTCTGCTTTGAAATACCTAGTCAATAAGCCTGTGTTGGGGGGGAAGATTTTCCGATCGTTGTTCCTTTTCTAGGAATATCACTTTGAGAACATTTTCAAACTAGGAAGACTCATTAGGGGAATTTTGAGGTCTAAAATGGGCCTCCTAAGAAAATTATAAAATAATATTGGAAATAATAAAATAAGATTTGATGACATTATCAAATTTTAGAGGGAAAAAAGAAAAAAACTTATTTTCAACTCTTATTTTCAACTTATCTCCCAATTGTTTTACTCAAATTTCGAGCGAGAGTACTCATTGGATGAAAAAATTAATTCCTCATCCAAGGAGTACCCATGTTGCATACTTTCGATGGACCTTACTACATGAAAAATGAGAAATACATGGAAAACGTGATTGCAATCACATTTTTCATGTATTTATCATTTTTTGCATAGCAGGGTCCATCGAAAGTATGCAACATGGGTACTCCTTGGATGAGGAATTAAATTTTGAATCCAATGAGTACTATCGCTCGAAATTTGAGTAAAAAATTTGGGATATAAGTTGAAAATATGAGTTGAAAAAGTAGTTTTATTATTTTATTATTTTTTAATATTTTTACCCTTTTACTTAAAAAATGGTGAATCATCCCCCATGGTTGACATCATCATCTTTAATCTTATTGGCTCTTATAAATTTTATTTTTGTTGTACACTTTTCTTAGGAGGCCCATTTTAGACCTCAAAATTCCCCTAATGGCATGTTGGGCTTGATCACTTGTCCCGGATTGAGAAAGGGGAGGAACCAACCAGCCTAGAGGAAGGATTACCTGACGTATATCTCTTCAATATTAAGGTGATTGATGAGCACTTTGCAGACATTATTCATTTTTTCACTACGGGCACAAGACCTATGGAATATTTGGTCGAGAAAAAGGAGTTGGTGTTGGCTTGAGGGGTCTTGACCCAGGTTCTGTTTTAAGGTTTGCCAACAAACCCCTATACTACTGGCCCTTTCGGCAATGGCCTGCTTACGCAGGTCAAGGTTTCACCTGACATAGTATGGGAGGGTGTTGGAACTAGGCTTCCACACCCTAAGAGAGAGAAATTTATTTGTAGTGGGTCCTTTAAGGTCTTACAGACCTATGTTGGAGAAGCCCTAACACAAAAAACCCTTAACAATATATCGATGGAATATCTTCGGCGAAGCTCATAAATATTTAGATAGCATGCTAACAGAAGCAAAGCAATTAAGTCTAAACAGATCTTTTCATTCATTCCTCTTCATGTGCGCCATAGTAAATCATCAATATTCAAACAAACAGATATAACTTAGAAATAACAGAGGGCACAGCCAATCACCATAACACAGAAGAGCTCAACTTATCACAAAATCAGTATTCTCATTCATGAATTTCCAGATCAGCTTACAAACTCTATCTACTAGCCCGCACACACAACCAATGGTGACTTCACATAGTAGGACTTAGGGTCTCCGCGCACATAGCCAGGAGGAGCGCTTACCCAGAAAATTGACACAAAATATCCACAAGTTCGTATTTATGCTTGATCAAAAACTTAGCCTACTTCTAGACTCGATTTATCCATCTATTTATAACATATTAGCCTGTGTTGCTCTATGGTTTGAAAACCATATTTTGCAGACTCTTGGTCTACCCTTTGACCCATTACAATTCATTGGGTGCTTTGACCCACCCCAAAGCCCCTGCGCTAGACTAAATATTACAAATTATTACAAAAATGTACCAAAAATGCAGTTAGGGGACCCTGCTCCAACAGTCCCCCACCCAATATTGTGACTCGTCCTGAGTCACAGTGGCAATGGGGTATTCATCTTCTCCTTGAGTTGTATGACGGTGGCAACAAAAGGAGGTAGGACACCTTCGCTCTATGCAGCTGTATTCTGTGCGATGTCAACCGAAGTTTGTAAAGTTGGTCCTTCAATAGCTTCAATAACACTCTCCAAAGTCTAGTTCAATTTCTTCATGACCCCATCTAATTCCTGCGAAATTTTGAGAGCTTCATCAGCCTATGGATTCAGGTGTTCACTGAGGACCTTATCCTTGTGTCAGAGCCCCTCAATTTCATCTCTAACCACATAGATGGTTCAGAGGCACACTAGTATTTGTGTTGCGACAAGGGTGGGCATAGTGGCTTCCATTTGCTCGAAATATTTCTCCTTCTAGCGCAACTCCTTATTGAACTTGCAGAGGAGGTGATCACACTGCACTGTGGACCATAACCCCATAGCAGTTTCTAACAATTATGCGCCCTTTGAGATCTCTGATTTAATACTACCAGTAGCATCTTTGACTAGCGTGGCGCGCTGGGTGCACACCTCTGGAGGGGTCTCAAGCTATAGTTTGGCCTACAATGAAACTATCTATTGCTCCAAGTCAGCTTTAACGGCCTACACTTCGGTCTAGGATGCCTTCAAAGAGGCGACCAAGCCTTCAATCTTGGCCTGCACCGCATTAGAGGTTGGGATTACTTTCGGCATATCCTCACAAAGCCAGTCTATCAGATTCTCCAACTCAGCCTCCTGTGCGACCGCTGCGATATGTGCTCTTTGGGCTTGGGCAATTTCAACAACCTTCATCATAATAGTTTTCGAGGCCTCGTTGAGGTCTTGCTGCACCTGCATCTCTCTATGTTGAAGTTTGCCGGATATGAATAAAAAAATGGCGTGTAGCTTCTCACCTGTTAGTCTCATTCGAGGTTGACCACAGAGCATGCATAGAATTTCTTGCACAATATCAAAGGTACCACAGTGAAATTTGCGCTCGGGAGGGCGTAGATTCGACTCTTTGTAATGGTGGCCAAATTTGTAACTGTGGCGGGATGGCTCGCTTGATTCTACCTCGCCTGATCCACGCTCACCTGAAGTGTATTTTCCTTCAACTGAAGGGCGTGCAACCCAGTCTACAATGTTTCTATTGCAGCCTTTTGTTGTTCTTCCAGGGTAACCCACTGGTATTCGGAAGCAACAGTGAGAGCGTCTGCAATTTTTTACAAGTCATCTTCTGTCAAGGTGACCTCTACATCCGTGTCGGGATTAGTAGCCTTGCGCTTCTTCCTATGCCCTTTGGGAGGCTCGCTTGTGCTCTTGCTACCGCATGGGGACGCTATGACCTCCCCACCAAGCCATTCACCCTCCTCATCGTGCTATGACTCCTGCTCTGTGCCCTTGGTGGCATCCTTGGGGGTCTCTTTCATCGTATATTTCTCTGTTGTATTCACCCCAGTTTCCTTTGCTGTACTCGGTGGGATAGTATCTTTGGGAGCTGTGTCCTTGCAAGAGGTGTCGGTTGTAACTAGGGCAGATGACTTGAAGCCAAGCTTCCAATCTGGGGGCAAAGTTGTGACCGGTTGGTCGATCTCTGCTTCCGTGGCCATATAGGGAAGGTCATACCAGGCTTGGTATTTGCGGGCCTGAATCTGCACATTGTTCATAGTAACATGAAACGTAGCAATACCTTTGTACTTTTCATAGACTGCAGGTGAAAAGGGCAGCTGGGAGTGAATAGATGTTGTCACCGCATGATTAAATAGTACCCAAAACACCTTATTTTCCTCCATGCGCTTTGGATCCTTAGAGTCCCAAAGGTTTTCATACCGTGCACCTTCACACATATCGGGCGCAAGCTCTCAGAGCACCACATCATTAGGTGTCTCCCACACCACTAAGGAAATCAACATCAACATCTAGGAGTAGAAAAATGCATTTCCCTGGTCTTACGCCTCGCGCACATTATCTAGCACCTCTTCGTAGAGGTACTGCGACTAGTTGTGGCAGACTCCTTTCTCGCACTGTCCACCTAATTGAATTACAGAAGCAGGAACGACCGACGCTTGGCACTTGCACAATAGCTTGCAGGAAAGCAACAGAGTACCCATACATGCTCCTGGGTCAGCAATGGTTTCTACCAGGAATCCCTTTTTATCACGAACAACCTTATGCTTCTCCCACACTTCATTGGCGACCTTCTGCTCATACTTCTTGTCGAAGCCCTTCATGGGATGGGGCCCTTGCATGGGTAGGGAAGTGATTCGGTGAAGGAGCACAACATCAATTGGGATGCGGCATTGGATCCATAAGAACCCATTATGGATCAGCACCAGCAGCTGGAGCACAACCAGGCTGGTGATGGCATATTTTCCAAAGTGGGGGAGGTGAAACAAATTTAATATCCCTGAGGATTCTAATCCACATACCCACAACATCGACTCCACCTTCTGCACATTATCATATAGTACCATCTGCAGGTACAATTCAAGGGCCAGGTTTGGGAAGGTGTCCTCATTCGCTAGATCGTGATCGTCAAATTTAATGCTGGGGAGGCTTCGAAACATGTTGCCAATCAAGGGGACCTCCTCCGGGACTAGCATCATTTGCAGGTATTTCGGGTAGCACATGAATGTTCTTGGGGGTGCACACCATTGAATTTATCGGCATCACATATGCGGTCAGCCAGGAGAGAAAAGTCACCAATAGATATTCCTCATGGGTTGTCATGGGGCACTTTGAGGGATTAGGTGAGTGTGCCTTAGGCACCTGCTAAGGGGACTGCACAATCCGAGGGGATGTGTGCAGCTTCACCACGGCTGACTTCGTGTCCTTTTCTTTTCCTTTCTTTATTCCCTTCTCTTTCCCCTTATCTTTTCCCTTGCCTTTTCCCTTGGTCGGTGCAGACACAACCTCTTCCACATCAGGGATTACCTCAAATATGTCTTTGGGCACAATTTCCACAGAGGTCGTGATAGGCGATGACTCGGTGGGGTTAGAAGCAATCATTCTCTCTCAAAAGATTAATTCAGGGTTACTACTGTCAGAGGGGGTAGCTCGTCCAAACATACATATGGATATTGTACATAATACATAACATCTATAGTAGAGCATACGACACAATAATTTTAGAAAGAAAAGGAACCAATTATGACCTGCATCTATATTTTTATAGCCTTCGATGAGTAAAAACAATCAGATTAGTATTAAATGAAACTTAACATCAAGAAAATGGTAAAAAATCCTCCCAGATCACCACATTAATTGTCAAATACCCACTCCATTCAATGGTAAAATTGATTTTTCACCCAGCTTTACTGTTCCAACAACTATTTTTTTTCCAACTGCACAGTACCCTTGCAACTCTGTTGCTCCCTTCCATGCCTACTTACCTGTGCGTTACCCCTCTGCACCCGTCAGGCCCCCCTTCATTGTTCCCCCTTCGTACATGCAAAACCCCTCATATAGCTACTGTGATCATATAGTCATTTGGTAGGCACCGGGTTGTCCCTATATGGTTTTAGACAACTTCCATTAACATACCCAGGCAGGTAGTCTCTGCACAGCATAGCCAACCTCACCACACCACCAATTTTAATCACTTTCACTATATAGGGGCGAAACCAATTCTTACGGAATTTTTGTGGGTGGCATGTGAATAAGCTGTCATAAAGCAACGCCAATTCATCTTCCTTGAATAAATTTTGTAGGATATGTCGATCGTGCCAGGGTTTTTCTAGAGCCTTCTACACTTGTTGCTGAAGGTTAGCAATGAACCGATCCTCTTCCAAGGAAACTTGCTATGCTAAGTGTTCCATCATGATGTCAGGTTTAACTATGTTTGTAAAAGCTGTGATGCGCAAGCTGGGGATGATCTATTCCATGGGCATGATGGCCTCCTTCCCATAGACCATCCTGAAGGGTATTTTTCCAGTTAGTTTCTTGCACATGGTCTGATAATCCCAGAGCACTGAGGGGATGCGCACATCCCAATCACTTAAATCAACATTGGATACCTTTGTTAATGCACGTTCCAAAATTTTATTGAAGGCCTCTATTGCCCCATTCACCTGTGCGTGATATGGGGTATTATTCGCATGGTGGTCTGAAATTCCTCAGTCAAAGATTCAATAGTTTCATTAAAAAAATGCGTACCTCTATTTCTCATTAAGATCTTTGGGCAACCAAACCGAGTCAAAATATGCTCAAATATGAAGTGCACATCATTATTTACATTATAATGCTTCACAGCCTTCGCTTCTGCCCATCCGTTTACATAATCAGTTGGAGTAATGATGTACCGGGCACTCATCTTATTTCCAAGGGGATTGATGGGTACTACAAACTCGATGGCCCATTTTTCGAACGCCTGTAGAGCCATCTATGGTTTCAGGGGCATCTCATCTCTACTCAAAGGTTTCCCTGTCTGTTGGCATGTGTCAAAAGCATGACAATGTGCATGGGCATCGCTATGCAATGTGGGCCACCACAACCCTGGCCCCAACACCTTTTGCATAGTGGCTTTCCCTGAATAGTGTCCTCTAGCTACTCCTTCACAAGATTCAGCCAAGATAGCTTGTCTTTCGTGTTCTAATACATACCTTTGAAACACCACATCTACTCCCATATTGTATAATTGACTAGCAATTATTGTGAAATCAGCTGCGTGGGCTACCAAATCCTTTTTCTATTTTATTGAATATTCTATAGGTTCCATCCCCGTAGTTAAGAACTGAATAATGTCTACAAAGTGCTTGTCAACCACCTTGATAGAAAGAAGCTACACATCAGGTAACCCTTCTTCTAGATTAGTTGGCTCTTCCCCACTCTCAATTTGAGACAAGTGACTAGGTTTGACATTCAATCTCCTGGGCTTCACATTGATTTTGAAATCATATTCCCGGAACGACAATAACCACCTACAAATCTTCCCCCCCAACACAGGCTTATTGACAAAATATTTTAAAGCTAAATGATCTGTGAACATCTTGAAGTGTTCTCCCAATAGGTAGTGCCTGTATTTTTGCAGGGCATACACCATTTCCAATCCTTCTCACTCAGTAGTAGAATAGTTAAGCTCTACGCTAGAGGGTTTCCTGCTAGAAAATGCAACTGGGTGATCAATTTCTCCTTCTCTAAGTTGTGCTAAGACAACTCATAGGGCTATCCCTGATGCATCCACATGTACATGAAAGACCTTCTCCCAATCTGGAAATATGAGAATAGATGTAGTGACCATCTTTTCCTTTAGTAGCTAAAAGGTCTTCTAACACTCCTCATACCAAAAAAAAGATACATCCTTCTTCAGCAGCTTCTCCATTGACGCAGTGATCAGGATGTACCCTTGATGAACTTACTGTAGTAATTGGTGTGCCCTAAGATGGAGCGCAACTATTTATTAGTAGTTTGGACTGCCAAGTTGATGATAACTGCAATATTGGCTGGGTCGACCATCAATCCTTCCTGACATACAATGTCTCCCAACAAAATCCCAAATGGCATGCAAAATATGCATTTCTTGATTTTTAGCGAAACCTGTTGTTTCCTGCAAACATCTAACATCACGTGCATATTCAACACATGCTTTTTGACTAATCAAAAAATTTCTAATCATAAAAATAAAACTCCAAAAACTTATGAATGAATCATTTGAATACTACTACAAATACGCGCAAAAAGATGGTAGGGGCATTCTTCAGTCCAAAGGGCATGACAGTGTACTGAAAATATCCCCACTTAGTTGCAAAGGTTGTCTTGTTGTGGTCTTCAGTTTCTATTATGAGCTGATGGTACCGTGAGAACCCATCAGTGAACGAGTATGCTTCCTGACCTCCCACATTATCCAAAATTTCATCAGAAAATGATGTAGGGAGAGGGTCATGTACACAGGTATCATTGAACTTGCATAGGTCTACGTAGATCCTGATCTCTCCTTTAGTCTTCTTCTCCTGGAACACCATAGGGCTTACTCACTCTGACTATTCTACTAGTTCAATAATACTTGCGTCCACCATATTATCTATTTCCTCCTTGACTTTATGTTTATATTTAGGGTTCAAACGATAGGGCCACTATTTGACATGGTGCACATCCAGTTTCAAGGCAATCCTCATAACACCCATATCCCTGACGATCCCTTTTAACTCCGAGAAATTTGTAGGGAACAGGTCATGATAGTCGGTCAACAGCTCCAAGATATATCCAATCATATTTTCATCCCAATAATCCCAATTTTGGCCATCTTGGCCTGATTTTCCATGCCAATGTTGACCTCATTTATATTTAGTGGTTTGGTTACATCCACAGCCTGCAATAGAGGTCCTGTAATTGCACGCTCTCCTTTTGATTCAGGAATAGTCATATTTCGAGGGTCCTCATCGTAGTCTTCTATTTACAAATTGTAGTAGTTGACAATATCATATATCTACGCATCCGAGGCTGGCGCAACACATTCTCTCCTAGATAAGGACTCATCAAAGACCAGAGCATCTATATCTTACAGGGCTTCATCGATATTCTCGGTTCCTCCTACTAAATGAAATATTATTATGAAATATTCTGTCACTGTACCCCCGTTACGAGTGTGTTGGTGTAGCTCTACATCCAAATACCAGGTGGTGGGGATTGGTCCTAAGGCATGAATAAACGTATGGACCCATTCATTCCAAGTCCTCTCACTCCATACTTCCATCCAGATAGCCAAGTGCTTTCACGGATCCCCTCGACCATAGAAGAGTTCCATGAGTGAGTTGATTGGGGGTTCAAATCATAGGATCATCATTTTTTGGTATTCCTCCGAGTCCTGACAAGCCTCCTTATGAGTTTCCCACCATCGCGAAGGGGTCACATGCATAGCCAAGTCAAGTGACCAAATTATTCATTCTTCAGGGACATATGCTTCAAATGTTTTAAGAAAATCCTTAACACTACATGAACCATCAAAGTGGGGTAGTTCCCTTACCTCTGAGGAAATCTAGCGAAAGCTCTTTGTGATCTTAAGGAAACACGACACAGATAATTCATGAAACCAGTTCTTCCAATTTTCCATCTCCCAATTCTAGTCTGAGAGGAATTCACTATCTTTATCCCAACACAACATGCCGTCATCCATGGGATTGATCCAATCACCATCCCAGGAAGTTAGTTTGTAAATGTGATCAACATCCTCCTCTGAGCGCACCAGTTCTGTGTATCGCTCACCCTCCGCTGGATCTAGATGGACGATTACTTGTGTACCCTCATTCTCAAATATCATGCTTCTCCTTTTCAAATTGATGATGCCTCCCATGTCAATGGCCCAATCCAAACCTAAGAGCACAGGGTGTAATATCCCAAGAGGGAGAATGCAGTAATGCTTAAACACAATATAAGAATTGTAGCAAGTTAAACAATAAATCTTAAGAAAACATCAGAATTTACAGAGAAGCTGAGCCATTTTATTAAATGGATATGATTCAGTTACACAATGTACAAGAATATGAGTAGATCTAGCCAAAAAGATGGTATATAATCACCTAGAAAACATGCTACAATAGGTACAATGTAACTAGAGAGGCACTGAAGCAAATATTGCGTTGTCCCTTCTGCAGAATATAAACATATAGCTAGAGGCTGAAAAGCGAAATGCAGATCTACTCAAATCTGGAGCTCAGATGATGCCAATATTCAATATTTGGCCAATGTGATGGATTCCCAAGATAACCCAGAAAGGATTTTCCAGATCTGCAACTTTGGAAAATCACCTCCCTAGGATTTGATCCTTGATCTGCTAGGAAATACATATCTGAAGCTAGATCTGTCAAATAGATGACTAAAATATGTTGCAAGTTCATATATAAGCTTGAAGGGTTGATCCCTTCTTTAGCTCTACAATCTAGAAGCTCTAGATCTAGTTTCTCAATCCTCCAATAATGATTGCAGCTGCTGCAACACAACTACCTGTAGAAACTACGCTGTGAGGGAGAGAGAGGCCTTATGCTTGCTGAAAAATGCTGTAATAAACTCCAGGATGATGGTAAGATGAATGGAAATGTGAAAGGATGATCCCTCACAGGATTACTAGCTAAAATGCCAGTAACTTCCTTCCTCCTTTTGGATCTGCAAAATGGACATCATAATTCCTGAAGGAAATACTACTTCTAGGAGGTTAATAAATTTTGGCCTAATGATAGATCTGAAATGAATCTTTGGAAATCTGATATATAAGCCCAAGGTGATAGGAATAAACCCTCACCAGTTCTCCAGCTAAATTACTAAAGACAACTTCCACCTTCCAAACTGATCTCCAGAAATCTGCAATTTCTGAATATGATTGTTCTGCAGAAAGTAGGGAAAGAGGTGTGGCACCAATGCCTAATGTAGAATGAAGTACAATACTATTTCTAGAGCTACTCTAAGAAATAGGTGGGATTCCCAACCAGGAACACCCTGTGCTAAACAACACTTGCAATCTCTACTAAACAGCCCGAGAAAGAAATGGAATGTCACATGAAAATTCCAGATCTGAAAAGATCTTTACATCGAGAATAATCAGTAGACCTCCATCCTTGCCTTCATCTTCTTTATATAATGTTTGAGCCTTCCCAAGCCTTGGTCCTCATCTATACTGCGCAGTGTATGTGGACAAGATACTCCAATTTTGACTGTGTTGTTTGACCAAATCAACCATCATGTCTAGGTGCAATGCACACCCTCTCCATCAAGTGTGCTTTGTTTGCACAACATCCTCCACCATTTTATCATGAATTTCCCATGATCTTTTGTTTGACATCTTCAAGATCTTAGTTGACTGAATCAACCTTCTATTTGATCTCTTCAAGATCTTAGTTCACTGTGTCAACCTCCATGATATATCTCATTAATGAGATAGGTTATCCAATTTCATTCACATTAGTAGTTTCTCAACCACCTTATTATGAAAATCTAGGCTTAATTGATCCACATTCACACACAAAAAAGTGGATATTTATTCATACTAAGGATTATGGGTCCCTCCACCCTTTTATTTACTTAATTCATTAAGAAAATCAAGGACTCTAATATTCCAAATATGATGTGAAAATTTGGGAATATTATAGTCCCCCTGGAAAAATGTTGCTTGTCCTCAAGCAACTCCAAAAGTAGATGCAAAGCCATCTATTCCCCTCCAAATGGAATCCACATAAGGAAGGCTTCCTCCATTTGCTGCAATGTGTTATGTATGTTTGGTTTCAAATTTGTCTCTCAAAAATGTATAGAATGACTTTTGATTGTATGGTTAGATGTCCTCCTTCCATCATGAAGTACCAAGTGACAACCACATGAGTTCCAACTTCAACATTAATACATGAGATACATAAAATAAATTAGCTCTTTACACAAAGGAAAATATCCAGCTCACAATACATCTCTTCATCCATGTTTTATGAATTTGATTGAGCATTGATATGCTCTCTTCCTTAGCCCTGTTGGCCTTGTTGGATCCAAGAATCATTCCAAAATTATGAAAAATAATAAGGGAAGGAGTTAAATGGGTATAAAAATATGTCAAACCATATTATCCTAATAGTAACCACTGGATTAAGGCCCTTTGATACCATCCTCCATCCCCTCCATGTGAGATGGAAAAGCCAAACTCCCCCAAAAGCAACCAAAGCAACAAGAAATCTTGTTGCTTTCTCTCCTCCTCATGTGCATCATGGAGAAAAAACATACTAATGGACATATGGAATGTCAAATCAACCCAATACAAAGAAACACCATTAATGCAAATCATGAGAGAATTATGCCAAGCTTTACCCAACACAAAACACATAGGCATAGGAGATGTCATGTGGTGTCCAATCTCTCTCAAGGGAAACAAAAATGAACAGGCCTTCTTTTGCTGCATTCTATCATTGATACACAAGGCATGAATTAGAAAAATATGAGCTATTGGGTGGTAACCATACTCACCCAAGAGTAGCCAGCGCAGCCATGCCTCCTTCTTCATTTCATAAGTGTTCCTCAAGGCATGGATCAAAGAAATATGGGGCTTTCAGTAGTGACAAGAATCTCCCAAGGGAAACCAACATAACCAAGCTTGTTGGCCCATGTCATAAATTTTCAAGTGGTCATGCCACCCCTTGTTTATCATCTTCACCCACTCACCCCAATATGGAAAATGAGTGATGTGTTGCATAATCATGGTATCCTTCCTTTTTAGAATACCATCTTCCCCAAACTGATGAAGAATATTGCACTTCATGAAATGTTGAAATGCACCTCCAATGAGATCTCTTAATGAGACCTTCTTCTCATCCATGGCCTTCCAAAACCAATGAGGTTTTGAATCTGCTGTAGGTAGAATTTTCTCTTTGAGCTGTGAGATGCTCATTGAGAAAGTGTCATGAAGAAAGGAGAAGAGGTTTTTCATATCTGGATGTCTACCATTCATCATATTTTCCTCCATTGCTTAATGAGTGAAGCTACCTTCAGAATGCTCCAAGAATAATGGGGCATCATCATTATCACTGCTACTAAGTGACAACACTCTAGATCTGCAAGGTAATACATATATTGTCCCAAAGAAAGGTACAATACTGATATCATGACTAGTCATTGTACATAGGATCATGCTCATCCCTTCCTCTAAAATCCTAAACTTCAACTCAAGAGGTTGAATGTAGTCCATCCATGACAAACTGGGATAGCTTTTCATCTCCTCCTTGATTAGATCAAGGGTCCTCTGCGTTGTGATAGTTTGTTGCTTCAAATCAGCATTTGGTTCTAACCCTTGGTCATGCACTAGCCCTAATGGCATGTCCCCACAAGTTTCAATAAGATATACTGAAACAATAGGTGATGACGTTGTATGCATACCTTGGATCAACTGATATGTGGGAACCTCTTGACAAAACACAAGAGTTCCTCCAACTAGGTCAATATTGCCTCCATTTGTTGGTAAGAGTGATGGCCCCTCTTCTCCAAATGTACCAGTGCTAGAAAATTCCTCCTCTTCCTCATGCATCCCTTGAATCTTGCATGGGACTCTATGTGTCAGGAGCTCAAAACTATCTTGCAAGGTTGCAACAGTCTCTTCTCCAAATGCAAGTACTTCTGCAGTTGGTGGTGAAAGTAGTGACCTCTTGTCTAGAGTGACAAGATTGACATCCTCCTTTGTTTCCTTAGGAAATGTCTCTCTGTGACACATCTTTGGTTTTCTCACATCAAATTCCTTCCTCAACTTGTGAAAGAAATTTTAATATTTAGTCACCTTTGCATGCTCCATGTGACCAAACCACCAATTATTAGCTTCATCTAAAAGATGAAGTGCTGCAATTTGAACAACCTCTTCTACTACTACAGGATGTAACCTGAAAAATGTATCTAAATCTCTCCTCCAAGCCTTAACAGTGCTTGAGGAAGATCCATCAAATGTAGGCAAATTGAATCTATTATGCCTCTTTCCTCTATTACTGCTATAGGATGCTCTTTCTTCTCTGATTTGGAAGAATTTTTGGAGAGTTAGCTTATCCTTAAATGCTCTAGATTGTGCTTTTCACTCTTCAATATATAGACTGAGAGTCTCATGAGTCTCAGGTGTTCTCCTTTCTTCATTTCTACACCTCTCACCTTCTCCAAAGAAGGTGGGAATAGTGGATCTATAAGGAGATCTAGGATTCTCCGGTTTTCTTCTTTGCTGATAGGAAGTTCTTGGACCTTCCTCATCACATCTTCTTCTTGGATCTTCTTTCTTGCTTTCCTCTTTCATTTGATTAACCTCCTTGGGGAGATCTTGCATAGATCTACAGAAATGAGTGGCAGAATTGTCTTCCTCCATGATAGATCTCATCTTTCTACTTCTTATTTAGATCCAAAAGATAAAGTGTCCACAAGCTAAGCCAAAGATCATGCTGCGATACCACTATAATATCCCAAAAGGGAGAATGCAGTATTACTTAAACACAATATAAGAACTGCAGCAAGGTAAACAATAAATCTTAAGACAACATCAAAATTTACAGAGAAGCTAAGCCATTTTATTATATGGAGATGATTTAGTTACACAATGTACAAGAATATGAGTAGATCTAGCTAAAAAGATGGTCTAGAATCACCGAGAAAACATGCTACAATAGGTACAGCGTAACTGGAGAGGAACTGATGCAAATACTGCGTTGTCCTTTCAGTATAATATAAACATATAGCTACAGGATGAAAAGGTAAATGTAGATCTACTCAAATCTGGAGCTTAGATGATGCAAAGATTCAAGATCTGGCCAATGTGATGGATTCCCAAGATAACCCTGAATTGATTTTCCAGATCTGCAACTTTGGAAAATCACCTCCCTAGGATTTGATCCTTGATATGCTCGGAAACATAGATCTAAAGCTATATCTATCAAATAGATGGCTGAAATATCTTTCAATATTAGATCTAAGCTTGAACGGTTCATCCCTTCTTCAGATATACAAGCTAGAAGCTCTAGATCTAACTTCTCAATCCTCCAATAATGATTGAAGCTGTTGCAACATAGCCTCCTATAGAAACTACACTATGAGGGAGAGAGAGGCCTTCTTCCTACTAAAAAATGTTGCAATAGACTCCAGGCTGATGGTAAGAATGATGGAAATGTGAGGGGATGATCCCTCACAGTATTGCTAGCTGAAATGCTAGTAACTTCCTTCCTCCTTTTGGATCTGCAAAATGGAAAGTGTAATTCCTTAAGGAAATACTATTGCTAGGAGGTCAATAACTTTTGTCTTGATGCCAGATCTGAAATGAAGCTTTGGGAAGCTGATCTATAAGCCCAAGGTGATAGGAATAAACCCTCACTAGTTATACAGCTGAAGTACTGAAGACAACTTCCACCTTCCAAACTAATGTTCAGAAATCTGCAATTTTTGAATATTATTGTTCTGTAGAAAGTAGGGAAAGAGATGTGGCACCAATTCCTGATGTATAATGAAGTACAATACTCTTTCTAGAGCTACTCTAAGAAAGAGGTGGGATTCTCGACCAGGAACACCCTGTGCTAAACATCACTTGCAATATATGCTAAACAGCCCAAGAAAGCAATGGAATGTCACATGACAATTCCAGATCTAAAAATATATTTACATCAGGAAGCATCATCATAACTCCATCCTTTCCTTCATATTATTTATATAATGTTTGAGCCTTCCCAAGCCTTGGCCCTTATCTAGACTGTGCAGTGTATGTGGACAAGATCCTCCAAGTTTGACTGCACTGTTTGACCAAATCAACAATCATGTCTAGGTGCAATGCAAACCCTCTCCATCAAGTGTGCTTTGTTTGCACAACGTCCTCCATCACTTTATCATGAATGTCCCGTGATATTTTGTTTGAAATCTTCAAGATCTTAGTTGACTGAGTCAACCTTCTATTTGATCTCTTCAAGATCTTAGTTGACTCTGTCAACCTCCATGATCTATCTCATTAATGAGATAGGTTCTCTGATTTCATTCAAATTAGTAGTTTCTCAACCACCTTATTATGCAGATCTAGGCTTAATTAATCCACATTCACACACAAAAAAGTGGATATTTATTCATACTGAGGATTATGGGTCCCTCCACCCTTTTATTTACTTAATTCATTAAGAAAATCAAGGACTCTAATATTCCAAATATGATGTTAAAATTTGGGAATATTACAGTCCCCCCTGGAAAATTTTTGCTTGTCCTCAAGAAACTTCAAAAGTAGATTCAAAGCCATCTATTCCCCTCCCAATGGCATCCACATAAGGAAGGCTTCCTCCATTTGTGGCAATGTGTTATGTATGTTTTGTTGCAAAGTTGTATCTCAAAAACATATAGAATGACTTTTAACTGTATGGTTAGTTGTCCTCCTTCCATCATGAAGTACCAAGTGACAACCACATGAGTTCCAAATTCCTCATTAATACATGAGATACATAAAATAAAGTAGCTCTTTCCAGAAAGGAAAATCTCCATCTCACAATGCATCTCTTCATCCCATGTTTTATGAATTTGATTGAGCATTGATATGCTCTCTTCCTTAGCCCTGTTGGCCTTGTTGGATCTAAGAATCATTCCAACATTATGAAAAACAATAAGGGAAGGAGTTATATGGGTAGAAAAAGATGTCAAACCATATTCTCCTAATAGTAACCACCAGAGTAAGGCCCTTTGCTACCATCCTCCATCTCCTCCATGTAAGATGGACAAGCCAAACTCCCCCAAAAGCACCCGAAGCAACAAGAGATCTTGTTGCTTTCTCTCCTCCTCATGTGCATCATGGAGAAAAAACATACTAATGGACATATGGAATGTCACATCAACCCAATACAAATAAACATCATTAGTGCACATCATGAGAGCATTATTCCAAGCTTTAAACAATACAAAACACATAGACATAGGAGATGTCATGTGGTGGCCAATCTCTCTCAAGGGAAACAAAAATGAACATGCCTTATTTTTTTGCATTATATCATTGATACACAAGGCATGAATCATAAAAATATGAGCTATTGGGTGGTAACCATACTCACCCAAAATCAGCCAGCACAACCATGCCTCCTTCTTCATTTCATAAGTGTTCCTAAAGGCATGGATCAAAGAAATAGGGGTCTTTGGGTAGTGACAAGAATATCCCAAGGGCAACCAACGTAACCAAGCTTGCTAGCCTATGTCATAAATCTGCAAGTGGTCATGCAACCCCTTGCTAATAATCTTCACCCACTCACCCCAATATGGAAAATGAGTGATGTGTTGCATAATCATGGTATCCTTCCTTTGTAGAATACCATCTTCCTCAAACTGATGAAGAACCTTGCACTTAATGAAATGTTTAAGTGCACCTCCAATGAGATCTCTTAATGAGACCTTCTTCTCATCCATGGCCTTCCAAAACCAATGAGGTTTTGGATCTGTTGTAGCTAGAAGTTTATCTTTGAGCTGTGAGATGCTCATTGAGAAAGTGTCATCAAGAAAGGAGAAGAGGTTTCTCATATCTGGATGTCTACCATTCATCATCTTGTCCTCCATTGCTTCAAGAATGAAGCTACCTTAAGAATGCTCCATGAATAATGGGGCATCATCATTATCACTGCTACTAGGTGACATGATTATAGATCTGCAAGGTAATAAATATACTGTCCCAAAGCAAGGTACAATACAAATCTCATGACCAGTCATTATACATAGGATCATGCTCATACCTTCCTCTGAAATCCTACACTTCAACTCAAGAGGTTGAATGTAGTCCATCCATGACAAACTGGGATAGCTTTTCATCTCCTCCTTGATTCGATCAAGGGTCCTCTGCACTGTGATAGTTTTCTACTTCAAATCAGCATTTGGTTCTAACCCTTGGTCATGCACTAGCCCTGATGGCATGTCCCCACAAGTTTCAGTAAGATCTACTAAAACAATAGGTGATGAATGTGTATGCATATCTTTGATCAACTAATATGTGGGAACCTCTTGACAAAACACAAGAGTTCCTCCAACTAGGACAATAGTGTCTTGAACTGCTGGTAAGAGTGATGGCTGCTCTTCTCCAAATGTACCAGAACTAGAAACTTCCTCCTCTTCATCATGCATCCCTTGAACCATGCATGGGACTCTATGTGTTAGGAGATCAAGACTATCTTGCAAGTTTGCAAGTGTCTCTTCTCCAGATGCAAGTACTTCTGTAGCTGGTGGTGAAAGTAGTGACCTCTTGTCCAGAGTGACAAGATTGGCATCCTCCTTTGTTTCCTTAGGAAATGTCTCTTTGTGACACATCTCTAGTTTTCTCACATCAAATTACTTCCTCAACTTGTGAAATAAATCTAAATATTTAGTCACCTTTCGATGCTCCATGTGACCAAACCACCAATCATTAGCTTCATCTAAAAGATTAAGTGCTGCAATTTGAACAACCTCTTCTTCAATTAGAGGATGTAGCCAGAAAAATGCATATAACTCTCTCCTCCAAGCCTTAACAGTGCTTGATGAAGATCCATCAAATGTAGGAAAATAGAATCTATTTAGCCTCTTTCCTCTATTGCTGCTATAGGATCGTCTTTCTTCTCTGATTTGGAAGAATTGTTGGAGAGTTAGCTTCTCCTTGAATGCTCTAGACTGTGATTGTTACTCTTCAAGATATAGACTGATAGTCTCATGAATCTTAGGTGTTCTCCTTTCTTCATTTCTACACCTCTCACCTTCTCCAAAGAAGGTGGGCATATTGGATCTATGAGGAGATCTAGGATTCTCCAGTTTTCTTCTTTGCTGATAGGAGGTGCTTGGACCTTCCTCGTCACATCTTCTTCTTGGATCTTCTTTCTGCCTTTCCTCTTTCATTTGATTAACCTCCTTGGGGAGATCTTGCATAGATATACAGAAATGAGTGGAATAATTTTCTTCCTCCATGATATATCTCATCTATCTGCTTCTTCTTTATATGCAAAAGATGAAGTGTCCACACGCTGAGCCAAAGATCATGCTGCGATACCACTGTAATATCCCAAAAGGGAGAATGCAGTAATACTTAAACACAATATAAGAACTGTAACAAGGTAAAAAATAAATCTTAAGACAACATTAGAATTTACAAAGAAGCTGAGCCATTTTATTATATGGAGATGATTTAGTTACACAATGTACAAGAATAGGAGCAGATCTAGCCAAAAAAATGGTCTAGAATCGCCTAGAAAACATGCTACAATAGGTACAACGTAACTGGAGAGGCATTGAAGAAAATATTGTGTTGTCCCTTCTGCAGAATATAAACATATAGCTATAGGCTGAAAATGGAAATGAAAATATACTCAAATCTAGAGCTCAGATGATGCCAAGTTTCAAGATCTGGCCAATGTGATGGATTCCCAAGATAACCTAGAAAGTATTTTACAGATCTGTAACTTTCAAAAATCACCTGCCTAGTATTTGATCCTTGATCTGTTAGGAAATATAGATTTGAAGCTAGATCTATCAAATAGATGGCTGAAATATGTTGCAATATCCATTCTAAGCTTAAAGGGTTGATCCCTTCTTCAAATCTACAAGCTAGAATCTCTAGATCTAGCTTCTCAATCCTCCAATAATGATTCTAGTTGTTGCAACATGTTGGGTATGTGTTATATTCTTTCCATGACTAGCCCCACGTGCTGTACGTTGTGCCGGGCATAGCAGCCCTCCCTGTCGGGGTCCGAGGCAGCGCCCCGGCGAAATTTTTTTTGGTATGCGGTCCCACTCATATGTGGACCCACCCATGTTTTGTGCATGATTTTGCACATGGTTTTGGGGTACGATGGTTTTTGACCCCTGGTATTTTGTAGGTCCGGTCAAGGGAACTACGGTTATGTTCTAATCCAGGGTTAATGGATTGGGGTTTATGTATGCTTCGGCATGTATATATATGTGTTGTAACACTAAAAGGAATATAATGAAAAATCAAGCTGGTCGTCCCAATTTGGGATCCAGGGGAAAATCTCTATGTTTATCTATACTATGTTTTATGCTCTCGCTATTGTTTATTTTATGTTATAAGATTCGTGTGTAGATAATTTCTATTCAGGGTTAAAACCTAAATTTGGTATCGGAGCTGTTTCGGCTTCAAGGGGACACCTTTGTTGTTGAGGGTTTTTTGCTCGGGCCTATGGTAGACCCTGTTCAGTGGGAGATCTGCGGGATCAATTCTTGCGGTGAAAGAAGATGGCGAGCGGCAGAAAGATAGAGATCGAGAAATTTAATGGTCAGAGTTTTGATTTGTGGAAGCTCAAGATGGAGGATCTGCTGGTGGATAAAGATCAGTGGATCGCGGTAGATCTAGGTATTAAACCAACGAAAATTTCAGATGAAGACTGGAAGAAACTGGATTAGAAGGCTAAGAGCACAATATGGTTGTGTGTCTCAGATTCAGTATTGTTGAATGTATCTGGGGAAGCTACGACAAAGACTTTGTGGGAAAAACTTGGGACTTTGTACCAATCTAAGTCTCTGGTGAATAAGTTGTTCCTGCGGAAAAAGCTGTATAACCTGAGGATGAAGGATGGAGACTCGGTGACAGAGCATCTGAATGCCTTCAATACTGTGGTAAGTCAGTTGTCATCTATTGATATTAAAATCTCAGATGAAGATAAGTGCATCAGTTTGTTGTGTTCTCTACCAGACTCGTGGGACAGTCTGGTTATTGCAATAGGTAGCAATACAACTACCTTGAATTTTGATGACATTGTCTCAGCCTTGTTGTCGAAGGAAATGAGACGGAGAAATATGGAGGGTCAGAATGGAGATGCCTTATCTGTACAAGGAAGGTCCCAGAACAGAAACAAGAATAAGGTTTCAAGTGGGAGACCTAAATCTAGAGGGAGATCTAAATCTCCTGGAAAGTTTGTAAAGGTGTGCTGGAAATGTGGAAAGGAAGGACACTACAAAAAGGAATGTAGATCTAAAGCTCCTGAGAAAGGAAAGGGATCTGATGAAGCTCCTTCTGCAGAGGCAAAAACCACCTCAGATGAAGGTGGGGATGTGTATTTGGCTTCTTCTTCAAATACACATGTAGATCATGAGTCATGGTTGATTGACTCAGGTGCATCCTTTCACTTCACTCCCCATAAGGAGTGGTTCTGCGAGTATGAGAAATATGATGGTGGTGATGTCTTCCTAGGGGATGATAGGAAGGCCAGAATCGTCGGACGTGGAAAAGTCAAGTTGAAGCTGCAAGGTGGAAGGATTAGAACACTTCCTGGTGTTCTGCATATTCCTGCATTGGCCAGAAATCTGATTTCTGTAAGCAAGATGGATGATGCGGGTGTAAAAACAGTGTTCGAGAAAGATGCCTGCAAGATGGTTCGGGGAGCACTGGTATTAATGTGGGGAGTTCGAACTGGAACTCTGTACAAGCTACAAGGTAGCACTGTTATTGATGGGTGTAATAGTTGTGGTTCTTGAAGGAGCGAGAGAAAGCCTAGCTGTCTCTAGAGAAAAGACCATGCTATGGCATCAAAGGCTTGGACATATTGGAGAGAAGGGCCTTCAGATACTGCATAGAAATCGTATGGTAGAAGGTATGTCTAATTGCTCTCTGGATTTCGATTTCTGTGAACATTTTTTATATGGGAAGCAGAATCGGGTGAGTTTTCCTTCTGGTGCTAAGAGGGCAAACAAGATATTAGAACTTTTGCATAGTGATGTGTTTGGACCTATGTCAGTTCCATCACTAGGAAAGTCTGTGTACTATGTTTCATTCATAGATGACTTCTCAAGGAATACATGGATATATTTCTTGAGGAAGAAATCTGAAGTCTTTGACAAATTTAAAGAATTTAAGGCTCTGGTGGAAAACCAGACAGAGAAGAAGATAAAGGCGTTGAGGACGGATAATGGTGGGGAGTTCTGCAAGAAGGAATTTGAAGAGTTATGTAAGAAGTGTGGTATAGCACGACAGAAGACTACTCCATACACACCTCAGCAAAATGGAGTTGCAGAAAGAATGAATAGAACACTGATGGAAAAGGCAAGAAGCATGCTCAGTGGTACCGGGTTAGGACAAGAATTCTGGGCAAAGGCAATGGAGACTGCAAGCTATCTGGTTAAAAAATCACCTTCATCAGTGTTGGAGGATAAGACTCCACTTGAGGTATGGACTGGTAAGAAACCCTCTCTTTCACATCTGAGGGTATTTGGATGTGATGCATATGTACATGTTCCAAAGGAGAAAAGGACCAAGTTGGATAATAAATCTGAAAGGTGCATCTTTATTGGGTATAAGAATGGTTTAAAGGGTTACAAGCTTTGGAACCCAGAAACAAGGAAGGTTGTGTACAGCCGAGATGTGGTGTTTAGAGAAGTGAAAGATGTTGTTAAACATGAAGTCCTACCAAAGGAACCTGAGAAGATAGAGTTTGAGCTAAAGGAGGATGAATCGGACTCTACAACAGAAGAAGACTCAGAAGATGAAGAGCCACAAACTCCAGCTTTGAGAAGATCAGTTCGGGAAAGAAGGCAACCAGAAAGGTATAGTCCATCTGCTTTTTGTTCAGGTTTTTCCTTAACTATAACTGATGATGAACCTAGAACTGTCAGGGAGGCAGTAGATTCAGAGGATGGAAAACTCTGGAAGGAGGCCATGGTTGATGAGATGGCATCCTTGCACAAAAACGATGCATGGGATTTGGTGGAGTTACAGGCTGGAAGGAAGCCCATTGGGAGCAAATGGGTGTTTAAGAAGAAGATGAATGTAGAAGGCAAGGTGGAGAAATACAAAGCTCGGTTGGTAGCGAAAGGTTATTCCCAGGTGCCGGGAATTGATTTTGGTGATATTTTTTCTCCTGTTGCCAAAGTTACTTATATTAGATTACTTTTATCTGTTGCTGCTGCATTTGATTTTGAGATAGAACAGATGGATGTGAAGACAACATTTCTTCACGGGGATCTAGAAGAGGAGATATACATGAAGCAACCTGAAGGTTTTATGGTGAAGGGTAAGAAAGAACTTGTATGCAGGTTGAAGAAGTCTCTGTATGGGTTAAAACAGTCACCAAGGATGTGGTATCAGAAATTTGATACCTATATACGGGGACTTGGCTTCACCAGAAGCAAGGAGGATCACTGTGTTTATTTTGAATTAATTGGTGACCGTGTTATTTATTTGGTCTTGTATGTGGATGATATGTTGTTGATTGGAAATGACAAAGAAATTATCCAAGATTTGAAGACCCAACTGTTCTCCAAATTCGACATGAAGGATCTTGGTGTTGAAAACTATATTTTGGGCATGGAAATTAAGAGAGATCGGGCAAAGAGGAAGCTCTGGTTAAACCAGAGGAAGTATGTCGAGACTATATTGCGGAGGTTCAATATGCAGGATAGTAAACCGGTGAAGGTTCCTATTCCTGTAGGTGTAAAGCTGTCTGCTGAACAGTGTCCCAAGACACAAGAAGAAGAGGAGTATATGTCCCATGTTCCATATGCAAGTGCAGTGGGTAGCTTGATGTATGCAATGGTATGTACTAGACCAGACATTGCACATGCAGTGGGAGTATTGAGCAGGTTTATGTCAAACCCAGGGAAGGAGCATTGGACAGTAGTGAAGCGGGTTTTCAGATATTTACGTGGCACTAGTGATTATGGCTTGTGCTACCAGGGAAGACCAGGATTGGAAAGAATGTTGGACATTCATGGTTTTGTTGATGTAGACTGGGCTAGAGATCTGGACCAAAGAAGATCTACAAGTGGGTATGTGTTTAGCCTATTTGGAGGTGCAGTCAGTTGGATGAGTAAAAGACAGTCTGCAGTGGCGCTTTCAACTACAGAGGCAAAATACATAGCAGCCACTCATGCAAGCAAGGAAGCAGTTTGGTTGCAGAGATTTTGTTCAAGTATGGGGTTGGTACAGCAAGCTATAAGGATAGACTGTGATAGCCAAAGTGCAATTTTCTTGGCTAAGAACCCTGCTTATCCATCAAAGATAAAGCACATTCATGTTCAATATCACTTTGTTAGAGATATGGTTGAGGCTAAAAGAGTGTTACTGGTAAAGGTGGACACTTTGAAGAATGTTACAGATGCATTGACGAAGTTTGTGAGCACTCAGAAGTTCTCTTGGTGTAGATAAACAATGGGTGTTGAAGAATTGGCCAAATGACTAAGCTCTCTCGTGGCCCCTCATGGAAAGAAAAAAACAAGTGGGAGAATGTTGGGTATGTGTTATATTCTTTCCACGACTAGCGTAATGGATTGTACGTTGCACCGGGCGTAGCAGGGGGGTCACAGGGGGGGCGGCAGCCCCCCCTGTCGGGGTCTGGGGCAGCGCCCCGGTGAAATTTTTTTTGGTATGCGGTCCCACTCATATGCGGACCCACCCATGTTTTGTGCATGAATTTTCACATGGTTTTTGGGTACGATGGTTTTCGACCCTTGGTATTTTGTAGATCCAGCCAAGGGAACTATGGTTATGTTCTAATCTAGGGTTAATGGATTGGGGTTTATGTATGCTTCGGCATGTATATATATGTGTTGTAACACTAAAAGGAATATAATGAAAAATCAAGCTGGTCATCCCAATTTGGGATCTAGGGGAAAATATCTGTGTTTATCTGTACTATGTTTTATGCTCTTGCTATTGTTTATTTTCTATTATAAGATTCGTGTGTAGATAATTTATATTCAGGGTTAAAACCTACACAACACAACTGCCTATAGAAACTGCGCAGTGAGGGAGAGAGAGGCCTTCTACCTACTGAAAAATGCTGCAATAATCTCTAGGCTGATGGTAATACTGATGGTAATGTGAGGGGATGATCCCTCACAGGATTACTAGCTAAAATGCTAGTAACTTCCTTCCTCCTTTTGGATCTGCAAAATGGACAGCGTAATTCCTGAAGGAAATACTGCTGCTAGGAGGTCAATAAATTTTTGTCTGATGCCAGATCTGAAATTAATCTCTGGGAAGCTGATCTATAATCCCAAGGTGATAGGAATAAACCCTCAATAGTTCTCCAGATAAATTACTGAAGACAACTTCAATCTTGCAAACTGATCTTGAAAAATCTGCAATTTCTGAATATGATTGTTCTGTAGAAAGTAGGGAAAGAGATGTGGCACCAATGCCTGATGTACGATGAAGTAAAATAATCTTTCTAGAGCTACTCTGAGAAATAGGTGGGATTCCCGAACAGGAGCACCCTGTGCTAAACAACACTTGCAATATCTGCTAAAAAGCGTGAGAAAGCAATGAAATGTCACATGACAATTATAGATCTAAAAAGATCTTTACATCAAGAATAATCGGCATACCTCCATCCTTACCTTCATCTTCTTTATATAATTTTTGAGCCTTCCCAAGCCTTGGCCCTCATCTATACTGCGCAGTGTATGTGGACAAGATCCTCCAAATTTGACTACGTTGTTTGACCAAATCAACCATCATGTCTAGGTGCAATGCACACCCTCTCCATCAAGTGTGCTTTGTTTGCACAACATCCTCCATCACTTTATCATGAATGTCCCATGATCTGTAATATTCCAAAATTAGCATGGAGCTAATTGGAATATTAATTTTTGATCATGTCACTTAGGAGATAAATAAATGGGTAAGGAGGCTCATACATTGCAGAAAAATGAATAAAATCCCTCATAGTGTGAAAAGGGACATTCATAAGAGCTGGATTTCACACCCTCAAGTGTGAAAGAAGACATTTACATGAGGACAAGGTCAAGTTTGACCAAGTCAACAATGTTGGGATAAGAGGTGGAGAACACTTGGAGAGACATCGTAGTATGAATGGGACAAATATTCCTTGGTGGAGGAAACCCTAATGAGTGGGACCCATAGTTAGAGGGCTTCCATTTGTTTAAAAGGAGGGTAAGGAAACCATTGTTATTCATGATATGGATTATTGATTTCTTGGTCTGCTTAGACTTTGTGCATTCGCTTGTTTTTTAGTAGAGTTGTTGTGCTACTTAGCACAAGGCATTCATGTTTAGGAATTCCTTATCCTTCCTTGAGAGGCCTTTGAAGGAGTATTTCTCTTCATTTCTCCACATTCAGGCTTTAGGCCAAGCATCCTCCTTCAGCTACAACTCAATTTCTGTTTAGAGATGAGTTGTGTTGCAAGGTGTTAAAGTGGAGGTTCCTCAACACCACTTCCTGAGCTTATTTTTCAGAGGAGGAAGCTTTCTTTCCTTTGGGAGATCATTTGGGAAGACCTTGGAGCATATTACAGATCTTGGCACTTGGAAAACCTATTTTCTTGCACCTACAGTGCAGTATCCCTCAGTGACTACGTTATTTTCAAAGAGTATTTGCAATGTGGGTTGTAGAGATTGTTCGAAGAGTGAGATCTTCAGTGTTAGGATTAGCCTTTCACTTGGAATATCCATCAGAGGAGGTTTTTTTAACTTGTGCATCATCTACAGCCATCTCCATCCAGTTCTTGAGTTGCAGCTGCTACTTAGTCTTTAGACTGCAACTCCGACATTTTTCCATTTTTTCATATTTCAGCCAATCCTTCCAGGATTGACTTGAAATAGTATTTGGGAGCATAGATCTTCACTCCCAATGTTGTATGAGCCATCTAATTTCATATTTGTATTTTTTCACATCTCCATGTAGCAGTGTACCATCTATGACTATTTTTTTCATGTTCATGAGCACTCTCCAATATAGCAACATTCCACTTTTTGCATATGTATTCATGGGAGGCTTGTTTGCCTTGATTATTTGAGTTGTATTGTACATGTTTACTGTTGATTTACATAATAAAATGGCTCCATGGTTTCCATAATTTTTCGTATGATGTTATTCACTGCTATTTCTAGTTTATGTTCATGTATTGTTGGATCTCCAATTTTGGAATCTCTTAGTATATTCCCATTGTTGTAGATTTTCCCTATTTTGGGATATTATAGTGGTATCAGAGCATAATCTTGGCTCGACCTGTAAGTTTTAGCCATTATGCTATCAGAAGAAAATAATAATATCAGAATGTTGGAGAGAATGAGCCTTCTCTCATCTCTTTTCAGAAGCAAGAAGGACCTCAACAAGGAGGTAAAGCAAAGAAGAAGCAATGGGACTATGCCCTTTCCATTTTAAAGAGAGGACAAATTGAAGAAATATGAAGGAAAATTGGATAACAATATCCTAATTGAATACCTTGTTGAGTACAAGACTCAACCTAGAGCCTTCAAGGAGACTCTAGCCTTCCCATAGTTCATTCAACTGGAGGAATAAAGGAGACCTTGCAGTACAAGAAGAATGAAGGGCAATAGGTTTATATTGTCTACTTTTGATGGATCATCTTCGGTAAGGGCTTGGGCAAGAAAAATTGATGCATTATTCCTACTTCATCCAATGGTAGAGAGAGAAGCTGTAGAAATTGCAGTGCTGCACCTTGAGGGTGAGGCCAATATTTGGTGGTTCAACCATTTGGGTCACGCAAGAGTGCATACTTTTGCTGAGTTTAATCAAAGGTTGATTAGAAATTTTGGCAAAGAGGAATCATAGGAAGAGAAGCACTCACCACCTTTGAAGGAGACTTGTACCAGTGCTATCACAACCTTGGGAGAGCAGCCTTCCACATCAGCAGTTGGGGGAGCCAACACATTCGAGGAAGAAACTCTTGCAGCCATACAAGTTTCTTCCAAACTTTCCCAAGGTATGCCTAAGTTTTTATCTCCTACTGTTTCAAAAAATTCTATGGAGGGTTGTATACCATTTTATGCTACTTATTTAGAGCAAAAGACTCTCACTGCGTTGTGCCACCTTGACTTGTTCAAGGAAGGGAGGAACCATCATCCTCATATACCATTGATGATTTGTATACCACACTTGAGGTTGGGGTTTGAAAACTTGGAGGAGAGGATGAATATTGTTCCAAACAAACTTACACAAAACCATATTTTCATCCTTGAGTTAGAGCATGAGACAAAAAGTAAATCATTGAAAAGATTAGCAACACTATCATTTAGCAGCAATGATGAGTTGGCGACCCAACCATTGTTGAAATATTCCAATAACCTTCCCATACACCTAACTAAAGGGGAGAAGATAGATTATGGAGGACATATTATGATGGATAACATCTCTCATGTTTTTGTTGGATACTTCTTGATGAGTCCTACACATCATGATGGGAGGCTTTTTCCTACCACCTATTTGGATCCTTATCGGATCAACTTGATCATTGAGGAGATTGCATTTCAATATCCCATGAAATGTAAAGACAAAAATCTGATTTGCGAGGATGGTAGTCTTCTTTGGAAGGGTACCAAGATTGAGCATGATGGGAGGCATCCACATTTGGATGAATGGGTGTGGATGGAGAGCAAGAAGCTGGTAAGCTAATTGTAAATTTATGACACTGAGCAGCAGGAGGCATGGCTACGTTGGCTACTCTTAAAAGGGTTTGGCCATCTTGAGACATATCCTCTTTCAAAGGGTATGTGGTTGGAAGGAACTTGGCAGGATACTTGAATCATTGGGTGCAAGGAATGTGGATTCATTATGATGACATGATCATTATGTCTTCACCACATGATTTGTATGATGGAGATATGATGAGGCAACAAAAAATTTTGTTGCTTTGGAGGACTTTGGGAGAGAAAGGAAAGATTTTCACTCACACTTTGCATAATGTTGCAGGAGTAGGAGATGGCACTATCATGGTGCAAGGGGGCTACTCCTTATCCTTAGATGATCAGGAGGTGATTCCACTTTGGAAGGAGCTTCCTATATGTGGCAGCATTGTGAGAGATGTCTTTGACAATGGGCATGCCAAAGAATGGAGTTATGGGATGGCAGGAGCTTATGTTCATAGGCCAACAACGCTATCACTTTGGAGCTGGGATTTATTGATGGAGTATTCCCAAGATCACTTCACATATGATGCACTTGGTGGGCAAGGAGGAGATGAGAGTGATGGAGTAGTGGATGGAGACATCTATTACCAAGGTTTGATATTCTTAACTTGGGTATCCAAGCATAAGAAGGAGGACCTTCATGCAGCACATAGTACATTCCTCTTCATAGGAGTATGTCCTACCACTATGGAGAACTTATTCATGGATCCATATAACATCTTACTTCCAGCACGTGGTAAGAATTTTACTTTTACATACATGGGTTATATAACACAGCATTTGTGTGTTCTTACCATTCCTATTCAGTGCATTGCTCCACAGGAGGGCAAGATTCTCTTTGGGCTCCATGGTCATTTTTTGGCCAACTATTGTGATGGAGACAGCCATCTCCTATGTAGCCTTGGGAAAATGTTTCATTATTATTTTATGTATGCTCATTTGGTTCACCAAGCCATTTACTATTCACTAGTAGAGGTGTTGACATATACAACTAGCTATTTTTCAAGAAACATCTTGCCTTGTCATTTTCTGACGCAACAATTAGAAAAATTGTGCTGTAACCACTTGGGAGACTATTGGTACCTTTCAGAAATATATGGAAACTTTAGTAATCTCCTCATTTGGATGCCATATGATGATCATGTCCTATTCATCATATATGAGATGGTTTGGGCTAGCTTGATTCACAGCGTTGGAGGAGAGATCTTTAAAGATATAGTCTTCATCTTGCCTCTTAAGGGCAATATTACTGCAGCCCAGGATCAACAACACTCTAAAATTATCATAAGTGAAGAGGAGTACAGTGTGGGGTAGGCTATTTTTTCTACCATATTCAGATTTTCAGCCCACCTACATTGCCGAAGCTCAAGGTGGAGGATGACTTGTATGAGTTACCATTTTGGAGGGTGGCTCATTTTGTATGGTTGATAGCTTGGGGATGGGAGATTCATATGGGGATGGTAGATCCCAATGCATATCAGACCTCATGCCTCAAGAAGGCCTTTATACAACCCATTTTTCCTCTATGGATGTTCTACATGATGATATCTATTTGGGATACACACCAAAATCTAGCTTACTTACTTGGGAGGGACAACTTGGAGATATCTTGATGAGACAACATCTTGATCCTTGGAGGATTTTATCATATGAGGATTCTACAGGGGAAGAAGAGAAGGCTTATCAGTTCTATCCTTGTATTTTCTTGAGGACAAGCAACATTTGGGAGGGGAGGACTGTAATATTCCAAAATTATCATGCAGCTAATTGGAATATTAATTTTTTCTCATGTCACTTAGGAGATAAATAAATGGGTAAGGAGGCCCATACATTGTAGAAAAATGAATAAAATACCTCATAGTGTTAAAAGGTATATTCATAAGAGCTGGATTTCACACCCTCAAGTGTGAAAGAGGACATTTACATGAGGACAATGTCAAGTTTGACCAAGTCAACAACGCTGGGATAGGAGGTGGAGAACATTTGGAGACACAACACAGTATGAATGGGAGGAAGATTCCTTGGTGGAGTAAACCCTAATTAGTGGGAACCATGGTTATAGGGCTTAAATTTTTTTAAAAGGAGGGCAAGTCAACCATTGTTATTCATGATATAGATTATTGATTTCTTGGTCTGCTTAGACTTTGTGCATTCTCTTGTTTTTTAGCAGAGTTGTTGTGCTGCTTAGCACAAGGCATTCCTATTTAGGAATTCCTTATCCTTCCTTGAGAGGCCTCTTGAAGGATTATTTCTCTTCATTTCTCCGCATTCATTCTTCAAGCTAAGCATCCTCCTTCAGCTACAATGTAGTTTCTATTTACAGCTGAGTTGTGTTGCAGGGTGTTGCAGTGGAGGTTCCTAAACACCACTTCTTGAGATTATTTTTCAGAGGAGGAAGCTTTCTTTCCTTTGGGAGATCAGTTCGGAAGCCCTTGGAGCATATTTAAGATCTTGGCACTTGGCCAACCTATTTTATTTCACCTACAGCGCAGTATCCCTCAGTGACTACGTTATTTTCAGAGAGTATTTGTAGTGTGGGTTGCAGAGTTTGTTCGGAGGGTGAGATATTCAGTGTTAGGATCAGCCTTTCACTTGGAAGATCCATTGGAGGAGTGTTTTTAAGCTTGTGCATCATATACGGCCATATACATCCAATTCTTGAGTTGCAGCTGCTACTCAATCTTGAGACTACAACTCCGACATTTTTCCATTTTTGCATATTTCAGCCAATCCTTCCAGGATTGACTTGAAATAGTATTTGGGAGCATAGATCTTCACTCCCAATGTTCTATGAGCTATATATTTGTAGATTTGTATTATTTCACATCTCCATGTAGCAGTGTACCATTTGTGACTATGTTTTTCATGTTCATGAGCACTCTGCAATATAGCGGCATTCCACTTTTTGCATATGTATTCATGGGAGGCTTGTTTTTCTTGATCATTTGAGTTGTATTGTACATGTTTGCTGCTAATTTACATAATAAAATGGCTCCATGGTTTCCATAAATTTTGGTACGATGTTATTCACTGCTATTTCCAGTTTATGTTCATGTATTGCTAGATCTCCAATTTTGGAATATCTTAATATATTCCTATTGTTCTAGATTTTCCCTATTTTGGGATATTACATGATCTTTTGTTTGAAATATTCAAGATCTTAGTTGACTGAATCAACCTTTTGTTTGATCTCTTCAAGATATTATTTGACTGTGTCAACCTCCATGATCTATCTCATTAATGAGACAGGTTCTCCAATTTCATTCACATTAGTAGTTGCTCAACCACCTTATTATGCATATCTAGGCTTAATTAATCCACATTCACACACAAAAAAGTGGATATTTATTCATACTGAGGATATGGGTCCCTCCACCCTTTTATTTACTTAATTCATTAAGAAAATCAAGGACTCTAATATTCCAAATATGATGTGAAAATTTGGGAATATTACACACGCTAAGGGTCTGCATCATCCACCATATGGATTACTTCAAAATCTGAATAAACTTTAACTCCCGCAATGTCTACCACAACATTTGGCAATCTGCCTAGTGGAATGATCTTCTACTGGTTACCCATCCGTAACTGAATAGTGGACCACTCCAGCTTGGGATCTCCTATCCATTTCCAGGTTTTCTTGGGTAGGACATTGACATCCGATCCTAAATCAAGGATGACTTGATCCATTTCATAATCCCCAATCTCCGCAGTCATACACATCTCCCTACCAGTCCTTTTGTTATTATAATTTTTGTTCACAATATTAACCTCTATTTGCAGGGTAACCTTTTTTTTGCAGCTGTCTATGAGCGCTTGGAGATTCTCCACAACCTTCTGGTTTCACAACAATTTCATACATGCCTGAAGGAACGACTTAACTACTTCATCTACTTTTGGATCTACCAGAGCCCTTAAGGTAGATGCTTCATCCTTGGCCATCTCCTTCCAAGCCTCAATGAAGGTTTCTTTATACCTTTTCAGATCTAGGATCTCCTTTTTCTCAGCAGCTCTCCTGATTAGTGGTTCAGCCACAACTTTCTCTTCAGCTCCTCCAGTAGCAGTGCCGCTGTGCGTAATCACATTGATACTTGGCCCATATTCTCGTGGTTCTTTATTAACCTATTATACATTTTTTATGGGTGTCTGCTACTTATCCTACATATTCCCTATTAGTACAAGACAATCTTCAATGATATGGTTGAACTTCCTACAGTATTTGCAGGATTTGTGTAAGGGTTCGGGCAGTCTCTTGCATAAATATGTCCCACATCCGCACAATTTTAGGAAATCATTTTCCCTTGTCCTTTATTTTCACTTCCAAATCTCTATCCTCCCCATCCTCTTTCTGGAAATCATCCCCACCCCGAGGGATATAGTCATGATGAAGGGTCAACCTGCACCCTGTATAGGTTTCCCCGATCTACCATCAAGTCGAGTGTTCAGCAGTTTTTATCGTCATGACCTACTGATGAGCAGAATTTGCACCACTGTTGTTTCAATTCTGGGAAATAGGCACCTAATTGTGGGCAATGATCTATATCATGTCTTCCTTCCACCCGATAGTCAGCACACCACAGCGTAGGGGTACTTGGTCCAACCATATCTCCAGGGCACAATGGACTTGGTCCCCCATCCTACATATAATTTGTCAATAGAGGACTTTGATCCTTATTGTGGCCTGACACCCTGCAACATATACACCAGACATCCATGCTAACTTCTTTTCCCTGATCTCTCTATAAATTTTGAATTTGTAAGTGCATTTCCTCCAACTGGGTTTGGATCTGCAGTGCTGCAAATTGAGTATTATATCTTGGCGCAACTTAGAGCTTCATGGAAATCTCTAGGGATTCTTCCTGGGAACCGATATTCTTTTGACCCATAGGTCTATTAAAATGTGTTAATAGCATGGAAATGAACCATTTTTATGTTTTTGGTCCTCATAGAATATTCCTCCATCACTTATGACTTTCTTCAATCATTGATCAGCTTCCCAAACAGATTCTGTAGGCCCCTGCCTGATATCTTTTAACTCGACCACACATTGGGAGTAGGACTTAGAATTATGAAACTGCTACTTTAGGGCATCCTTAATATCTTCCATTGACAAATTCGTGCACTGACCAATGTATCCCATGAACCGATCTAGGGCCCTTCCTTCAAAGGCTATGGATGGTTGTGCTCTCTTGACAATATCATTATTAATATTCTATGCAGCCCATACCAATTTTGCTACAAACCAGAATCGATCCATATTATCATCTCCCATGCCCTTAAAGGTGGGTAATTTAATGTATGTAGCCATATCATCTGCAGGTGACAGTGGAGGTGGGTTAGGAGATTTGTTACCTTTGCGCAGGTTCGACGGTGGCATAGCTGGGGGGCTGGTTTCTACATGCGCAGCCTTCCCCTAGTTAAAATCAAGTGAATCCCTTAGAGGAGTGTATACCGATATATCCTCTTCTTGATTAACCTGGTAGTATTTACTACTTCATGTCATGTTGCCACTTGGTCGAAGTTCATTCACTTGGCGTGACTGCATAGGACACCCTTTTCACACAATAGCATCTTAATCAGCAGCGACAGTGTTTGCAAGAATTTACCTCTAAATCCCTTGAAAAACCTTCGCTCAACTTCAAAATAGGACACAAACTAATTGAATGCAAATTCAATTACGAATCATCCCAAAATATTATCAACCCAGTGATCTATAGTCCTGGTGATCTTGTTAACAATCTTCTCCAACTGTTGGATCAATTCAGGGGTCCACTGTGTGACCTGATCATTTTTCCAATAGGTCTGGAACTTCGCCAACATTTCCAGCCACTCCTGTAGTTCGTGTGTAAAGGTTACGAAGAATATTTCATGCACCTATGTGAATATATACTTGTTCTTCCTCTTTTTGACAGTCAATTTCTTACTCCGATTCTCTTTTAGGGAAAATTCCTGAATCTTTTTTTCAAACCAGTCCTCGAGTTCAGGCTTCAACGACTTCCAATGACCCCATGGCGTTACCCATTCTCTCTCTCAAAATTCTCTCAGTCCTAGAAATGGAACCATTTTTTGGCTTGAGGGGTCTTGACCCAGGTTCGGTTTTAATTTTTTCCAACAAACCCCTATCCTACTATCCCTTTCGGAAATGGCCTACTTGCGCAGGTCAAGGTCTCACCCGAAGTAGTATGGGATGGTGATGGAACCAAGTTTCCGTATCCTCAAAGAGAGAAAGTTAATTATAGTGGGTCCTTTCAGGTCTAATAGACCCACGCTAGAGAATCCCTAACATAAAAAACCCTTAAGAGTATATCAGTGTAATATCTTTGGCGAAGCTCATAAATCATCAGATAGCATGCTAATAGAAGAAAAGTGATTAAGGCTAACGAGATATATGCATTCATTCCTCTTTACAATATCGCATCCACGTGCACCATAGTAAATCATCAATATTCAAATAGACATATATAACTTAGAAATAATATAGAGTGCAGCCAATGTCCATAACACACAAGAGCTCAACTCATCACAAAATCAGTCTTCTCATTCATGAATATCCAGATCAGCTTACAGACTATATCTACTAGCTTGCGCACATAGCTAGCGGGGTCCTCACACAACAGGACTTAGGGTCTCTGCGCACATAGCCAGCAGGAGCCCTCACCTAGAAAATCGATACAAAATATCCACAAGTTAGTATCTATGCTTCGTCCAAAACTTAGCCTACTTCTAGACTCGATTTATCCATATATTTATAACATATTAGCCTGTGCTACTCTATGGTCCGCAAATCGTGGTTTGTAGACTCTTGGTATACCCTTTGACCCATTACATTTCATTGGGGGCTTTGACCCACCCCAAAGCCCCTACGCTAGCCTAAATATTACAAATTATTACAAAAATGTACCAAAAATGCGGTTGGGGGACCCCGCTCCAACAGTTGGTTGCACGAGTAGCTAATTTCACCCTAATTTCTGGTTAGTTGTATAAATTAGGAGCAGATGAAGTATTACAAAGATATGTTTTAGAACATGAAAGATGAGATATATTAAATGAATCTCATGGAGGAATAGCAGGTGGCCACTACACTAGGAAATCCACTGTGCAAAAGGTACTGTGTGCGGGTTTATGGTGGTCCACACTGCATCATGATCTGCAAGCATATTGTCAGGCCTATGATGCTTGTCAGCAGACTGGGAAGCCGACGCGTAGATATGAAATTCCCCTACAACTGCAAATGTACTTGCAGGAATTTGAAAAATGGTCTATATATTTTTTGGGGCCAATCAACCCTCTTGGGAAGAAGACTAGGGCACGGTATATCATTACTGCAACTGATTATGTGACCAGATGGGTAGAAGAAAAGGTGTTTAAGGATTGTAATGCAGAAACTGGTGCACACTTCATCTTTGAGCACATTTTGACCAGTTTTGGGTGCCCAAATATTTTAATGAGTGATAGAGGTACGCATTTCGTCAATGAGACAATTGAAGCATTGACTAAGGAATTCAGATCGATCACAAGAAGAGTACCCCATATGACCCGCAAGCGAATGGCATAGTGGAAGCATTCAACAAGATTTTGGAGCACGCCCTCAGAAAGGTCTGCAATACCAACCGAGATGACTAGGATGTGTGCATCCCTTCTGTACTGTGATCTTACAAGACGACATGCAAAAAGTTGACAGGAAATACACCATTCAGGATGTTCTATGGGCTAGAAGCTATCATGCCAATGGAGTATATTGTCCCAATTATACACATTATGACCTTCACTAACATGGATAAGCCTGAAATTCTGGAGGAGCGATTGGCGCAACTCATTTCATTGGAAGAAGATCGCTTCATTGCTAACTTCTACCAGCAAGTACAGAAGGCACGTGAGAAGGACTGGCACGATAGGCACATCGGGCAGAAGGTATTCAAGGAGGGATATTTGGTGTTACTCTATGATATTCAATTTTCACACCACCTAAGTAAGTTCCAAAAGCATTGGTTGGGATCATACATTATAAAGGATATCACTAATGGCGGCATGGTACGCTTGGCCACGCTGCGCAAAGATGACTTTCCTGGCTATTTCAATAGAAGCCCCCTAAAGTCGTATAGAGAAAATCCAATGCCTACCAAAGGAATATATGGTCGAAGCATCATAATCATAAGATTTGTGTAAAACAGGGAAAAGGAGTGCATACAAGTGCGCCAGGAGTGCGGGGGTAGCGTGCAGGTTAGAAAACTAGTCATTGGAACAGTGCAGCAAGGTGAAAACATGAAATTACTGTTGAAAGGAGAAAAATTATCACATTTAATGTAGAAATCTCGAAATAATTTTACCGTTCCTTTGATAGTAAATGGAAATTAATGATAATCCAACCATTTTTACTATGGATGGCTTGTAAAAAGGTGGGCATGCGTCTTAATTGCCCCCTTTACTGTTTAAACATTTGGCGCCCTGTGCTCATCTGTAAGCTCTATCATCCTACCATCTATGAGTTTTTCATGTCTGGTCATGAATCCCTTTCTGACATTAGTAACCCCAAGTTCATATTCTGAGCTAGAATGACGACCATGAACCCTGCAGAAGAGCTTTCGATGACCCTCGTGGCTTCTATAGAGGAAGGATTAGACAAGGTTAGAGAAGTAGTTTCAGACATGGAAGAAGTTGAGTCCACTCCAGTGAAAATGAAGGCTAAGGGAAAATTTTTGAAGTGGGATACTTCAAATCCATGCACCTCTCCGAGGAATGTTCTGTCTCTCAAAAAAGCCTCCAAGGAGCACTCTCTGATTAGTAACCCATCCAAGCAACTGATGACTACTAAGCAAGAGGCAATGCATGTATATCCAGTTTCTTGGCGACCATCATATGTTAAGCCACAAAATCCTTCGACACACAAGCCACGGAACCTTGATGTGGTGTAGGAATACTTGCAGATACCATTGTGCCCTCAGGATGTCCCCATGGCTGACGAAATGAACAACAAGCTCCATCAAGTGAAGTTTGATGATTATGATCTCGCCAAAGAAGTAACGTTCCCTAAGCTTGCCCCATAAAATAACTTGAAACCTGTGCTATTTTATGATGTCTTGAAAGTAGATATGATGCCATGGGCACGTGGATTGCACAATGCGAGAGTCCTCAATTTGTTGAGGATCCCCTATTTTGGGTGATAACCCATCACAAGCATGTGTGTCCACCAATTTTTGGCCTTGGTCCATGACGACACACTCTGGATTCAGGGGATAATCCCTATCGATGCCACACTGATCCATCGGATCACCACCCTACCCATGAGGGGGACCCATCCAATGATAGGGTTTGGAAAGAGCACTAGATGGAAGGTAGCAACGAAGGTTAAGGAAACGTACGAGGTAGAATGAGATAAGCAGGTTTTTCTGATCGAAACCATCAGTGACCAGGTGGTGCACATGGGCACCCTTGTCCTTGGATGTAAGCTTATGTGGAAATGTCGGTCGAAAACAGTTCCGACACATGCCATTGCCTTGGCGAGGCAGTGTGAAAAAGGGGTGTTGTATAACTGGTCGCAATTTCTATGTGAACATATTTTAGAAAATGTGCGTGAGTCACAAGAAATGTGGAAACCATTCTGCTATTCATGGCCTTTATTTTTGATTGTGCTGGTAGCATGGCAGATGCTATATGCTGCAGTCCTTCCTGAAATTGATCCAAGCGTCTGCGAGGGGGTGCGCTACGCAAATTTGTGGTACTCGTCGAATGCGAAGTGAGTCGAAGAAAACAAAATTTCATGGGTTCTTTTTGAAGGCGCATTGGTGAAAGCTATTCATTCCAGACCATGGATCTTTCCGACCATCTATGATAAGTATAAAAGCATGGAGGAGTTTCAGGTAACGATGCAAAACATCATGATCAAGGTGTGTAAGAGCTCCAATTGGTATCCCTTACCCTACGTGGTTACGGAAGCAGAGGTTGACTGAGTCGTCACCTCATGGCCAAAGTCATGGAAGATTGGATTTGGCTCTACAAAGCATGTAACTCCATCCGGATCCGTGAAAGAAATAGCTCCAAAGGACACAAATCTGAAAGAGACAGCTCCAGCTCCAAAAGAAACAACACCCAAAGATACCACCGAGCCGCACATGAAAAAAAATGGAAAGGATAAAGAGGCTGAAGCAGACAAAGACCTGGACACTGACGACAATGCAAAAATAGCCAACGACAAGGAATTAAGTGGTGACCACGTGGATGGGACCTCAGAGGATTGGGTGGGCTTGGTGGATATGGTCCAGAATCATCGCATGAAACCAAGCACGGAGGAGAAACATGTAACGGACCACGCAAGAAGAGGAAAGGGTCCCATATGGGCAGAGAAGAGGAGGTTACTTTGACTGAAGAGGAACTTGAAAAAATTTCCGACGCAGTTTCCTAGGCATATGAGGGCTGGTGGAGCACCATGGAGGCCCAATAGAGGACCACGATGGAAGCCTTAAAGTCCATATTACAGGTTCTGTAGCTAAAGATTGATACATTGCAAGCGAGCGTGGATCAGGTGAGGCTAGTACAAGCGAGCATGGATCGAGCAAGTTTGGTGCAACTAAGCCTTTCGTCTACAACGACCGTCGCAACCATAGGAAGTAGAGTCTACACCCTCTCAGGTGTAGTAGTATCTCTCGATCCAGCAGATTTAAGCAGGCAAGTCTGCACCTGCTTTGAGGTCGGCCTCGACCTTTGCTAGGTTACCAAGTGGGCAGCTCCATGCGCTCCATCTCTTCATCTCAGCAAAACTTTAGGATAGGGATGCACACGCCCAATAGTAGGTCAACGAGGCTGAGCAGGTTGTAGCCATAAAAAAGAAAGAGTCTCATCAGCCTTAGACAACACAACAGGTAGCCTTAGCTCCAAGGGAGGAGTTGGAAAGTGTCATTAACAAGCTATGCAGTGAGATTCCCGAAAATGCTATTCAGGCCTATGCAATGCCACAAGCTAGAGTTGAGGGCCTGGTCACAACTCTCAAAGCCTCCAAGTTGGAAGTTCAGTCTGTCAAGGCTGAGTTTGAGCAGTAGATTGTTGTGTTATAGGTGTAGCTGTAGCTTGAGACTCCTCGAGAAGTGCGCGCACAACGAGCAATTACTATCCATAACGGCGCGATTGGTATTTCAGCATATGTCACGTATGGCTCCACTTTTCCCGAGAAATCCATGGGGTTATGGACATATGTACAGACATATCCTTTAGTCAAGAAAATCAATCAGGAAGAGAGCATGAAGGAGCAAGAGTTTGAGTAACTACAAGAGGCTCTACCAACCCTTATCCTTGCTCAGAGAATGACACACCTTTAGACCAGCGAGGCGCTACAGGACAAAGTGGAGGAGCTCTATTTTAGGAAGAAAATCATAACCAATCATATGAAGCCATGGGCGGACAAAGCCATGAAGCTCTCTCAGGACCTAGATGTTGTCATCCGCAGTCTGAACCAGACGATGCAGAAAGTCACTTTAGCTGCTGAAGAGCCCCCATCCGAACAACTGGTCGAGACTATGCAGAATGCCATAGACCAAAGTGCAGGTATCTTGCCACCATTTTCTACTACCATCGATGCAATCAAGGTAAAAATGAATACCCCACTACCAGTGTGACTCGGGAAGAGTCACAAGATTGTGTTGGGGGCCTGTTGGAGCACGGTCCCCTAAGTCCGACAATAATTCTATATTTTGTAATAATTTAGTCTTGCGTAGGGGTTTTGGGGCGAGTCAAAACCTGTCACGAATATTAATAGGTAAATTATGTAGATCAAGGGGCCACAAACTATGGTAAATAAATAATTATTGTAGCATAGGCTAAATAGTATAAATAAATGAATAGATGAGCCTAATAGGTCAGTTTTTGGGATAAGTCTTAATGTACATGATAGATTGGATATCTTTTTGATCAATTGTGTGGATTTTTCTGGGTAGAAGTCTCCTGTTGGTTGTGTGCGTAGAGACCTTAGTCCTGTTGTGTGCGGACCCTGATGGTTGTGTGCTTGGGCTATTGAAGGGTCTTGTATAAAGGATCTAAACTGCTAATTAATTTTTGGAACAGGGTTCCCTAACCTGCAATTTTTGTATAATTTTGTAAAATTCGGTCCTGCGTAGGGGTTTTGGGGTGGGTCAAAGCCCCTAATGTTTTGTAATGGGTAAAAGGGTAGCTCTAGGGTCCACAAACCATAATTTGCGGACCATAGGATAGCGAAGGCTACGATATTACAAATAGATAGATAGTTGGGTCGAGTAAGTAAGAAAGTCAATAGATTGATGCTATGTGTGAATTGTTAAGATCTATTTGGGTTGTTTTGGGTAAGGAATCCTACTGGCTGTGTGCCCAGAGATCCTGAGTCCTACTGTGTGTGGACCCTGATAGGCTATGTGTGCGGTCTGTTTTTTGGTTGTAACTGGATCTTGATGTTAATGAATGCGAAGCATAGTTGAACTATCTGTGTGTCATTTGAATTGATTATGTTTATTGCTGAAGTGTATCTGTGATGTTTAATTAAGCTACTAATGTATCTATGATTGGCGAATTTATATCTGTGATCTAAAAGTAGCTGCGATTAGAATACTCTGTAATGGTATTTGGTAATGCACATGTGGATGCAAAGGCATTGATTAGATCTGTTGATGATAATAGCTTTGTTATGGTTATATGATTCTTACATTGCTAAAAGAGTTGCAGATAGATTCATTTTGTGCAAACCTAGTAAGTTATAATATAGATCTGACTCAAAATACCTACTCTCTCCCAGGGTACGGAAACATGGTTCCAGCACCCTCCCATACTACTTTGAGTGAGACTTTGGCCTACGCAAGTAGGTCATTTCCGAAAGGGCCAGTAGTATAGGGGTTTGTTTGTAAACCTTAACCTCTGAACCTGGGTCAAGACCCCTCAAGCCAACAAATGGTTCTGTTTCCAGTACCTGGAGCATTTTGAGAGAGATATCGGGTAATGCCACGAGGTCATTGGAGACCTGAAAGGGTGGAAATTGAAGACTGGTTTGAAAGGCAGATTCAAGAATTTTCAGTAAAGGAGAATCTCAACATGAAGATGATGGCTGAGAAGTGGAAGGACAAGTACATATTCATCGAATTTTATGAAATTTTATTTGTAACCTTTGCGCACGAGATTTAGGAGTGGTTGGAAAGGCTTCATAGAGTTCCAGAAGTGTTGGAAGGATGCTCAGGTTACGCAGTGGACACCAGAGTTGATTCAACAGTTGGAGAGGACTGAGAATACCATCTCCCGTACGGTAGATCACTGGGTGGATAGCATGCTGGTAGTATTTGTGACAGAATTCACATTCAATTAGTTCATATCCTATTCTAAATCAGAGCGGAGGTTATTCAAAGGTTTCCTGGGTAAGTTCTTGAAAACATTGCCATTATTAATCAAAATATTATTGTGCGAAAAAGGGCGTTCTATGCAACCACACTGAATGATTGAAATCTTATCAGAGCGAGAGTAAATCTAGAAGTGGTAAGTATTACCAAACCAATCGAGAGGGGGATATATCCATCTACAGTCCGCTAAGAGATTCAGCTGCACATGTAGGAGATAGTCCTCTAGCTACACCACCTTCAAGTCAGCATAAAGGTAAGAACTCACCCACACCTCCAGCACCACCAGAAGAACTCACCCACATCTCCAGCACCACCAAAAGAAGATATGGCCCAAGGGTGTAGGGAATGAAGATATGGACCGATTTTGGTTTATCACAGAATCAGTATGGACTGCACAGAATGTGGCTACTGACGCTGTAAAGAGAGCACAACTATCACTCGCCTTCGAAGGAAGGGCCTTGGACTAGTATATGGGGTACGTAGGACAACACGTAGATCCATATATTCAAGAGATTGAGACAAGTTTAAAAAAATAGTTTCAAAAGCCTAAGTCCTACTCTCAAATAGTGGTTGACTTGAAAGACTTTAAACAGGGAACCACTGAATCGGTATGCGAAGCTAATCAACAGTTAAAGAAGGTTATCAGAGATGGGGAATTTTAGTATGATGATAGGCATCACAAGGAATGGTTTATCGCCATGCTACTACCTCACCTGCGCAGACCTATGGGACAACAAGTGATTACAACGCAAGAGAAATCCTTGGAGATTTCTATGAAACTAGAGGCCGCGCCAAGAGATGATGCCTAGTTTGGGGTGCAGCATATCCAGGGACAACCGGAGACAATGCACATTGAAATACAAAATCTGTGAAAAGAATGGGGGAAAGAGACTAGCCCCGACATATGGTGCATAAGATGCAGGGTGTCCATCCATACCAAGGATCAGTGTCCTCTACTGAAAAATTACATGCAAGCTGGGGGACCCAGCCCATTGCGCCCTAAGGAGGTTGTGGGGTCAAGTGGTCCAACGTTATGGTGCGTTGATTTTCATGTTTCTGGGTTACACGACACTAACCACTGTCCCTGTCTTGGTGCTTATGTTCTAGAATTGAAGCAGAAATGGTGTTGATTCAGCTCCTCTGTGGGACATGACGAGCATAAATATTGGACCTATGACTTGATGATAGATCGAGGAAACTTATACAAGGTATAGGCTGACCCTTCTTCACCACTATCTCCCTCAAGCAGAGGAGGTTCCCCAACAAGGGGCAGGGGAGAGGGGAGGGGTGGAGGCACAAGTCGGGGAAGAGGACAATTGATCTGTTACAACTGTGGAGAAATAGGGCACTTTGTGAGGGAATGTTCGAACCCTTCGAGACAATCTTGCCGATATTTTCGACAATTGGATCATGGGATTGAAGACTGTCCAATCCTAATAGAAAAAAAGAAGGAAAAACAACAGACACCTACGCTAAATGTGTAGAGAGTTAAGGCATAACTGCGTGATGAAGGACCAAGTATTAATGTCATAACGAGCAGCAGCGTGGCTACTGGGGGAGCTGAGGATAAAGCCATGGCTAAACATCTTATCCAAAAAGCAACGGCCAAGTAAGAAATCTTGTACCTACAGAAGGAAAAGGAAAACTTCATCGCATATCGCAAAGACTTTACTAAGGATGAGGCATCTACTTCCAAGGCTCCAACAAACCTAAGAGCGGATGATGAAGTTAAAGAATTTCTACAACAATGTAAGAAGTTGATACACAACCAAAAGGCAGTAGAAAATCTTCAAGAATTAATAGATAGCTACGCAGAAAGAACTAACCCTCTCATGGAAGTTAAGGATGTGCACAAAATTTACAGGCATAAGAAACAAATTGGTCAGGAAATGTGGCTAACGATGCAAATTGGCGACTATGAAATGGATCAGGTTATCTTGGACTTGGTGTCAGATGCGAATGTATTGCAAAAGAAAACTTGGCAGCGGATGGGAGAGCCTAAGTTAGAATGGTCTACTATACAACTGTGCATGGCTAACCAGTAGAAGATCATACCATTGGGGAGGCTGTCAAAGATTGTGGTAGATATTGCAAGAGTTAAGGTACGTGCCGAATTTGAATTAATTCAGATTGTGGAAGATGCAGACCCTTATCCTGCACTCCTAAGATTGGATTAGGCTATAGATATTGGAGGCATTATCAACCTAAAGAAAAGAAGCATGGTCTTTGAGAATGAGGGTACGAGGGTGATAGTCCCACTAGACCCTGCAGAAGGAGAGCAGTAAATAGAACCAGTGCGCGAAGAGGAGGATGTGGATCACATCTATAAATTAATTGCTAGGGATGAGGATTGGATCAATCCTATGGCTAATGGTGTGCTTTGATGGGAGAAGGACAATAAATGCTTCTCTAACTCTAATGGGGAGATAGAAAATTGGTATAATCAGTTACATGATGTATCTGCACTGCAATGTCTTAGTATCACAAAGAACTTTCAGTGTATCTCCTCAGAGGTAAGAGCACTACCCTACCTTGATGGCTCTGGTAGTATGAGGGATTTTTTGCAAACATTTGAAGCTGAAGTCCCAAGGGAGTGAAGGATGTGGGCCCTTAATATGAACATGTGCACAACCCCTGCGAGGTGGTGGGACATGCATAAGGGAGCGTTCCAAGATTGGGAAGAGTGTCATGAGATGATGGTCCTATGGTTTGAACCTCCAGTTCATCTGCACGTAACAAATTTCCTTGGCCCAAGGGACCTGCGTGAGCACTTGTTTGCATGGATGGATGAATGGTGCAAAATAAACATAGAAAAATGTGTCCATCTATTCATTCATGTCTTGGGGCAAATCCCCATTGCAGGGTATTTAGATGAAGAACTACACCAGTGCACCCGCCACTGGGACACCCTGAAGGACAATTTTGTAGGGACATTCGGTTTGATAGGCGGAACAAAGGCACTCAATGAAGCTCTGCAGGATATAGATGCCTTAGTATTTGATGAATCATGCCCTTGTGCAACACATGGGGCTCCAACATGGGAGACATAGATGCAGGATATTGTCAACTGTCGCAATCTGTCAATGGAGGAATGTGATGAAGACCCATGAAATATCTCTATCCCAGAGTTGGAGGGAGAGCGCGTAGTTACTGGACCCCCACTGTAGACCGTCGATGTCACTAAGCCTCTAAAGCTGCGAGAAGTCAACATTAGGATGGAGGAGAAACCTAAGCTGGCTAAAATAGGGGACTATTGGGATGATGATACTGTTGGAAGAGTCGCGGAACTCCTCACCGAATTCCAGGACCTATTTCCGATGAGATTCTCGGAACTCAAAGGAATTACAGGGGACCTAGGGGTCATGCGCATCACCCTAAAATTAGATGTGCACCTTGTGAAGCAGCGCCCTTATCAGTTGTTCCCCAAGTATAAGCAAAAATTCAGGGAAGAACTTGACAAAATGATCGTAGTAGATATCATTGAACCAGTCGAATGGTCAAATTGGGTAAGTCCTATGGTGGTTCAAGAGAAAAAGACTAAAGGAGAGATACAAATTTGTGTTGACCTGCGTACATGATCCCTTTCCTACGCCATTCTCAGATGAAATCCTCGATAGTGTGGGGGGGAAAGAAGCGTATTCATTTACAGATGGGTTCTCAGGCTACCATCATATCAGGATCACACCTAAAGGTTGTAGGAAGACTACATTCACCACTGAATGGGGATATTTCTAGTACACTGTCATGTCATTTGGGCTCAAGAATGCCCTTGTGATCTTCTCACAAGTGGTGGTCGCAGTATTCAAGGAGTTCATCCACAAGTTTTTTGGGGTATATTTTGATGACTGGGGCATCTTTGGGTTGGTAAATAAGCACATCTCAAACTTGCGCATGATGTTGGATGCCTACAGAAAGCACTAGATTTCCCTGAATATCAAGAAATGCATATTTTGCGTACCCTTTGGGATCTTGCTAGGTCACATAGTCTGTCGAAAAAGATTGATGGGTTACCCCACCAAGATAGAATTTATCATCAACCTGGCAGTACCTACAATTGAGAAATAGCTACGCTCTATCCTCGGACATACAGGCTACTACAAGAAGTTCATTCAAGGGTATGCGGTGATCACAGCTCTGATGGAAAAGTTTCTAAAGAAGGATGTTTCATTTTTTTGGGATGAGGAGTGTCAAAAGAGCTTCGAGCTACTCAAGGAGAAGATGGTATATGTTCCTATTCTCATATTTCTTGACTGGGAAAAGGTTTTCCATGTTCACGTAGATGTGTTTGGGATCACCCTGGGAGCTGTCCTTAGGTAGCGTGGAGACGAAGACATTGACCATCCAGTTGCAGTTGCTAGTAGGAAACTCTCTGGTGCAGAGCACAACTACTCCACCATTGAGCATGAGGGGTTTTCCATGGTATACGCCCTGCAAAAATACCCACATTATCTATTAGGAGGCCACTTCAAGATGTTTACAGATCACTCGGCTTTGAAGTACCTAGTGAATAAGATTGTGTTGTGGGGGATAATCTACCGATGGCTACTGCTGTTTCAAGAATATGACTTTGAGATCATCATAAAGATGAGGAAGTTGAATGTCGGGCCGGTACACTTATCCTAAATCAAAATTGGTGAAGAGCCGAGCAACCTAGAAGAAGGACTGACTGATGCACAGTTGTTCACTATTAAGGTAGTTGATGTGCACTTCGCCGATATCATTCACTTCTTGACTACTGTAATTTCACCTGCAGAGTATTCAGTACAATAGAAGAAAGAGTTGTCAACCTGCGCATCAGATTTTACCATCATCGCGAGCCATCTGTATAAGCTGGGAGCTGACGAGGTGCTGCAAAGATATGTTTTGGAGCTTGAAAGGCATGCCATCTTAGCGGAAGCCCACAGGGGTGTAGTAGGAGGTCACTACGTAGGGAAGGTGACAACGCAGAAGATCCTGAGAGCTGGGATATGGTGGCCCACACTACATAGCGACTCTCATGATTATTAAAAATCTTGTGAAACTTTCCAAAGGACGGGAATACCATCGTGCAGAGACGAAATTCCCTTGCAACCGCAGATGGCCCTGCAGGTGTTTGAAAAATGGGCCATAGATTTTTTTGGGCCCATCAACCCACCAGGGAAGAAGACATGTGCACACTACATCATCACTATGACTGATTATGTGACTAGATGGGCTGAAGCACAAGCTGTGAAGGATTGCATTGTAGACACTGCTGCACACTTTATCTTTGAACATATTCTAACTAGGTTTGGTTGTCCAAAGATCTTGATGAGCGATAGAGATACAAATTTTTTTAATGAAACAATACAGGCTTTGACTGAATAATTTCGGATCCACAATGTGAAAAGCAACCATATCATCCACAGGAAAATGGAGTTGTAGAATATTTTAATAAAATCTTAGATCAAACACTAAATAAGGTCTGTAATGTCGATCGCAGTGACTCGAACATACGCATCAATCATTCCTTTGGGCCTATCGAACCACCTGCAAGAATTTGACTAGGAAAACACCATTTCAGATGGTCTATGGAAAGGGGGCCATTATGCCAATGGAGTATATTTTTCCTAGCCTACACATCGCAGCATTTACCAACATGGCAGAGCCTGATATCATGGAGGAATGGTTAGTGCAGCTCATGGTATTGGAGGAAGATCGTTTCATTGCTAACTTCCATTAGCAGGTTCAGAAGGCCTGGGGTAAGGCATGGCATAATTGACATTTTCGGAAAAAGGCATTTGCGGAGGGAGAATTGATCCTACTATATGATAGCCAGTTTGTGAAACACTTGGGGAAGTTCCATCAGCACTAGGTAGGTCCCTATATCGTAAAGGAAATTACTAATGGAGGAGTGGTCTTGTTAGCCACCTTGCACGATGATATGGTACCAAGCTATGTCAATGGAAGCCGATTCAAACCATACTGGATCAAATGACTATATGGCCGAAGTAGCTGTAAGGGGAGGGATACATGCAGGAAGAGGGACAAACGTCGGCAGGACCATGGTATGCGTAGGGGTCGATCATAGGTCTGGAGTCCCGGAGAGGTGCACTAGGAGCATAGGAGTGTGCTTGGAGCGCAGAAGGTGTGCTGGAAATGCATGGGTGCACTCAGACCATAGGAGGTGTGCTAGAAGCACAGGAATAATCTACAGTTGCGAAAACTAGCCTTTAGAATAGTAAATCAGGGTCAAAAAAAAATTTGACCGTTGAAAGGAGTCGGTGGCCGGAAATTAATGAGGTGATTTCCAAAGGTTTTTTATTGTCTAATTGATGGTAAGTTTCTGATAAGCCTCACCCAACCATTGGGTGATCTATGAGGCTATAAAATCAGAAGGATAACTGAGAAGAAGGTTCCATGTATCTTAAACATTTTGTGTTGTGTGACATTCTGGTATTATTGCGCTTTGCTAATGTCTGGGCGTGCTACCCACTCTGATAGTAGCAACCCTCAGTTCATTTTTCACGTTAGAATGATTGCAAATAATCCCCCCTAATCTTCCTAGACTGTGGCCTCGACAAAGAAATAATCTTAGGAAATACAGGAAGTCACCCCTGAGGCTAAGGAGGTTATGTCCACACCAAGCAAGGGAAAGAAGAAGGGGAAAGGAAAAGGCCAAGAGAAAGGGTCGAGGAAGCCTACGAAATGGGCTAGGGTGAATCCCTGCATCTCCCCTCAAAATGTTAAATCTCCGTGAATTCCCAAGCATGTTCGCCTAACCCATTAAATTGGCCCCTCTCTACTCAGGAAGAGGCCCGGATCATTGAACCGATAAACTAGCTGCCACTCTATGTCCGGCCTCATAGGCCCTCGATGCACACACCTAATAATCTTGATGGCCTACGCACCTATCTGCAAATGTCGCTGATTCTGGGTGATGTCCCCATAATTGGAGAATCCTTTGGCAAACTCTGCTCAGTAAAATTTGATGACCACGACCTGGCCAACTTCGAAGCCTTCCCAAAACTGGCACCTGAACTATATCTTGAAAGGGTATTGGAGGATGATGTGCTGAAGGTAATCCCCATGCCATTGGAAAGTGGGTTGGCTAGTTCCTGGCTATTAAACCTACTGTGGATGCCTCATTTTGGCCACTATAATTTCACCGACCGACTTGTGCGCTAGCTTCTTTCCCTGGTCCATGATGGTAGCTTATTGATCCAGGATCCCATCCCCATTGATGTTGCACTTATTCACCGTATGACTAGTCTCCCCATGGAAGGGCTGAGCCCTATGGAGCATGTCGACAAAAAGTATGAGCAACATATCGCCGATAAGGTGTGTGAGGACTACCATGTCGAGCGGAACACTAAAGGGTTCGTGATTAGCACCATCAGCGACCCTGGTGCACGCATGGGCACCTTGTTTTTAGCATGCAAAGTGATGTGCAAATGCTAGGTTGCAACCGTCCCTGTGTATGTACTTTGGTTGGCTGGCTGCTGCGAAAATGGGGTCTGCTACAACTGGTCCCAGTTCCTATGTAACAAATTTATCGAGAATGTGCGTGAGGCCCAGGATCAGGGAAAGGCATTCTGCTACTCCTAGCTACTACTCCTCATCACATTGGTAGCATGGGAAGCCCCTGAAGATTCGATTCTCCCTAAGCTTGAGCCAGATATGTTTGAGGGAGTGCGATACACGAACTTGTGGGATTCAAAGGACACACAACGTATTGAGGATAATCAAGTATTCTAGGTCCTATTTCAGAGTGGGCTCGCAATTTCCATCCATTCCTGGCCGCGCTTGTCACCAAAAATTTATGACAAGTACAAGAGCATCGCAGCGTTTCAGGTAACCATGCACAATGTACATATCAGGGGCCGCAAGGATCCAACATGGGTATCACTCCCATATATGCTCGCGGATGAAAAGATTGATCGCCTTATTGCTACTTGGCCTCCACATTGCAAACTCATATTCAAGTCAGGTACAAAGGAAACTGTAGGTATGATCACCACAAAGTTCATCCTGCTTGACACCACCAAAGAGATTGGAGGACAAGGCAAGAGTACTGGGAAGGGAGTGGACCTAGAATCACAGAAGGATTCGCAACAAGATCTGGGTACAGAGGGTCTGGATGTGAGAGGTGTTGACTCCCCTCAAGGCATGAAATGGAATAGTGACCCTGTTAAAGGACCATGGAAGAAGAAATGAGCTCAATGGTTGGAACGAGACACATGATTTACTTTGATAGAAGAAGACCTGGAGGAGATCCCAGACAGTCACCCTCACCACAGAAGATAAATGGCGGGCTCTGGAAGAGTGCAATGATCCTTTTTCGGGATTCTCAAGATTCTATTTCAGAGATGGACTATAGAGGAATTTAATGGATATGTGACCCTTCAAATAAATGGTGATATCCAAAGGCTACCTAGCCAACTGTAGACTCTGCCTATAGAACTTGGAATAACCCCTTTTTCAGGAATTTCATTAGGGTCTTCAAGGAAAACGTTGTATGAGTAAAAATGAGCAAGAATAACACAGATCAGGGTTGGGTTCCCTTAATTTATGTTGTATGTGACTTATATATGTAATTTCATCAGAAAAAATCACTTTAAGAACATTGAACAGATCTCCAAAAAGGTAAACTAGCTAAAAGGCACCCAAAGGGGAAGGTTGTAGTAAAATGCAAGCACAACTTCAAGAATTGCGCAGTTTTAGCTAATGTTCAGTGGAGATAAGAAAAAGGACTGATATCTCAGTATTACAGTAGAAAATAATCATTATGAAAAAGCCCTTTCATTATACAGTGGAAAGCATGAGCCAATATAGCAATAAATCTTCAGAAAAGAGAGCAGATGCACATGTAAATTTGCAGAAATGCTTGAACAACGTTATTTTCCAGGAGGTTTAGCAGATGTGAGTTATCAAATATATATCAGATCTGAAAACTATATAGTTTTATCTACAAGATCCACTTGGAATTTTTACAAGAGCATGCATAAATAAGGGTAGATCTGAGAAACAAGTTGCAGATCTGGAAATTTTTGTAGTAAATTTCTGAATATGAAATTACATTACAATGGATCAGATCTGAACATAATATAGATCAAAAATCCAATCCATGTATCACCAAGTGGAAGGAAAGTCCAGCACAATAGATCTCTGATCTAAACAATGAGCAAATCAACCTACAAACCCTCACACATAAATAACGCAGTTTTCCCAGTGGGACAGAGCTGTAGCTCAAGAGACACAAAAAAATACTGAATAATAGTAGATTTGAAAGTACAAGAAATGGTACTCTCTTCCAGGAGGTGAAAGGACCCACTCGATGGAGAGAGACTCCCAAAATGCACTAGATCTCTGCAGATCTAGATCACCACTTGCTGCAGCTTGCAGAGACAGCAAAAACCTCACTGGATCAGTGCTACCAATGTAAGTAAGAGCTTGGTGTAAAGCCTGATAGTGGTTCACTTTAGAAAAGAACTCCTCCAATGATCCTCAAGGGAAGAGATGAAACCCCTAAGCAGGAATTCCAATCACAATCCTCCACTAAATAGCAGAGAATGGTATTTGTCTAAGCAGACAAATACTTTAGAAATATGATCTATCAACAACCCCCTTTTGCTGCTCTCCTTCTCCTTTTATAAGATGAAAAAGCTCTTGCAAAACCTAAACCACTTTGATGAGCTATCCCTTTTCACATTAGAGGCTCCCTTCATGAACTACGTTGTCCCTTTTGGAGATGCAATGAACCTAGACAACATTGTTGATTTGGTCAAGGTTGACCCAGTCTTTAACTCAAAACCTCTTTCACACTTGCAAGTGATTATTTACATAGCCCTGATTTGTCTTTGTTCACATGGGCATTGATTTATTCAGAATTTTTAGGAGTTTTACATGTCCTCCTTTATTCATTTATTCATAAAACATAAATTAAAACAAAATTGAATGTTTCCTCTTAGCTAAGGCTAAGTAGGAAAATTACAGTCCTCCCCTCCAAAATGTTGCTTGTCCTCAAGCAACTGATAGGGTAAGAGATGTAGTTATTCTCCTTCTCCGTTGATGGCACCATCATGGATTAAGTGCTCACCAAGCCAATACATCATAAACTGCTCCTGCAATGCTAACATGATAGGGGCATAGTCTACCCCTTCAGGAGTGTAAAACTCAACAGAAATAAACATGGGTGAAGCAATGTCACATATAAAACATGTATCATGAAGTACAGGATAAATTTCCATCCCATGTGGTACGTATACACTGCCTACTTTTTGGCCATACAAACCCATAAACAATACCAATATGTCATCTATGTATGGAAGCAAAATCACATATAGGCAAGCTGAAATTTGCACTTGAGGAGGTGGGTCACAATCCCACATAAGGTACCAACGCAGTGCACTCCTTGTTTTGAGTATATCTAAGTGTGATAGGTGGTATCCCCACGACATCTTTTCCACATGGGTCACTTTGACATGGATGAAAGTGAAGCCCTCATTAGGTGCCTTTGGGAAGCACCCATCATGATAGATAATCTCCCTTTGCACCTCAAGGGAGTGGCCAGCTTTGGAATTTTTATTGGCCTCATCTACATGTAATATCACTCCTTGTAGGAGCCATGGCCTGCATACATATGGTAAGAGATTGTGCCAAATCAAAAAAATAAACATGCTCCATAAGATTAGATTCTTTACGATTCAAGTCTCCCACACACATAGAGTTAGGCATGGGATTTTCTCCTCTTTTAAGAGAAGAAAGAGATGGATGAAATGTCTCCTGCATAGGATCCCTTGGCTACCCCATCTCCTCATAACTATTGCACTCTTGTAAGTGTTTATGTAGTTCCTCCCAATCATAGTGCTGATGTAGTTCTTCCTTCATACCCTCCCAATCAAAAATCTTCAAGATTAGGGAGTAGATTTTTGCTGACTGCATATAGATGGAAAGGAACTCTTTGTGTTCTCTTTGTCGTATCTCTTTCCTAAGCTTGGAGGATTGTGACAAGAATAATTTACCAAGATGGTAGATGACCCCTTCATGGACCAAATAGCCTCCTCCCTACTTCATGCCATCTAGTATCATCTCGGTGTGCAGATATTTGGAGTACTCCACAAGGAGTTGAGAGCTTCAATATGGATCTACACATCTCAAAAAAGATAGCACTGCTGATGCATCTATGGTGGTGCTTGCCTTGTTTCTGCTTGTTTCTTTCGCATTATGAATGCCAAAATTGTTTGTGGGAAGGCAAATCCTCCCCCTCACTTCCTCCCATAGTGCTATGACTTTCTCTTCCATTGTTTCAGCACTTGGTGAGGCTTCCCCCATAGAATCTAATGGCACCCTAAGTGGCTTTCCATGATGTAGAAATGTTCCTTGCAACATTATCATAAACATGAGAGAAGGGACTATGAGGTCCCTGCCCCCTCTGTGCAATTCCATCTTTGTTGTGTGGGTGGAAACATCAAGTGAAGGGTAGGTGTGCATGCCTTGAATGATTTTTTGTTTTCCACTCTTCAAATCCACCCATTCCATCTGCAAGGCCTTCCAATCAGTGGTGATTTTTCCCAAAGTAATCAACCACTGGACACCCAAGATGATGTTGGTGTCTAGTATGTCCACTACAAAGAAATGGTCCTCCAAGGTGTAGGTTCCCATAGTCATAGAAAGTGATGTAACATACTGCATTCACTGCATAGTTCTATCTCTCGGAACCAAAACACAGAACCCATCAAAAGTATTAGTAGGGATCCATCTCCTCTACACAAGGTGAGCATCAATAAAGTTGTGGGTTGCCCCACTGTCAATCAGAATAGACACTCTTTGGTTCATAACTAAACCTTGCACTCTAAGGGTCAAATACTTGGGCAATCCTCTCAAAGAAGCAAGAGTCCCACTAGTTGGAGCAAAGGATCCTTCTTCTTCTCGGGATGATGTTTAATCCCCCTCCTCCTCATCACCACCACTGTGACCTCTCCTAGGTCCATAATTTTCCTCTTCCTCCTCAAAATCGGAGAAGACTTCAATATAGTGTGCTCTTCCAGCAGCACATCTATGTCCTGGTACCTATGGCTCTTGACAAGTGAAACATAATTTATTTTTCCTCAACTCCCTCCGGAGATCAATGTCAAGAGGTTTCTTCGGTAAGCTCTCCTTGGGTGGAGCATTTTTCCCCTCCTTCCCCTTAGAAGAGTGAGTGGCTTTGCTTGGGAAGGTTGCCTTTGCCCTTGGAAAGGCATCTTGGAGATCTCTAGTTCTCTCAATGGCATCATGCAGAGTGAAGGGCTTGGTGGACTTAACAAGCCCATGCAAAGGTTCTTCCAGGCCATCAATGAACATGTAGACTCTCCTTGCTACTGATAGATCAGGGACCATTACAGACAACATCAAGAATTCAGAGATATAGGCCTCAACATCTCCTGTCTATTTAAGCTTTGCCAAGCTTATGAAAGGGGCCTCCGGATCTTTCCGATCAAATCTCTCCACTAGTATCCTAGTGAACTCAGAATATGTGGACACATTGTTGTGCCCCAATGTAGATAGTCCATGAAACCACCAGTTGTGGGCTTCTCCCTCAAAATGCAGCACATTAATCTTGATGGTTTCTGCTTCGGGAACCTTATTCAACAAGAAATAGAAGTCCAACTTCTCCAACCATGCTTTAGCAGAACAAGAGGGCGATCCATCGAACTTAGGCAAGAAGAACCTACCCATAGTGTGGTGTCTCCCTTGAAGTAAATCTCCATCTCTGTACTGCTGCCATGGCCTCCTCCGGTCCTTGAGATGGCAGAAGTCTTGAAAGCTCAATTTATCCTTGAACCTCTGACTTTTTCTATCATATTCTACAAAGTAACCTTCCAAGGAGGTTGGATCTTGTAGCCCTTCATTCTCTACAACCAAGAAGGTAGGCATTGTAGAGCGATGTGAGGCTTGGGGAGCTTGTGGCAAGCTCACAGGTTGACCAGTGCCAAACTGAGACATATCAGAAATTTCCCCTTGATGGAATCTCCCAAGGGACTCCCTCATTCTATCTATCCTCGTCTCATTTATTTCCTTGGATAGATCTTGCATAGCTTCAAAGAGAGTTTTGGCAAACTCCTCTGCTTCCTTATCTTTATCATTCACAGATTCAGGGGCTTTCCCCTATTCTTGACCCTTGTCAAGGTCAACAGTAGTATAGTCATACTTTCTATGACTTCTATTCTGATATCTCCTCTCTCTCTTGGAAAGAGGATCTTCATCCTCCGAATACAACATGACTGTTTCTCCAATGCTAACATAGGTTGTGCCAATAGTGGAGCTCTGATACTACTGTAATGATCCTTTTTCGGGATTCTCAAGATTCTATTTCAGAGATGGAATACATAGGAATTTACTGGATATGTCACCCTTCAAAGAAAGGGTGAGATCTAGAGGCTACCTAGCCAACTATTGACTCTTCCTATAGAACTTGGAATAACCCCTTTTCAGGAATTTCAATAAGGTCTTCAAGGAAAACACTGTATAAGTAAAACTGAGCAAGAATAATACAGTTCAGGGTTGGGTTCCCATAATCTATGCTGTATGTGACTTATATATGTAATTTCATCAGAAAAATATCAGTTTAAGCACATTAAACAGATCTCCCAAAAAGTAGACTAGCTAAAAGGCACCCAAAGGGGAAGGCTGCAGTAAAATGTAAGCACTGCTTCATGAATTGCGTAGTTTTAGAAAATTTTTAGTGGAGATCAGCAAGAGGACTGATATCCTAGTATTACAGAAGCAAATAATCATTATGAAAAATCCCTTTCATTATACAGTGGAAAGCATGAGCCAATACAACAATAAATCTTCAGAAAAGAGAGTAGATGCACATGTAAATTTGCAGAAATGCTTGAACAACGTTATTTTCCAGGAGGTTTAGTAGATGTGAGTTACAACTTATATATAGAGCAGATCTATGGATAAAATATCAGATCTATATCAGATCTGGAAACTCTATAGTTTTCTCTACAAGATCCACTTGGAATTTTGACAAGAGCATGCATAAATAAGAGTAGATCTGAGAAACAAGTTGCAGATCTGGAAACTGCTGCAGTAAATTTCTGAATATAAAATTACATTAAAATGGATCATATTTAAACAGAACATATATCAGCAAGCCAATCCATGGATCACCAAGTGGAAGGCAAGCCCAGCACAAGAGATCTCTGATCTAAACAATGAGAAAATCAACCTGCAAACCCTCACACATAAATAACATAGTTTTCCCAGTGGGACAACATTGTAGCTCAAGAGACACAGAAAAATACTAAATAATAGCAGATCTGAAAGTACAAGAAATGGTACTCTCTTCTAGGAGGTCAAAGGACCCACTCCATGGAGAGAGACTCTCAAAATGCACTAGATCTCTGCAGATCTAGATCACCACTTGCTGTAGCTTGCAGAGACAGCGAAACCCTCACTAGATCAGCGCTACCAATGTAAGTAGGAGCTTGGTCTCAAGCATGATAGTGGTTCACTTCAGCAAAGAACTCCTCAAATGATCCTCAAGGGAAGAGTTGAACCCCCTAAGTAGGAATTCCAATCACAATCCTCCACTAAACAACAGAGAATGGTATTTGTCTAAGCAGACAAATACTTCAGAAATATGATCTATCAACAACCCTCTTTTACTGTTGTCCTCCTTTTATAAGATGAGAAAGCTCTTGCAAACCCTAAACCACTTTGATGAGCTAGCCCTTTTCACATTAGAGGCTCCCTTCATGAACTGCGCTATCCCTTTTGGAGATGCAATGAACCTAGACAGCGTCGTTGATTTGGTCAAGGTTGACCCAGTCTTTAGCTCAAAACCTCTTTCACACTTGCAAGTGATTATTTACATAGCCTTGATTTGTATTTGTTCACAGAGAACACATACATACCCCTGCTAGGCACAACATTTGTCTTCAGCCCACCTACCTTGGGAGCACAAGTCTAGGCCTACACAGAGGTACAATTGGATCTAGCTCGACTGTCGCATGACCCACTTTAGGTCCTTCACGCATCCCTTTTTGAAGAAATTCAACTTAGAGACTGTCAGGTGCACCAGAAGCTCAATACAACTGAGCAGATGATTGTGGAGAAGAACGTTGAAGTTTCCCACATACAGGCTGCATGCACCCTCGCCACCATGCAGCAGACAGAGTTGGAATACCTAATCAGTAGGATCTACGCAGATGTCACTGAGGATATCTCAACTTCTGCCACCCCCTTTACCAAGATTGAGGGGCTTGTTTTAGCACTAAAGGCTTCGAGGACCGAGATTCAGGCTCTTGAGACAGAGATGGAATAGAAGATTACAGCTTTATGAGAAAAATTGCAGCCATAAACTCCACCTGAGGTAAGATCCCAGTGAGCCGCATTGGTAATTGAGGCCACCAATACTATAACATTTCAGATTTCTTAGGGTGCAGAGCTGTTGGAGATGGCTATGCAACTGTGGTCTAAGGTGCAACATGATACCCTCCTACAAGATTTTACTCAAGAACTGTGCCAGAAGGAGGAGGAATTTGAATAGCTTGAGGCTACTATGTCATCCTTGATCCCCACTTAGCGCCTGGTACGACTGTGTACCAGCCACCAAATTAGAGATGACATTGAAGAGCTCTGATACAAGAAGAAGGTTCTCAGCAACAACCTTAAGCCTTGGGCCAGTGAGGCCCTCAAGCTCTCTCAAGATGTCTATATCGCAATAAAGCAACTAAACTAGACTTTGGAGAGCGTCAGTGCTGCTACAGAAGGTCTAACTTCACAGAAGTTGGTGGATATTTTTCAGAATTATTCTGCACAAAGCGAAGGAGTGTTGTCCCCACTGGTTGATGCGATCAGGTAGCTTCGGGCAAAGATGTAGAACCCATGGCTATAGTGACTTGGGACGAGTCACAAGATTGTGTTGGGGGCATGTTGGAACAGGGTTCCCTAACCTGCGATTTTGGTATAATTTTGTAAAATTCGGTCCTGCGTAGGGATTTTGGGGTGGGTCAAAGCCCCTAATTTTTTGTAATGGGTAAAAGGGTAGCTCTAGCATCTGCAAACCACAGTTTGTGGACCATAGGATAGCAAAGGCTATGATATTATAAATCGATAGATAGTTGGGTTGAGTAAGTAAGAAAGTAGATAGATTGATGCTACGTGAGAATTGTTAATATTTGTTTGGTTTGTTTTGGGTAAGGACTCCTATTGGCTGTGTGCACAGAGATCCTCAGTCTTGCTGTGTGCGGACCCTACTAGGCTATGTGTGTGGCCTGGGTTTTGGTTGTATGTGGATCTTGATGTTAATGAATGCAAAGTGTAGTTGAATTATCTGTGTGTCATTTGGATTGATTACGTTTACTACTGAAGCATATCTATGATGTTTAATTAAGTTGCGAATGTATCTTTGATTGGCGCATTTATATCTGTGATCTGAAAGTAGCTGCTATTAGAATACTCTGTAATGGTATTTGGTAATGCACATGTGGATGCGAAGACATTAATTAGATCTGTTGATGATAATAGCTTTGTTATGGTCATATGCTACTTACACTATTAAAAGAGCTACAGATAGATTCATTCTTTGCAAACCTAGTAAGTTATAATTCAGATCTGCCTCAAAATACCTACTCTCTCCCAGGGTGCAAAAACCTAGTTCCAACACCCTCCCATACTACTTTGGGTGAGACTTTGTCTTGCGCATGTAGGTCATTGACGAAAGGGACAGTAGTATAGGGGTTTGTTGGCAAACCTTAACCTCTGAACCTAGGTCAGGACCCCTCAAGCCAACAGTAATAAAGAAGTATTGTTGTGAATCTTTGAGTTCTATATGCATATGTTGGTTAAGTTATGAATGTCTTGCATATTTTTTCTGATTTCTATACTATTTTCAATTAGATCTTTTTTGTGAATATGGTTGGGCTTATATGAGTGTTTATTGGATGGATGTGATGGTATAAGGCTCTGATATGAAGTATTGAAAATTATTTCCTAATTTATTATTCCTGTATTAACCTACGCAAGATACTTCACATATTTGACCTAAATTTGGTTGAGAAACGACTACTAGTTATGGTTGCTATTGCGAAGGTTTGTTTCTGATTGTTGGGATCTTAAGGCACCCACATCACTTAAATATCTCTCAAGGTGCGGAATCCTGGATCCAACACCCCCCCATACTGCTTTGAGTCAGACTTTGACTTGCACAAGTAGGTCACTGCCGAAAGGGCCAATAGTAAGAGGGTTTTGTTAGTTAACCTCAATTTCGAACCTGGGCCAAGACCCCTCAAGCCAACATCAACCCTCCTACAATCACTCCTTGCTATCTATTTTGAGCCATGGTTATGCAATATTTCTCAAAAATGGAATTATTCCTTAGATTTTTATTCATTTAAACCACATTAGGCCTTGAATCATGACAACCCTTAATACACCATTTTCAATAAGAAAAATATGACAAAATGCAATTACATGTGAGAGAGAGAGAATAATTAAGCTAAAAAGGTGACAATTAACCCCTTAGAATATACCTAATGATTGTTAGGTAAACTGACTCGGTGTTAGAGTCAAGGTTAAACAAGTTAAACAATGGGTAGTTTTGAGGCACATGGTATTGTGCACCCATGGTTTTCAGCTCATGGTATTATATGTAATGGAGACTATAAAAGGCTAGGAAGACTTCATTGTAAGACAAGGCCTAGATGTGAGCAGTGAAGGCTCACTTGGCAGGATTGGCCAGGGTTTTGGCCAAGGCTAATGAAATTTCATTAGGATGGGATTTCTCCAGAGTTTTGGGTTTTTCCCGGATAAACATTTGTGTTCATGTTTATTTTTTTTGTTGCTGGTTGTTTTATTATTCCTGTTGGTAATTATTTATATTCTTCGGCAAATTATTTCTTCATTTCGTATCATAGCATATGTCACGATTTCGATACACACCCAACTCACGTTAGGGGGGATATTGTTGGACATTTTATAAACCAATTCTCCCTATGTGTTTCACGACATGTAATAGATTCCTCTCATGGATCCTTATCTCTGATGATGCGATCATTCACTAATACCTACAAGTTTTGGTCTAACATAAATCGTGATTCCCAACAAGTGGTATCAGAGAAATTTTGCAACATGAATCTGAAATAGTGGTGTCTATGAAAAGGATGTTTCCTGGCTTGGTCAAGCAGCGGCTTGCTGGAGTGATGGAGGAAGGTGTGTTTGGGGCTATTTTTAGACCACGACTTATGAATTAGTGGGCAGATGTCCATGTGGGGCATCGTGATGTCTCAGGCAGCATTGAACATGGCAGACTGCATGAGATTTGAGCAAAGTATTTAGGACAATCAGTGCTCTAGTGGATGTCATATGTCATGCCTCAAATTGTAAGTGGTGGTGATTGTACATCTTGTGGTGTAGACCTGCATAAACTCAAGTGCGACCGAGTAGGGTGGTTTCAAGACCCATTGTTTCTGTTGTGTGCAACAATTGTGGAGATAACGATGCTGGTTGGGAATGTTTCGATGGAAATGGTGAAAGCGTGGCCATTACAGGAAAATAGCTCACAAAGAGCTTCACAAAAAAATATATGGGCTGTGGCCTCATTTCTCACCTCAGCCCCGGACACGATCACTCACGATGCAGACCCTGGTTTACAATATTTGACCGCTTCGGTTTCGAATCCCGACCCGTATCCTTCATCTGAATGGAATTCACAACCATGAGATAAGATCCACATAGTATATGTTTGTGGATCATTAGAAACCATCAAATAATTGGTTATCATGTTTTGGTTTAAATTGATTCCACCGTCATCCAGAGAAAATTCCATGAGAGGTGGCATGTTGATTAGAGAAGCACCATGTTTTAAAGATCAGTGTAGACAGCTACCAATCGATGGATTTCCACATGAAGAGGGTTTTTCCATGAGGAAATAATGGAATGTTAAAATACATCAGGAGTAAGTGGCTCAGAAGGAAAGGAATGCATGTAATCGATGAATAGCATTGGGTGAGAGAATGGTCATACAAAGAATATCAATAATGAAAAAAAAAAAAATTATGATGTAGTAAAATTTTTGCATGTAAATGGGCATATTGTTGTAAGACCTGGTATGGCATGTGTACCCCTTGGTAATCACTAGTAAATTCTGGGTTAGACCTAGCTGATAGGGGCGATGTCAAGCTAGCAACTAATCTAGGTAAAAACTTTGAGGGGGAAAGCGATAGAGTGAGCAGGGTTGTCTTACTTAGCAGTTTTGGTTGGATTTATTCAAGCCACTAGGTCATGGCTACTCAAGCCACAGATCAAGCCTACTGGAGGATCATAGAAAACTTGATAGAAAAAAAAAGTGGTATCAGAGCATAGGTCATGAATTCGATACACACTCAGCTCACGTTGGGGGGGGGGGGGGCGGGGGGGGAGAGATTGTTGAACATTGGATAAACCAATGCTCACCATGTGTTTTGTAACATGGAATATCCTCCTCTCGTGGATCCTTATCTCTAGAGATGAGATCTTTAAATAACACCTACAAGTTTTGGTCTAACGGAAATCTTGATTCCAAAAAATGATGGTGCTCAAAAGTTTCTTGGCTTGTGTTATATGACTATGCAGTTTCTAATTTTTCAAATCAGAGATGGAATTGGAGAATTCAAGCTGAAGAAGGAGTAAATCATGCAACATATTCTAGGTAGCCTTCATTCCGTCATCTATTTACTTTAAGGAAAGCATTGGTTTCCTTGTCTCCGTATTGTTCTAGGTTGGCCACGAAACCTAGGGGAGATACTTTTGTTCGCAATCATAAATCCCACATAACACTCATAATGGATAGATCCTCTTAAGGATGTAAGTGATGCATTTAGCCCCATCAACACTACCCTAGAAATAAATGGATAGATAGCTTTCTCCTTTTGAAGGGATTTAATGAATAGACGAGGGATACATCACTCCCAGATTTTCCCTTAAGTATTCAAACTTCAAAGGGATATTTGGCAAGAGGCTTAGTGAATATATCATCAATTTATTCCATTGTAGTTATATATTCCAACCTAACAATATGACCAACCATATGCTCCTTGAAAAAATGATATTTTATAAGGATATGATTTTTTTTTAAATGAAGAACATGGTTCTTGGATATACATATGACACTCATGTTATCACAAATAATGGGAATTTACTAATCATATGTTACCTTCATGTCTTGCAGGGTCTACTTGATCCATAGTATTTGAGTACAACAAGAAACAACTATTATGTACTCTGATTTAGCTATAGTTAGGGAGATTGATTTACTTTTTTTTACATAAACATGCGACCAAACAATTTCCTAGAAATAATGCACCACCACTTGTGCTCTTCCTCTCATCCGAGCTACCAGCCTAATCAACATCTATGTATGTACTCAAGAAGAAGTTTTAGCCTATGGGATACCATAAACCAAAATCTATGGTGTTCTTTATATATATGAGTATAATTTTTGCAACTAAAAAATGGTTCTCTTTTGGGGTATATTGAAAACTTGATACCAAACCATCATCCTGCATTTTTTCTAGTCTTGATACTATGAATTACAATAGGCTCTCGTTCATTGACTTGAACATGGTATGATTGAATTGTGGTGATTTATTATCTTTAATCAACTTGCATCCAGTAACCATAGGGGTATTAATATGTGAGCAATGCTCCATTCCAAACTTATTTAACATCTCCATGAGGTATTTTCTTTGTGAGATAAACATGAATTTTTTTGTTTGTTCAATTTGTAAATGAAGGAAAAATGATAATTCCCATAACATTGACATTTTAAAGTCATCTTGCATGACAATTGCAACCCTTTGGCTTAGTAAATTTGCATCATTTTCAAATATAATGTCATCAACATAAACAATAATAACCAAAACATTTTCATTTTCATATTTTATATAATAATAGTATTACCTTTTGTCCCTCTTTTGAACGTTGCTCCTATAGACACTTTTCCAATCATGAATACCATTCTCTTGTTGCTTTCTTTAATCCACATAAGTCATTTTTTAGTTTTTAAAAATCCTCTTGATTATATGGCAATTGGAAGCTTTCAGTCTACTCTATATAGATTCCTCGAGATCTTCATTTATAAATTTTGATTTCACAACCATATGATAAAATTTAAATTTCTTATGATAGGAAAATGCTATAAAAAATTATTATTCCTACTAATCTTGTGATAGGGGAAAAGGTATCTTCAAAGTAAACTCCTTCAGCCTGTGCATATCCTTGGCACAGTAATTTGACATTTTTCCTCATAAATTTACCATCCTCATCATTCTTACCTTCTAGATTTCATACTTTGATCCATTAAATAATGGTGCTCTTTGTAGGGAAAATATTGTAACCATCCCTCCCACATTTACCAAATTTCAAAAGCCTGTTAGGGAAAACATGAGATGAGTGTCACTATGACCTAACCAAACCTCCTAGTTCTATATAAGGAAGTGTGACCTACAAACTGACATCCTACCAGGACTACAAATCACCTAGGAGGTGAAAAAACAACCCTGGTGGTCAATCCCTAAGTTGGAAACTGATTTCACTTACCTAGACCCCCAACCACAACCTTAACACTACTTCCATGTAGTTATGAGGCTATAATTGCAGTCACATGATTTCCTCCATGAAGTGATGGCCTAAAATCCGCATGGAAGTAGTGTCAAATGTGCGGTAGGGGGTTTAGGTTAGTGAAATAAGGTTCGACCTCAGGGGTTGACCACCTGGGGTGTTTCTTTAGCTCTTGGGTGATTTGTAATCCCTATAGGATGTAATTTTATGATAGTTTGTAGGCTCCACTTCCTTAAATAGAACTAGGAGGTAGGTCAAGTCATAGTGATGCTCGTCTCATTTTTACCCTAACAGGCTTGTGAAATTAGATAAATCTGGGAGGGGTGAATATAGATTAGTATCAGAGAGAGGTTGTAGTACTGGACCTTGAGGTAGATGTGATTTTTGTGTAAGCATTTCTGATTGTCTATGTGGCTATCCTGCATGCATGTTGGTTATTTTTCGTAATGGTCATTGTTGCAGTTGTGTGATCATGTAGAGGTTGATGGTGTTGGTATGTTATGATGACTGATATTTTGACGTCATATATGTATATATATTGTGCTAATATGAGTTGATTTTTGCAGATGAGATAGCCTCCCCTCAAACACACTAACATATGTTTTGTTATGTTTATACTGGGTTTATCTAACATGGCATGTTTGCAGGAAGAATACGATCAAAGATGAAAACAAAAATGGTGGATTACAATTAACATGAATGTCTTATAGATTATATGAGAATAAAAGAGATGAGTACTCTCCTAACATAGTAGACAAATTAATAATTTTAACGTAAAAAATTAGGAGTTTCAAAGTAGATAATGAAATGATAATTCAGTAACAGGAAAAGCTTGTCAGGGCCAATGAAAAGTAGGAAGAGTTCAATGTAGTGATTCTTCAGAGCTTATCATATTTATAGAGACAAGTATAACCAAAAATCAATTATGGACAAGAGGAAAGGATAAATGGGGTGTATGGTAGTAGGACTCATGTAGGACATAGGGAAGAAAAAGATGACAAGGTCATAGGAAGTAGATGGATGGATACACCTGGAAGGAGAGGTAGTGGTTACGGGTTTTATAATAGTTCTAGATTAGAGATACATCATGCTCATCATGATCATCATAATTATAGGAGGAGTGAGATGTTTTACTCTCCATATGAGTTTAAGAAATTAAATCCTCATACCTTTGATGGAGAGTTGAAGAAACCACAATATGAAAAATCATGTTTTCTTAGGACGAAGAATTTCTTTGAGCTGCATGATTATACAAAGAATATAAAATCCAGGATAACCATTTTCATCCTCAAAGTAAAAGAAAAAATTTGGTAGGAATATGTGAAGCGTGTCAAAGGCATCAAGACAAAGTAGTTGATTTGGCATGACTTCAAAAGACTCTAAAAAAGAAGTACTTTTCAGAGAGATACTATGATGGTAAGGCTAAGGAGTTCTATTAATTGAAGATGGGGTTTATGAAAAATGAGGAGTATATGATCATCATAATTATAGGAGGAGTGAGACATTGTACTCTCCATATGAGTTTAAGAAATTAAATCCTCATACCTTTGATGGAGAGTTGAAGAAACCACAATATGCAAAATCATGTTTTCTTAGGAAGAAGAATTTCTTCGAGCTGCATGATTATACAAAGAATATAAAATCCAGGATAACCATTTTCAGCCTCAAATTAAAAGCGAAAATTTGGTAGGAATATGTGAAGCGTGTCAAAGGAATCAAGACAAAGTAGTTGATTTGGCATGAATTCAAAAGACTCTTAAAAAAGTACTTTTCAGAGAGATACTATGACGGTAAGGATAAGGAGTTCTATTAATTGAAGATGGGGTTTTTGAGGTATGTGCCTTATCTTAAGCATGAGAAGATTAAGTTTAAGAGATTCATTACCATATTTCCATTAGCATTTAAGGATCAAATTGAGTATGATGATCCTCAAACATTGGATGAAGAAATTGGGAAGTTGAAACATTGTTATGAGCAGTCTAAGGGTAAGTCGGAGCCTAAGCAGGGTTTGAAAGGTAATGACATGAATAAATGAAAATTGGATAAGAAGAAAGGAATATTGAAGGATGCAGGTAACAAATAGAATTCAAAACCGTATAAGAAATTAAATGTAGTTAACATAGGATAGGGATTTTAGTGTGAGAAGTAGAGCAAGGGTGAGGGCATGAATAATTTGCAGTGTTGGACTTATGGTAGATAGCATCGCAAGAGAGATTGTGCAAAAAATCAGGGTGGAATATCATAGGTTTATAGTGATCACGAGGCACAAACAGTTGGGGATGTTGGAAAAAATATTCCTCAGATTTATGCAACATTGGACAGTAAGCATGTTGATCATAAGTCATATATTATTGGAATGGAAGAAAATATTTGTGATAAAGTTGTTTTTATTTTGATTGACCTTAGATATTAACTATAGTTATATTAGTCCTCAACTAGTGGATAAGTGTTGCTTGAATAAAGAAAGGCATGCATAATATTGGTTGGTGCAGTTGGCTATAGCTACCAAGAAAAGAGTTCATCATTCAATTATATATTATGCATTTGAACCAAATAGTATGTCTACATCATCACATCTAAGTGTGCTTCCATTGGGATCGTTAGATATGTTGTTGGGTATGGATTGGTTATACATTCACATGATTAATGTACATTTTTATGATAAGGTTAGTAAGTTCTTGGATGATGATGGAGAGAAGTGAATCTTGCAAGGAAAGAAGAAGCCTATGTTAATGAGAATGGTTACAACTATGTAGGAAAAGCACAGTAGCAAGAAAGGGCGTGTATTTTTTGTAGTTCATATTTCCAGCAATAAAGGAAAGGATGTTAAGGATAATGAATGTTGAAGAGGCATCCGGTTTTGCAACAGTTTCAGGATGTATTTTTGACAAATAATTCAGAGTTACCGCCTCATAGGGAAGTGGAATTTTCTATTGAGTTAATGTCGGAAGCATCACCAACATCGAAAGAAATGTACATGATGAGCTCTCTAGAGTTAGGGGAATAGAAGTTGCAGCTTAAGGAAATTCTTGATAAAGGATACATAAGGCCAAGTGTGTTTCCTTGGGGTTCACCTATATTGTTTGTGAAGAAGAAGGATGCTACTCTTAGGTTGTGTATTGATTACAAGTAATTGAACAACGCGAAAATCAAGAATAGGTATCCTTTGGCATGGATTGAAAATTTTTTTTATTAGTTGAAGGGAGCAACAATTTTTTCCAATATTGACTTGAGATCAGGATATCATCAGGTAAACATCAAAGAAGAGGACATCTACAAAATCACATTTCGTACTAGGCATGGGAATTATGAGTTTGTGGTATTTCCTTTTGGTGTTACTAATGCTCTAGCTAATTTCATGTGTTTGATGAATAATGTACTGTGTTCTTATCTAGATGAGTTTGTGATAGTATTTATTGATGATATATTGATATATTCTAATAATGAGGAAGAACACACAAAATACTAGTAATAGTGTTAATATTGTTGAGAGAGCATAAGTTGTATATCAATCTTAGTAAATGCAGTTTATTTTAGAAAAAAATCATTACTTGGGACATGTTGTTTCTAAGGAAGGCATAGTAGTGGAACAAAAAAATATCAGAGTTATCATGGAGTGGGAAGATCATAGGAATGTGGAAGAGGTCAGATCATTCATGGGAATGGAAAGTTATTATGGGTGGTTCATCAGGAACTTCTCAGAGATTGCCTATCATTTACATCTTTGCATCGAAAAGGGAAGAAGTTTGAATGGACTAAGGAGTGTGCAACTATTTTTGTGTAGTTGAAGAATTTGCTTACAAATTCTATGGTCTTGAAGATTTTAAATCTTGGCAAAGAGTTTGTGGTATTTACAAATTCTTGGAAGAGAGGACTTCATGGAGTCTTGACACAAGAAGCACAAGTGGTATGATATGAGTCAAGGAAGTTGAATGAGAACGAGAATAAATATGTGACTCATGATCTTGAGTTTCAAATTATCATTCATGCAATGAATATGTTGAGAAATTATTCACCCCACGACATGTCACTTGGTCATATTCAAGAACATGATTTATGTACCAGATGAAAGTGAGCTCAAGAATCTTATCTTGAGGGATTTTCACGTTAAGCTGTATTCAAGTCATGTGAGATATCATAAGACATTGAAAATACTTAATAAATTATATCATTGGTCGAACTTGAAGAAAGAGGTGGCTGAGTTTTCTGTGATATTTTTTAACAATCAGTGGGTAAAAGCAGAGTGTAAAAATCTAGGTGGTATATTGCAGTTGATTATGATTCCAGAGTGGAAATGGGAGGCCATTTCCATGGACTTAATTATAGGTTTTTCGAGGACATCAAGAAAATATTATTCCATCATGGTTGTGGTTGAAAGGTTAATTAATGTATCTCACTTAATTGTAGTTAAGTCTATGAATTCAAGTAGTGAGGTAGCTCATATTTTCATTAGGGAGATAGTGAGATTGCATGGTGTTCCTAAGAAGATTGTATTTGATAGAGATATCAAGTTCACTTCTGGTCCAAAATTATGTATGAATGAAACATAATAAACATAAATAAAAATATGCAACATAAATAAATCTTAATTTAATTAATATCAAATATTTGAAATATGCTTAGAAGCATAATGGAAATAAACTAGATCGAGCGATGGTAGCTTATCTATTAAAAGATATGTGGAAACTATATGCCTTTTAAATATGTTAAAATGAGGCTCAAAGGAATTTTTATAATTTAAAAACAAAAGAAAACCCTAACCAATCAAAACCCTAACCCTAGGAGATGGAACACCAAGAGTTTGTGGGCCCCGTTGGGGTTAGTTGGGCAACCAAATTCCCCGAGTCGTAACTTGGTCCTATGATCTTCATTTGGCATGTACGATACCTTATTGGAAATATATCTTTGATTAATACATGATTTTTTGTGGTTGTGCCTATGGCTATGGGTCTGATGCGTACCTCGAAAAAATGTCATTTAGGGGGTCAAAAGAGCTTCAAAAGTTCAAGACCCGTAAAACTGCTAAAAATAGTAAATGTTGTTATAATCAAGGAAACTGATGAAAATGACTCGAGGTCTAGATGGAATAGGTGGGTGGCCACAAATATCCACTTGGATTAGTCCTCCCCCCTTAGGAAGCAATGGTTGCCATTGCATGCAGAGCCTCCATGAGGTGAGGAAATTTCTATTGCACCTGGACCCTCGTGAACCACTTGCCATGGTGGAGTTGATTTTCTTTGACAAATCGATATGACTAGCTATTATGCCGGTGAGTGTTATTTTTATGTGTTTCCATGATCATAGTAGTTGTGGCATGTTCAATGCAACTTGGGTTAAGCTCTGTTGGTGTCAGTTTCTCAACAATGTTAGATGAGTCCAACTATGGGGGAAAATATAGTCTCAGTTGGTCCAGATTGAATACTAGGTGTAGGCTAAGGAAGGGTGAAATGTTGAGCTCAAAGGAATTTTCCCATATAACCTTGGTGATGGTGTATGAAACATATCAGAGCGGGAAAATATTGCGGTGGGGCCCAATGAGGTTCTCCTTTTGCAAATGTAGCCACACTTTTTCACCCACTTGGAACTTGTGAGGCACTTGATGTTGATCATGATGCTTCTTGTACTTAGCATTGGCTTTGTCCAATATGTCATGGACCTACTGGAGGATGTGATGAATGCACTTAATGAGATTATTAGCCATGTAATATTTAGACTATACATGATCTGAATCTTCCTAAGTAGCTGCAAATGATTTGGCCACATCAATGGGATATAGTGGTTGGAATCCCAACCCCACCTAAAAGGGAATTTTCCCCGTTGAGCTATGGAGAGCTCTATTGTAGTTCTGATGGACATAGGGGAGGCTTTCATCCCATGTGTGTGGATTTTTCGAGTTGTACATGCACAAAATGTGCATGATCATCATGTTGATGACCTCTTTTTGGCCATCAGTTTTGGTGTGGAAGGTTGTGGACTTAGTGAGACTCATATCCAACATCAACGAGAGGCTTGACCAAAATGTACTCAGGAACCTATTATCTGGAACTAAGATAATGGACTATGGGATCCAAAAGTGTACCCACACTCATTCAAAAAATATCTTAGCAGTGGCCTTTATTGTGATTGTCTTCTTGCAAGCTGTCAAAATTTTCATCTTATAGAATTTGTCGAAGACCACGGAAAACTTGTCACTTCCATGCTTAGTAGAAGGGAGGCCTGACATGTAATCCATGGAGATGGATTCTCAAGGTCGATTAGGAGTAGGAAAAGGAGTGCATAAACCTTGCTTCTTGATTGTTGTTTTGGAAATGGAACATGCATTGAAGGATCTAATGTACTTCCCAACATCCTGTCAAAGTATCGGCCAATAAAAATAATTCTGCAACACTGCCACTATTTTCTCTACTCCAAAATGTCTAGTGATCTAACTTTAGTAAACCTCCCAAATCATATTGGCATTCTTTCTTGAAGGAACACAAATGTGTCCTAGGTGGCGTAATAATGTTCCCTAGAGGTGAAAGTATAGAAATTGCTTACCTTCTAGGAGCATCTTATATGTGTTGTTGAGCTGTAGATCACTCTTGTAAATTAGCGAACACCCCGAAGTCTCGTGTCCACAAGAGTCAAGCACAGTGGTCAGCACCATGACCAATGGTAGAATGAGACAATATTAAACATTATTGGTGTTTCCCTTCTTGTACTTGATGCTCAAGTGGAATGATGGTAGAGATGTGGACCACTTTTTATGGCGATCATTTTACAACTTTCCTTATGCATGTATGAAATATAGGGGTCAGTGGTATGTGTGGATCACTGTTTCCATCCCCAAAATGTAATGCTTCAATTTTAGATAGGCCTACATAATGGAATACATCTCTTCATCATAGGTGGCATACTTTCGGATTGTGTCTGAAAGTGTCTCACTGTGATATACCACCAAATTCCCCTGCTGAGTAACAACTCCCTCGATAATATACTCAGAGGCATTTGTCTCAATCTCAAATGGTTTTTGCAAGTCTTGTAATGTGAGCACTAGTGTAGATTAGAGGAAATCATTCAACTTGAAAAATTATGCTTTTTGAAATTCAGACCATAAGAAATTTTCTTTCACTCCACCATTGGTGACTTGTCTCTAAGGCTAATTGATATGAGAGAAACCAAGCACAAAATTGCGGTAGAAATCGACAAGTACTAGAAATTTGCGTAGCTCTGTTAAAGTGGTTTTCTCATCAATGATCTACCCCAGATATTGAACCTGGGTCATACCCAAAGTGCATTTCTCAAAATTGGCACACAGATTATGTTCTCATGGGGTTTGGAGGATCCACTATATATGGTGTAGGTGCTCTTCCCAACTTTGGATGAAGATTAAGGTGTTGTCGAAGTACACTACCATAAATGAGTTGGTGAAGGATTGTAGGATGTCATCCATTAGACTCATGAAGGTTGCAGGGGCATTCGTCAACTTGAAAGGCATGAACATCGATTCGGAAAGGCCCTTCTTGGATTTGAAAGCAGTTTTCCACACATCATAGGGTTCGAATGGCACCTAGCGATAACTGAATTTCAAATAACTCTTGTTGAAATATTCGTCCCCATTGATTTGGTCCATAATCATCAATCCATGGAATTTGTTACCTATTCTAGATAGTGATCTTATTCAGCACTCGTTAGTCAATCTAGAGTCTTTAGGTATGGTATTTCTTCTGTAGCAACACGATCGGGCTACCACAAGGTGAGGAACTTGGCCCGATTTTCCCTTTTTGCAAAAACTCCTGAATGTGCCTCCTAATTTCATCATTATTTAGAAAAAAGTGTTGCTAGATTTTTCCTTTCAGTACCGATGTGCCCGGGGCAAATGGATAGAGTGGGTGAGGTGGATATGTCCCTATCCTCCTCCATGAAAAATTTATCCATGTGGAGCAACCTTATCTGGAGGTGGTGGATGTGGCCACAATATTCTTCTTTCCATGAAGGTGGATCATAAGGAAGTCAAATTTCCTGGTTTGGGAAATGATATTACTACATTTCTTCACAGAGATCAAAGAGATGGTGGTAGGCGGTGCTCCCTCTGGTATCCTGTATAACTTGTTTCCCAAAGAAATAATAACAATGTGAGGCCTAGAATCATACACAACATGATGCTTCCACAATTATGGTTAGCCTAATAATACATCACAAATTTCAAGAGGAGAAACAACACACAATACCTCATCTTTGAAAGGCTTTATGTTGCAGGGAAGGCGACATTGTTGGCTGATGCAAATATCTCGTCCTTGGTAAAGCCACCCAATGGTGTACATATGCGGGTGTGGTGTGGTCGGTAGGACCATCCGCTTCAAAAAATATATTGATATGAGGTTATTTGGTCTCCCGATGTCAACAATGAACTACAACATAGAACCCTTCACCCACATTTGTGAGTGGAAGAGTCGCTACCCTTCCTCTAGATCTTTGGGCTCAATCTTATGGATCTTGGTATTGGAAATGGCGGAACTAAGCTCCACATCAATAGTTTTCTTTCCTTTTTCATTCCCCTTGTCAAGTTCTAACTCAGAGTCAAAATATGCATCTGATTCATAAGCCTTCCTCTCAGCCACCAACGACTACTTAGCTTGACACTCACTTGTGTTGTGAGTGGGGCTCTTATGGAACTCATATCATTTCCATGTGTCCTTCTTTGTCTTTGTGGTGTTTTTATTTTCTTGTGGATTCAATGGGTTGACCTGGGTTACCCTAAATTAGCTTTTTCCTTTGTTATGTGGTTTTGGGGCACCTTTCCCTTGCTTCAGATTTGTATATCCAAAGTCTCGCTTCTTCTGTTTAAATTTTTTCTCAATCTTGGAAGTGTAGCAGTATGCTGCACCAAGCGAGGAGATGTCTGGGAACTCAATTTCCTCCTAAATGTATTTAGGAAAGAAATTTTTGTACTTGAGCATCATATGTTTTCACAAATCTTTGATAACCAACTTTGTGCATAGGGTATGGAAAAGATTCAACAGGTCATGCACATCTTGGCCCCTTTGTTGCCGCAACATCGTCCATTGTATGTACTTGTCCACCTAGCTACCCATGGGGTAATACTATTCCTTTATGGTATATCGTAAAGAATTCCAAGTGGCTGTGGCTAAAAATAATGAGGGTTCTCTCTCATCCCTTTGTTCACAGTAGGTTTTTGACCAGTGCTTGACATGGGTGGTAGCTTTAAGGAGTGTAAAAGTAATATTTTCCTGATTGGAAAAGTCATGAACCGAAAAATAACCTCCTTAAAGATTTAACCATCTGTGTATGGAATATGCATCTATCTAGACTTCAAATATGGGATTGTCAAAGTTGAATTATACGTTAAAGGGAGTGGTGCCTCCAAAGTGGCTGCTAGATGAATATGTGTCACCTATGGGTAGTTGCCGAAGGATCTAGGAAAAGTTATCCATCATTTCATTCCTCTATCATTCGAGGGGTTCCTGGAGCAATGTTTTGAAATTATTTTATGCTCCCTAGTATTTATTTTCTTCCCCCATGGGAGGTCATCAGGGTTTGTAAGACTAGTCTTGATAAGATTCAACCAGTTCGAGCCCTAACTCCTTATACCCTAACGTTGTTGGGGACGCACAAAGAATAAAAGAGAAATATTAGACCTCTTTGATACCAATGTTTTAGAATTATGTAGGAATGAAATATAATAAACATAAATACAAATATGCAATAAAAATAAATCTTCATTTCATTAATATCAAACTACTAAAATATGCTTACAAGAAGAATGGAAATAAACTAGCTCGGGCAATGGTAGCTTATCTCTGAGAAGAGATGTGGAAGCTACATGCCTCTGAAATTTGTTACAATGAGGCTCAAGGGAATTTTTATTATTGAAAAAAAAAGGAAAATACTAAAATACAAAAACCCTAACCCCAAGAGATGGAACATCAAGCATTTGTGGGCCTCATTGGGGTTAGTTGGGAAACCAAATTCTCGAGGATGTAACTTGGTCATATGATCTCTATTTAGAGTGTACGATACCTTGTTCGAAATATATCTCTGATTACTACATGATTTTCCATAGGCCCCTTCCTATGGCTATGGGCCTATTGCAGACGTAAAAATAAACACCTTTTAGGGGGTCAAAACAACCTTAGAAGTTTAGGTCCCGAAACACTGCTAAAAATAGTAAATGTTGCTATAGTAAAGGAAATAGATGAAAATAATTGGAGGTATAGGTGGAATAGTTGGGTGTCCACTAATATCCACCTGGATCAACTTCCAAGTTTTGGAAAGTGTTATTTCCTGGTTTTGGGACAAAGTTAGATTTCAGTACAACTTATCATCCCTAGATAGATCGACGGACAAAGAGGGTCAACATGATTCTTAAGGACATGTTGAGGATTGATGTCATGCATCAATAGTGGAAGTGGGAATAGTATCTTCCACTGATAGAGCTTGCTTAAGATAATGAGTATCAAGAATCCTTAAAGATGAATCCATTTGAGGCTTTTTATGGGCATAGTTTTAATACTCCTATTAGTTGGACCGATTCAATGAATCGATTTTTAATTATACTAGACATATTGGAAGAGATGGAATAAGAAATGAAAGTTATTGAAAGGAATTTGAAGGAAACATAGAAAATTAAGAATAGTTATCTAGCTCAGCACAAATTATTTGAGTTTCAGGTTGGGGAGCATGTGTACTTTCACATCAAGCCCAAGAGGAGCTCCTTGAGAAATGGATCATGTGCCAAGCTAGCACCTCGATATTGTGGGCCTTTTGAGATACTTGAGAGGATTAGACCAGTGCAATACTGAATTTCACTACCTCTTACAGTGAAATTCCATGATGTTTTCCATGTTCATTACTTAAGAAGTATGTCCAGAATGTTGATCATGTGATTGACTGGTATGTATTACACGTGAAACCAGAGGGGGAATTCCAGCCAGAAACACAATTCATATTGCATAAAAAACAAATCATGCTCCATAATAGATTAATTAAGCAAGTTAAAGTGCAGTGGAAGCACTTGGGACCCAATGAAGCTACATGGGAGATGACTGATTAGATGTGGGCTATGTATCCTTCATTATTTGCTGGTTCGAGCAAATAATTTTGGGTATATGAATATGTATATGGATGTTTTCGTTAATAACATAATGATTTTTGTTATAAAGCTCCAATAAGTGATATGTTTGTTTTGTTTTTTGAGCTAGATGTCATTGTAAATACTGCATCGAGCTATGTTATAAATATCCATGTGAAGTATGTTTTGTTTTTAGTGGCTTGTTGGTTGTAGGTGTCATAGAACACTGAGGACAGTGTTACCCCAAGTGGGATGGGTTTTTAATGACCCCTAGTTGATTTTCCATGTAAATATAATAAGACCAAGGTCATGGGACATGTATTCCAAGATGAATGTTGGGAAAAACATAATGATGGGTATTATTGGTGATTAATGGATATGGAAATTGGAAAAGGAAAACTGGAAATAATTAGCATTTTATTTATGAAATAAAAGGAAAATAGTATAAAAGAAGGTGAAGGAACACAAATTTTCATGATGGGGAAATTGAAGAAAAAATGAATGAAAATGAAGAAAATAGAGCCCTCAATGATAAAAAGGATAATGAGGACTAGTTCATGAGATATTGTCAATTTATATTTGGAGTTCTCATTCATTCTCTCATACTCTTTACATTAGAGAAATTTTTAGGTATAAGATGGGAATCCTAAGGAAGATTATAAAAAATAGCAGAAATAATGAAATAAGATTACATTACATCATCAAATTTTAGAGGGAAAAAAGAAAAAACTACTTTCTCAACTCATATTTTCAGTTTATCTCCCTACGATTTTACTCAAATTTCGAGTGGGAGAACTCGTCGGATGGAGAGTTTAATTCCTCATCTAAGGAGTATCCATGTTGCATGCTTTCGATGAACCCTGCTGCATGAAAAATGAGAAATACATGAAAATACGTGATTTCAATCTAACATGGTATGTTTGGAGGAAAAATAATTTTAGAGATAAAAAAAAGACGGTGGATTATAGTTCACGTGACTCTTAGTATAGATTAGATGAGCAACAAGGAGATGAGTACTCTCTTGATTTAGTAGATACCTTCAAAAATGTATAGGGGGAGATAATAAGTTTTAAGAAGGATAATGATATGATCATTCAATCACAGGAAAGTCTTGCTGGAGCTCAGGAAAATCATGTAGAGGTTAATGCAGTAATCCTTTAGAGCTTATTCGATTTACAGAAATAGGGACAACCACTAGTCAATTATGAACACAAGGAAAGGAAAAATGGGGCATATGGTAGTAGGTATCATTGAGGACACAGGCCAGACAAGGATAACATGGTCATAGGTGGTAGATGGATGGATAAACATGATATGAGAGGTAGTGGTTATGGTTTATATTTTAGTTTTATATCAAAGACACATCAGGCTCATCATTGCTATCATCCTTATAGGAGTGAGAAGAAACACTTTCCTACTGAGTTTAAGAAATCAAATCCTCCTACCTTTGATGGAGAGTTGAAGAAACTGAAAGATGCGGAAGCATGGTTTCTTGGGATGAACAAGTTTTTAGAGTCACATGATTATCCAAAGAATATAAAAGCCAAGGTAGATATTTTTCAGTCTCAAGGGAAAAGTGAACATCTAGTGGGAATATGTGAATCATGTTAAAGGCATCAAGATAGAGGCATCAGGGGAATTTTGAGGCCTAAAATAGGCCTCCTAAGGAAATTTTAAAATAATAGTGGAAATAATAAAATAATATTTGATTACATCATCAATTTTTAGAGGGAAAAAAGAAAAAACTACCTTTTCAACTTGTATTTTGAACCTATATCCTTAAGGATTTACTCACATTTCAAGTAGGAATATGTGTTGGATGAAAAATTTAATTCTTCATCCAAGGAGTACCCATGTTCCATATTTTTGATGGACTCTGATACACGAAAAGTGAGAAATACATGAAAAACATGATTGCAATCACTTTTTTTCATGTATTTCTCATTTTTCGTGTAGTAGGGTCCATCAAAAGTATGCAACATGGGTACTCCTTGGATGAAGAATTAAATTTTGCATCCAACGAATACTCCCGCTCGAAATTTGAGAAAACCCTTAGGGAGATAAGTTGAAAATACGAGTTGAAAAAGTAGTTTTATTATTTTATTATTTTTTAATATTTTTACTTTTTTACTCCAAAAATGGTGAATCATCCCCCATGGTTGACATCATCATCTTGAATTATATTGATTCTCAAAAATTTTATTTTGGTTTTACTTTTTTCTTAGGAGGCCCATTTTAGACCTCAAAATTCCCCTAATGGAGTTGAGTTGGCATGAGTTCAAAAGACTCTTCATAAATAATTACTTTTCAGAGAGATGCTATGATGGTAAGGCTAAGGAGTTCTATAAATTTAAGATGGGGTGTATGAAAATTTAAGATTATATGACTAAGTTATTGGAGTTTTTAGGTATTTTCCTTATATTAAGGATGAGAAGACGAAGGTTCAAATATTCGTTAGTGGATTTTCATTAGAATTTAAAGATTGGATTGAGTATAATGAGCATTAGATATTGTAAGAAGTAATTGGAAAGTTGAAACAATGTTATAAGTAGTCTAAGCATGAGTCTAAGCCTAAGCGGGATTGGAAAGGTAATGACAAGACTAAATATGAGATGGGTCTCAACCTGAGGAGCAGAACAAGGGTGATGGCATGAAGCCTTTGCAATGTTGGACTTGTGGTGGAGGGATTCACAAGAGATATTGTACAGAATATCAGGGAGGTGAACCTCATATTTATAGTGCTTTAGAGGCACAAACAATTGGATATGTTGGACAAATTATTCCCAAAATTTATGCTGCATTGGATAATAGGAAAGATGATCATCAAGCATCAATTACCAATATGGAAGGTAAGCTTTATGATTAAGTTGTTTCTATTGTGATTGATCCTCGATCTAACTATAGTTATATCAGTCCTGGCCTGGTGGATAATGTTGCTTGAATAAAGAAGTGCATGAAAAATCTTGGTTGGTGTTGTTGGCTAAAACTACTAAGAAAATAATTCATCATTGGGTGAGATCTTGTGCATTTGAGCTTAACAATATGTCTACTTCAGCACATCTAAATGTGCTTCCACTGGGATCATATAGTATGTTGTTGGGTATGGATTGGTTGTAAATTCAAACGACTAAGGTATATTTCTATGATAAGGATATTGAGTGCATCTATTATGATGGAGAGAAGAGAATCTTGTAGGGAAAGAATAAGCCTACGTTAGTGAGAATGGTTATAACTATGGAAGAAAAGCAAAATATCCGGAAAGGGTGTGTATTATTTTTAGTTCATGTTTCCAATGAAAAAGGGAAGGAATTTGAGGATGTTGTTGTCTTGAAGAGGTATCTAGTTTTGGAACAGTATCAGGATGTGTTTCAAACAAATATTTTAGAGTTACCGCATCATAGGGAAGTGAACTTTTCTATTGAGTTGATGCTGGGAGAAACACCAACATCGAAGGAACCTTACAGGATAGGCACTACAGAGTTGGTGGAATTGAAGTTGCAGCTTAAGGAAATGATTGATAAGGGATAGATTAAGCCAAGTGTGTCACCTTGGGGCTCACCAATTTCTTTTTTTGAGGAACAAGGATGGTAATCTCAAATTGTGTATCCTTTTCCACGAAGGTGAAGATCAAGAAAAGGTATCCTTTACCACAAATTCATGACTTTTTTGATCAATTGAAGGGAGCATCCATTTTCTCAAAGATAGAATTGAGATTAGGATATCATCAAGTACTTATAAAATAAGAGGACATCTGTTAGCGCACGAATCTGCCTCAGGCTGAGGAAGGCAACACTCGAGGCAACATCAAACCAACCTTAGCCTTGTAGCTAGCCCTACGAGGACATGAGAGGGCTCTCTCCGGGTCAAACTCAGTGAAAGATGTCCAATAGGATCTGAGATGACCTAAATGTAACACTGATATTGATTTTAGGCTAGTAAAAAGATATGCAAGAGGTTTTTAATAAATGTTGGGTTTCTGGGCTGTGTGGGGCAAAGACAGCAAGAGCAGAGATTAAATGAAGAACGCAGATTATCTCCTGAGGCAAGATAAGCATGAAGTTTAACAATCAAATTGGAATTATATGGAGTGAAAGACCGCTGTGAGGTTGACAAGGGAAATAATTGAATCCTTATCAAACAGAAGAAATTACACAAAACATGAAAGCTTCTCCAGGGCAGAGCAGCAATCTGAATTCTGCCCTTCTCACTTAGAAACATTCAATATTGAAATGGCGATTAATGAACTGTGAACATAACGATGACATATGAAACAAAAGGAAAAACATTTGCTAAATTTCAAGCCACAAGAATCTCAGGAAACAGAGCTGTATTTCTCCATTAAAATCTCTGTCAAACTGTACAAATAAAGCTCTGTTTTTCGCCTACACTAGCTCTCAGAATTCTCTCCTCTTTACAAATGATTATTCAATACATAAATAAACTATCCTAGGAGAAACAGATCGATCAGAAATGAAGGCGCTGTTTCAACTGAACTGATAAAGATAGAAAGGAGAACAACATTCTCCATAGAATTCTCTGATGACTAAACAAATCTGGAGCGTTCTCCTTAAATTCCTCTGATGGCCACTTTAAAGACACAAATTGGAGCGTAGATCCACTTGGAGATTTAACTGAAGCCCTTAATAGGAGATCGAATCCTATTTCTTCTGCTGTGATGGATATCTTCGTTTTGTTTTAGGCGTATTTTGACTTGGCATTTTCCATTTGCTATTTTAAATAAAAACCATTTTTTAATAAAACTAGATCTTTTACTTTTTATCTCCTTCTTTTTCACAATGCTCACGTGTAACTTCTTCAAAAGCAGCTGAATCCTCTGACACGGTGTTCTCAAGATCAGATTGAAACAGTTTCTAATCGGATCTACTAATTTGCTGAACGTTGCCAAGCGCTGACACGTACATAAGTGATGCTCCTTGGCAGGTCCACATAGCAGTAAATTGCAGCGGCCACACCATGATTGTATATAAAAGACGTTGCTCCACCATATGCAATGGTCAATGCATTCACATGACCTGTCACAAAAAATCCCGAGATACATTGCCAAATTTGATGAGCAGCGATACGTATAATGCTGAGTGTGCTTTGCGTTTGCTCCATTTTGCTGGCACCTGACATTTTCTATTAAAAGCGGATTGATTTACGGAATCCTCTTTTTTTTCCTTCTTTGTATTACTTTATTTGTATGTCGCTGATCTTGAATCTCAGCGTATAACCTGTGAGCACTGCCGAATAAATGAAGGATAAAGCAGGGCCGGCTTTTACACAATATGTGCATAAATATCCCATGTTTTCTAAATGTCCCATATCTTTCACCTTCTTGAGCGTATTGTTTAAACAAACTTTTTTCAATTTGAATAAATGCAGAACAAAATCATCTATGGCTTCACATTTTACTGAGAAATGATTTAAAACCTGTTTGCAGGCTGCCGGAGACAATTTGAATGAAGACTGGGCGCAAAACATCAATTTTTGAACGTTGTCGCTCTGTGGGTAGCGCCTCTGCCCAATGGGTAGCGCGCAGCTCTATGGGTAGCGCCCGTGCAAATTTACTCTGGCTGTAAGTGCCCAATGGGTAGCGCCCGACCCAATGGGTAGCGCGCAGCTCCAATGGGTAGCGCGCAACCAAACTCCGTTCAAAACTCTGTTAATTTGTCTGCGGCCTTCCAAAACTTACCATTCAACTTCTATGCCGTGGATTTTGCAAATGAATTTGATCTCCATTATTTATACATGAGAAAAATATCCTTCCAAATCAGATTTGATTTTCGAATTTGTTTGATAACCCAAATTATAATGTTTTTGGCATTTTGTCCTTTGGTCCTTTAATATAATGTTTTCTCTTTGGCTTTTTCTGAATTTTTGAACTGAAATGCTTGTTGTCTTTTGCAGGGATGCTTGAAGCTGGTGCCACTGAAGAACTGTAAAATTTGAAATATTTTGACCACTTACCTATTTATTACCAAAACATATTTGATGATTTCTTCTTCAAAACAGGGTTTTGAAGAAGAATCAATTTCTCATTGATGACATTCCTGATATAAACAGCTACTGGACCTTCTCCTAGCCTGCAAGTGTTATTGAAACATTCTGAAAACAAGCTTTGCAAACATCTAAGTAGCAGTGGGTGAAAGCTTATTGCCATTGGCCTGTATATTGAACTGAGACTTTGACAGCTACCTGTCTGCATTTGACTCTGACAGAGGTTAGACAAGACGGAGTCTAACATTGGCTCCAATGGGGATGGCAGTTGCCGCTTCTTGGAGGTGCCAAGAATCGCAGAGCTTTGGGAGAGCAGACAGTGCCTCCATCCATTGGGCGATGGAATCATTATTCTGACAAACAAACTAAAGACTGATAACTCAGTTTATTAACTAGAAATTCGACTCACACTGACTTGATGCAAACTGAAATGACTGAATTAAACAAAAACTTTCTGAAAAGGGAAGCAATCCATCAAAATTTCAAAACCCTGATGGCGACCCCCTGCATACTGATGTGATATGTACAATCATGTATAATTGGCTTTCCAATGCAACCAATCCAGCAAATGGCTGCACCCCAAATTTCTGCTCTTATTCTCCTTGAGCAGGCAGAATGATGAACCTGTAGGCAACTCAACACAATCACTGAAACCAAAGCTCATGACAATAAACCAGGCAACATTTATCCTTTCTAATGGTTGCAGAAAAATGCTGAAGGGATCTTGAAAATCCTGAAGCACTGGCTTATCTGGAGATCCAGCTGCAAAAATACTAGTATTCACCTCACTCTGATATGAAAGGACAATTGATTTCTGAGGGATAGAAATGCATAGAGAGGTATCTGCCATCTGAGTGTTAGCTGTAGTTTCCTTGACCATGAGAAATTCTGACATATATCCCTCAACTTCATCATTTAAAAAAAAAAAACAATCTTCAGGATTATCAAACATGACAGCCTTTTCATCTTTGTGAAGGAAAAAATTATCTGTTTGCTGATCTACACAACTGATTACAAGACAATCATCTTTTTCAAAAGAGGAAGAGGTTTCATCAACACTTTCTGTGTACTGCAAATCTGCTGTAGCTTCGGCTGAAACAGGACCTTTCAAAAGCTGATCTATCTCATCTTCAGACAAAGGAGACAATGCTTTTTGTTTTCTTCTGCTTAAACAGTAGTTATCTTCATATGACAGGGCTTTCAAACTATCGTTCATTACTGAGTTATTGAAAGGAGATTTATCACTTACTTGCACAAATATCTCATTCTGTATTTCATGAACTGACTGGATTGCTTCTTCATGAAGGCTGTGTTCTAATGATGGGATGACAGTATGACTGAGAAATTTTGGATCCATTACTGTGTTATCTGCATCCAAGATGATTTCAACAGCAGAGTTCTCCTTGATGGGCTTCAGCACAAGATATGCTTGGTCATCCTGATCTGAATCTGAATCTGAAGTAGCTGTCTGGACATTATCACAATCTACAATTGGAACTGGACTTACTTGCATGCTGCTGTCTTCTGTGGGCAGATCTGAAATGACATTCTGCCTTTCATCATTTTCAGCCATATGGCCATCAACCTGCTGCAAAGTCTCCTGAGCACCTTGATAGGTATCCTTTAGGTTCTCTTCATGTTGCTGAAATGGATTCTCGTACAAGGCCTCCATGATTTCATCATTCATTAAATTATCATCTTCGTAATATTTCTCCAGGCTTTCAATAAAATAATAAGCATGTTTGCAACAGTCATGAACTAAATTTAATGATGGATAAGACACTTGATATCTTTCAATGAACAGGGCATGAAAGTCCTTTAAACAGTAAATAGAGGCCAGCGAAAAATTTTCATACCATGACTGAGCTTCACCTTCCAGAGTGGCCAGGAATATCTTCATCAAGCAATCTTTAGGAAAATCCACCTTCAACTTGCGAATATGCATGTGAAATCTGACTAAATGTAAAGCAGCATCTTTCTTACCATCATTGTTAAACGTAGGCAGATTCCTCGACCAATCCACCTTGGGCATCTTATTCGGAAAACCTGGAATGTGATCTCGGCTCAAGGGAGCATATCTTCTCGTGATCCGATCCATCTTGAAAATCTTACAGCTACTGATCTCCCTGCAGTGAAGTCACCATGAAGGATTTGATTGTCTGGATTGTTTAGTGTGTGAAGTCGTCGGGTGAATGATTTCAGCCTTGCGGTGTCTGACTGCTGTCCACCATCAGCAATCGGATCTGAACTCTGTTATCCTTTACCGGGGAAGATCTTCCCCAGTATGGTCACCACTATGTTAGCACTCGAATCTGCCTCAGGCTGAAGAAGGCCAAACTCGAGGCAACATCAAACCAACCTTAGCCTCGTAGCTAGCCCTACGAGGACAGGAGAGGGCTCTCTCCGGGTCAAACTCAGTGAAAGATGTCCAATAGGATCTGAGATGACCTAAATGTAACACTGATATTGATTTTAGGCTAGTAAAAAGATATGCAAGAGGTTTTTAATAAATGTCGGGGTTTTCTGGGCTGTGTGAGGCAAAGACAGCAAGAGCAGAGATTAAATAAAGAACACAGATTATCTCCTGAGGCAAGGTAAGCATGAAGTTTAACAATCAAATTGGAATTATATGGAGTGAAAGACCGCTGCGAGGTTGACAAGGGCAATAATTGAATGCTTATCAAACAGAAGAAATTACACGAAACATGGATGCTTCTCCAGGGCAGAGCAGCAAAGCTGAATTCTGCCCTTCTCACTTAGAATCATTCAATATTGAAATGGCGATTAATGAACTGTGAAACATAACGATAACATATGAAAACAAAGAAGAAACATTTGTCAAATTTCATACCACAGGAATCTCAGAAAACAGAGCTGTATCTCTCCATTAAAATCTCTGTCAAACTGTACAATGAAACACTCTGTTCTTCACCCACACTAGCTCCCAGAACTCTCTCCTCTTTACAAATGATTATTCAATACATAAATAAACTATCCTAGGAGAAACAGATCGATCAGAAATGAAGGCATTGTTTCAACTGAACTGATAAATATAGAAAGGAGAACAACATTCTCCATAGAATTCTCTGATGACTAAACAAATCTGGAGCGTTCTCCTTAAATTCCTCTGATGGCCACTTTAAAGACACAAATTGGAGCGTAGATCCACTTGGAGATTTAACTGAAGCCCTTAATAGGAGATCGAATCCTATTTCTTCTGTTGTGATGGATATCTTCGTTTTGTTTTAGGCGTATTTTGACTTGGCATTTTTCATTTGCTATTTTAAATAAAAACCAATTTTTAATAAAACTAGATCTTTTACTTTTTATCTCCTTCTTTTTCACAATGCTCACGTGTAAATTCTTCAAAAGCAGCTGAATCCTTTGACACGGTGTTCTCAAGATCAGATTGAAACAGTTTCTAATCGTATCTACTAATTTGCTGAACGTTGCCAAGCGCTGACACGTACATAAGTGATGCTCCTTGGCAGGTCCACATAGCAGTAAATTGCAGCGGACACACCATGATTGTATATAAAAGACGTTGCTCCACCATATGCAATGGTCAACGCATTCACATGACCTATCACAAAAAATCCCGAGATACATTGCCAAATTTGATGAGCAGCGATACGTATAACGCTGAGTGTGCTTTGCGTTTGCTCCATTTTGCTGGCACCTGACATTTTCTATTAAATGCGGATTGATTTACGGAATCCTCTTTTTTTCTTCTTGTGATCGAGTCTGTATTACTTTATTTGTATGTCGCTGATCTTGAATCTCAGCATATAACCTGTGAGCACTGCCCAATAAATGAAGGATAAAGCAGGGCCGGCTTTTACACAATATGTGCATAAATATCCCATGTTTTCTAAATGTCCCATATCTTTCACCTTCTTGAGCGTATTGTTTAAACAAAATTTTTGCAATTTGAATAAATGCAGAACAAGATCATCTATGGCTTCACATTTTACTGAGCAATGATTTAAAACCTGTTTGTAGGCTGCCGGAGACAATTTGAATGAAGACTGGGCGCAAAACATCAATTTTTGGACGCTGTCGCTCTGTGGGTAGCGCCTCTGCCCAATGGGTAGCGCGCAGCTCTATGGGTAGCGCCCGTGCAAATTTACTCTGGCTGTAAGTGCCCAATGGGTAGCGCCCGACCCAATGGGTAGCGCGCAGCTCCAATGGGTAGCGCGCAACCAAACTCCGTTCAAAACTCTGTTAATTTGTCTGCGGCCTTCCAAAACTTATAGGTACTAACTTCTATGCCGTGAGATTTTCAGTGAATTTGATCTCATTATTTATACACTCTCTAAAATATCCTTCCAAATCGATTTGATTTTTGAATTTGTTTGATAACCCACATTATAATGTTTTTGGCATTTTGTCCTTTGGTCCTTTAATATAATGTTTTCTCTTTGGCTTTTCTGAATTTTTGAACTGAAATGCTTGTTGTCTTTTGCAGGGATGCTTGAAGCTGGTGCCACTGAAGAACTGTAAAATTTGAAATATCTTGACCACTTACCTATTTATTACCAAAACATATTTGATGATTTCTTCTTCAAAACAGGGTTTTGAAGAAGAATCAATTTCTCATTGATGACATTCCTGATATAAACAGCTACTGAACCTTCTCCTAGCCTACAAGTGTTATTGAAACATTCTGAAAACAAACTTTGCAAACATCTAAGTAGCAGTGGGTGAAAGCTGATTGGCATTGGCCTGTATATTGAACTGAGACTTTGACAGCTACCTGTCTGCATTTGACTCTGACAGAGGTTAGACAAGACGGAGTCTAACAACATCTACAAAGCCACATTTCGTACCAAGTATGGGTATTATGAGTTTTTAGTGATTCCTTTTGGTCTTACTAATTCTCTAACTACTTTCATGTGTTTGATGAATAGTGTGGTGCGTCCTTATATTGAAAATTTTGTGATAGTATTCATTGATTCCATATTGATATATTCTAAAATTGAGGAAGAGCATGTAGAACACCTAGCAACACTGTTAAGATTGTTGAGAGAGAACAATTTCTATGCCAAGCTTAGTAAATGAATTTTATTTTAGAAAAAATTTCATTACATGGGAATGTTATTTCCAAGGAAGGCATAGTAGTGGACCCGAAAAATATTAGAGCTATCAAGGAATGGGCATCTCCTAGGAATTTGGATTAGGTCAGATCATTCATGAGATTAACAGGTTATCACAGGAGATTCATTAGGAACTTCTCACGGATTTTCTATCCGATTACATCTTTGTAGCGAAAAGGGAAGAAGTTTGAATAGAATGAGGAGTGTGCAACTAGTTTTGATTAGTTGAAGCATTTACTTCTAAATGCTCCAGTATTAAATATTGCAGATCCTAACAAATATTTTGTGGTATGTACAGATTCTTGCTAGAGAGGACTTGGTGGAGTATTGATTCATGAAGGACAAGTGGTATGATATGATTCATGGAAGTTGAATGAACACGAGCATAATTATGTGACTCGTGATCTTGAGTAGGCAGCTATCATTAATGCATTGAATATGTGGAGACATTATCTCCTTTGCAAGAGGTTTGTTTTGATGAGTGATCAGAGTGGATGATGTACTTGTTTGAACAACCTAATCTGAATGCCAAGAAAGCTAGATGGTTGGCCACCCTTAGTGAGTTTGACTTTGAGATCAGGTACATCAAGGGAAAGGAGAATAGGGTCGCAAATGATGTTAGTATAAAAGTGAAGGTGAATTACATTGAAGCAATGAGATATTACGAGATAGACTTGCAAGATTGGATCTTGCAAGCATGAAAACATGATGACATGTATCAACAGTTGAGGCACATGTTATAGTAGCAGGGCAAAGGTAATAAGGATGAGGAGTATCGTCTCACGACCAATGGCTTGGCCAGATTCAGGAACAAGATTTATGTGTTAGATAATAGTGAGCTCAAGAATATTATCTTGAGGGAGCTTCATGTCAAGCTGTATTTAGGTCACCCAGGATACCCAAAGACATTATCAATGGCTAACAAATTTTATCATTATCCGAACTTGAAGAAAGAGGTGGTTGAGTTTGTCGCTAGATGTTTGGATTGTTATTAGGTAAAAATAGAGTGTAAACATCCATGTGGTTTATTGCATCCAATTCCAATTCCAAAGTGGAAATGGGTGATCTTCCATGGATTTCATTACAGGTTTACCGAGGACATCGAATCAACATGATTCTATAATGGTTGCGGTTGATAGGTTAAGTGAGGTTGCAGACTTCATAACAGTTAAGTCTACGAATTTATCTAGTGAGGTACCTCAAATTTTCTTCAAGGAAATAATGATATTACATGGTGTTCCTAAGAAGATTATATCTGAAAAATATGCCAAGTCCACTTCCATGTTTTGGAAATGTTTTTTTGCAGGTTTGGGGATAGGGTTGGCCTTTAGTACAAGTTATCATCCTTAGATATATGGAAAAACAAAGAGGGTTACTAGGATTCTTGAGGACATGTTGAGGATGTACATCATGCATTACAAAAAGAAGTGGGAAGAGTATTTTTCACTAGTAGAGTTTGCATATAATAATGGGTATCAAGAATCCTTGAGAATGAGTCCATTTAAGGTTCTTTATGGGTAGAGTTATAATACTCCTATCAGCTGGAGTGATCCAGTGAACAAGGTATTGATTATACTAGACATTTTGGCTCAAATGGAGTAGAAAATGCAAGTTATTAAGAGGAATTTGAAGGCAACATAGGATAGGAAGAAGAGTTATTCATATAAACACATGATGTTTAAGGAGTTTTTGGTTGGGGAGAATGTGTACTTGCGCATGAAGACCAAGAGGAGCTCCTTTAGGATTGGATCAAGTGCCAAGCTAGCACCTCATCATTTTGGGCCTTTTGAGATCCTTAAGAGGATTGGACTAGTGGAAAATAGATTTGCACTACCTCTGACAGGTTAATTCCATGATGTTTTCCATTTCTTATTGCTTAATAAGTATTTACAAGGTGTTGACCATGTGATTGACTCGTTTGTTACATTGCAAGTGGAACCAGAGGGAGAATTCCAACAATAACCATAATGCATATTGCAGTTGTTGGGCTAGGGTCCCCTAGGCTAATTCATAATGTAATTTTGATAATTTTGATAATAAAGCGCAACACGCAGAAGTTCAAGGGGATTTGGGGCAGGTCAAAGATACTTAATTTTATAACAGGTAAAGGGGTAAACATGGGACTCAAACCATAGTTTCTGACCATGTTTTTTGCGCATCTAAGTCATATAAATAGGCATGTATGAGTCAAGTCAAGACATGACATGTCTATCTCATGATTATGTAATGTTGATGTGATTTTGTGCAAGTAATTCATGATTAGTCTGAGTAAGAGACAATATCATGCAATTTTGTTCACGAATTCCTAAGGAAAGTCCTAGGTTGAGTGTGAGGACTCTATGGTTGTGTGCATAGAAGGAATAAGTTGTATGGGTTGAAGATCTGATTAATAAAGAGATTTTTTGGAAAACCACTGGTTCACTTGCATGATTTTTGTTCTTATGTGTTAATGCATTGATATTTATGAGTTGATGATTTTCTTATAGATATTTTTTTAGTTTATGTTATTTGATGCACATTTTTTTTGGGTTAATCACATAATAGTAGATCTATGTGTTGGTACAATAACTATATCAGTGATAAGGGTTTCTGTTAAATTTTAGATCTAAATTGGGTTAAAAAGAAATAGCACAGTGCAGTAGTAATTAGATCAGATCAACAAGGGTTAGATCCAGATCATAAGTCTCCTCTGTGTTCTGAACCCTGGTTCCAACACTCCCCCATGCTACTTCAAGTGAGACTTTGATATGTGCAAGTGGATCACTATCAAAATGACCAGTAATTGGAGGGTTTTTTTGGTTTCACAAGTACACTCTAAACCTGGGTCTAGACCCCTTAAGCCAAAAAATGGTTTCGTTGTAGGGACCGAGATTTTTTTGAGGGATATTTGATTTGGCATCCAACTAAGAATGAATTGTAGGTTTGGTTTGATCAAAGGGTGCACGAGTTCACGATCCAAGAGAATCAGAATCAACGATTATTTGCTGAAGATTGGGAACAAAGGTACATTTATAAAGAGCAACACATAGTTTTCTTCGCTTCCTTCATAATAGATATACATGAGTGGTTATCTGGGCTCACTGAGAAGAATACCTATTGGAAGGACGGTGCAATTATTAGGTGGACTCTTGACTAGATTCAACAATTGGAAAAAACCAACAATAATATTACTCGCACAATAGACTATTGTATCGATAACATTCTAGGTGGATTTGTCAATGAATTTTCTATTGAAACCTCTGTGTCATACACTAAATTTGCAAGAGGGTTTTTCAAAGGTCCTAAAGGTAAGTTATTGTGCTCTTTAAAGCTATGGATTAAAATGATCTTATGTAAAAAGGGTACTTTATGCAAACACATTGATTGAATGTTCTGAAGAGGTCAACGTAGCTCTACGCACAATAGAGAAATTTATAGAGAAGACTTGAATAGAGTTTTTGTATCTATTCCCATCAAAATTAAATTAGACAATGATGAAGATTCTGAGGAAATAATTTCAGGTTATTCGGCGCAATCAAAAAATAGTAACACAAATTCGTTTCAAATCCCATCCACCCCACTTCCAAATCCACCTCACACTGCCATCTCGCACTTCACTCCACCTCCACCTCCACCTCCACCTCCACCAGCAGTATTTGATATGGCTAACTCTAATAAGATGCAAAATTTTAAGGGTTTCAAGAATGAAGACAACGATCAATTCTAGTTCATCAGAGGCTTTGTGGAAGGCACAACAAATTACTGATGATGATGTCAAGAAACCACATCTGGTTACTACATTCCAGGAATGTGCAATGGAATGTTATATGAGTTCTCTTTTGATCAGCGGTTGTCATTGATGTTAACTCAAGCAGCACCATGGGCTAACCCAATATTGCATGGGGATTTTTACCTACCAATTTAATATATTCTAGGTCAATAATTATTTTGATGGTTTCTACTTGTCGAGATGTTTCTATTTATATATGGCATGCCATGTAATTCTTCACGGTTTGAGAGATATTCATGTTTGAAGCTTGTACCCCCAGTTAGTGGGCCAAAACCCCATGGGGTTGTGGCATGGGTCATTGAAAAGTCAAAATTAATATTTTTTTAAGCTCCTAAAATCCCTCCCATGTTCACTTGTTGAAGTCCCTCTCAACCTAAGCATTTATATAAATTTTGATCCTCATATCCTCCTCATGCAAGGAATTTCGCCATCTGAAACAGGTCATCATGGAATTTTCGCTCTAAATTTTTTTTCTACGAAGGTTCAGAAGCTGAAATTTTTATGAGGCGAAGCCGAAATCCTGAGGAAGCTACTGTGAAAATTGCAGATCAAGTTACAAAACATTTTCGGAGATATGATCTGTGGAATTCAGTGTTTTTACAAGCTCCTGAAATTCATCTCAAAGAAGTGACCTTGGGAAAACCGTCCTAACTCTCTCTATGAGTATCGGATTTGCATTCCATAAAAGGTGGAAGATAGTGCATAGTCTACAGTTTTCGCTCTATCAATTTCAGAGCCGAAAGAAGAAATAGTGACACGTGACACGTCGTACAAGTTCGTTAGGGAATTGTGAGAGATTGGGTATAAATCTCTCTTGAAGAATTCAAATTGGGTCAGACCTATGCCATTGGAAAGAAGACTCAGAGGACTACTACAGTACAAAAAATCAGATATTGGGGATCTAAAATAACAGAGATACACCAGATTCAATATCGAGCTTCTAGAAGGCAAAGAAAAAGCTAGATCATGTATTGTCAAGGGCTGCAAAGGACCAGAGTTTCTAGTGAAGAAAATCAAATCAAGGTGCAACAGAGGGTAGCATGACAAGAGTAGCGACCAAGGTGCATAACAACAACATGAAGTTCATCACATGAAGTATTCAAGTGGGCAGCATTGCATACAATCTTGTAAAGGCATCATTGTACTAAGTCATTGTAAATACATTATTGTACAAATTGTACTAGTGTCTATCTACCAAGAGTTGAAGGGGCAGTGTCGGGTGGTCCAGGATCATCATTAGGTGGTTGTGTCATAGTTGGGGTTATGTTCTAGTGTGTCTTCTTCTTCTAAATCATTCTATACCATTGTAAAGTGGACCATTTTCCCTGGTACGGGGGTCCATTCTTATTTTATTCTTCTATATGGTGGTAGGGTGGTGCTAGGGTGAGTTTTAGCTCATTGGGTGTTGGGGAATCTGTTCATTTGACTACTGAAAAATATCGGGCGTTGGAGCGTCCATCCAGTGGGAGCTGGAGAAGAATTCTTTTCTAGATTCTAGGAAGTTGGAGCTTTATTTTCAAGTGGATTTGAATATTAAAGAATTATTAGAAAGTCATTATGTGCTTTTTGTCCCAGAGTGGGTTTCCACCGTAAAAACTGTGTGCATTTGTGTTCCTTTTTTTTGCCAATATCATTGTACAAACACTGATAATAATTGAAGATTAACTAATGCTCTAATTGAAAGGAATATTGATTCAACCCCCCTCTCATTATTTCCAAAAATTGGAATCGGAGCTTGGTTCCTTCAATAGCATTTTAACAGTTGGAAAGAGGTCATGGAGCATACCAAGAATTGTGTACCTATGTTCAATGAAAATGATTATTCACTCTAGAAAGGAAGAATGGAGGTCTATCTCTTGGCGCAAGGTTATGAAGTATGGGACACTATTAAAAATGGATTTACATCTACCACGGATGAACAAGGTAAGAAGAATTTGGTAAATGATGCAAAAGCAAAGAATATTATTATCAGTGGACTTATTGAATCTACTTATCATAAGGTGTTGGGTTGTAAAACCACAAAAAAAGTATGGGACAAGCTTGAGAATATATATTCAGGTGACTCAAATGTCAAAGAAGAAAAGCTTCAAATATATAGAGCAAAATTTGAGCAACTCAAAATGAAAGAAGATTGCAACATTGTTACATACTTCCAATACGTTGATGAAATAACCAATACTCTGGAAGGATTGGGAGAGCTAGTTTATGAGAAGACTATTATACGAAATATTCTTAGAACATTACCAGGGAGATTCAACCCAAAGGTATCGGTCTTAGAATACAGTGAAAATTTGGACAAACTGAGCAAAGTGGAATTACATGGAGTTCTCATAGCATATGAAATGAGACTTGATGAAGAAGAGGGTACTTCAAATCTAGAAACTGTGTTTGTTGCATCTAACAAAACCAATAAGGAAAAACAACCTTCAATTGAAATGACATGCACCTGCAAGTGTGAAGAAAAGGGATATTATGGAGAAGGCCTTTTAGATGAAGAATATGCTTACTTCACGAGAAAAATAAAAATTGTTAAGGGAAAATTCAAAGGTAAACTTCCATTGATATGTTTCGGTTGTGGTGAGGTTGGGCATTTCGCAGCAAAATGTCCAAACAAAAGTGATGGCGAATCAAAAGGAAAGAAAGGCTTTAAGAAATTCAACAAGCAAGGATCCAAAAGGAACTTTCTCTCTAAAGAATATAGCTCATTATCTGATGAAGACAATGACAATGAAGAAGAAGCCAATGAGAGAGTATTGTTTATGGCCAAGCACAATAAATAAGAGGTATCAAACAACGAAGAAGAAGGATTTACCATATAATAATTTTATAAGGAATCAATCAAGCTTATAAAAGATCTCAAGGCGGAGAAGATCTGTTCCAATACTCTTGAAGAACAAGTTCAAGGTCTCAAAATTGAAGTTGAAGAAAAAAAATGCATTGAAGAGTCACTTCAAAAGAATTTGGAAGAAAGAAACCATGAAAGGGAAGAATTAGAAGCCGAAGTAGTCTCGCTACGTGAGGAAGTGAAGAAAGGAAAAACTATCCAAAACTATGCCAATAGCTCAAGGGCATTGGAAGAACTCATCAACAATCAATGATCTTACAACGACAGAACTGGCATCAGTTACAAAGAATAAGAAGCAGGACCTTCTACAACAACATACAATGAACCTATGAGATCTGACATGCATGTAGACTTCATTGGAAAAGATTTTCAATAACAGCCCTGGAAGACAATTGCTCGGTGAAAATTTCCATCCAAGTACCAACATATTTTTTATGGCTACTGTTATTCATGTGTAAAATTTGGCCATAAAGCTGTAGGATGTCACACATACCCTAGGAACAAATACAATTCCAGGAGATCTATAAAATAAGAACCTCCTAGGGCTCAGTGAAACATTAATAGATTTGAACATTTAAGAAATAATATTGAATGTTACAAATGTCGAAACTTTGGACACATAGCCAAAGAATGCAGACTTGAAAATCCTCCAGAAGAATCTTCGAAGCCATAAAACGAATGAACATGGAAGAAGAAGAAGACTGATAATTGTGCTCTGGCTTTGAAGGCTCAAAACAACAAAGATGTGTGGTATGTTGATAGCGGTTACTCAATGCATATGATTGGAGATAGAAATAAATTTTTATCTCTGAAAGAGAAGAAGGATGGAACCGTGTCCTTTGGAAATGATGGATCTTCAAATGTTATAGGATCAGGTACTGTCACTCTGGGAAGAAAATATTCTCTAGCCAGGAATGTTCTATTGGTTGAAAATATGAATCACAATCTGCTCAGTGTTGGACAAATGTGTGATCAAGGACACACAATACTATTCAACTCCACAAAATGTGAAATCAGGGAAGGCATGTATGGTGAAATTGTGGCTATAGAAAGTTGAGCTCCAAACGACATATATGTTCAGGATGAAGCAACTAAAGCATGTCTAATAGCTAAAGAGGATGATATAATATTTGGTAGCAATGATGATTGACTAAGTAAGAAGTTTTCTACTATGGTGCAAAGTGATTTCGAGATGTCTTTGCTTGGTGAGCTGACATTCTTCTTAGGGCTTCAAATATCTTAGCAAGAGAAAGGAATATTTATATGTCAAGCCAAGTACATCAAGGAAAGGCTTAAGAAATTTAAAATGGAAGATTGCAAACCCATCCTTACTCATCTAAGGATGTGGACCAAAGGTTGTACAGATCTATGATTGGTAGTCTTCTATATGTAACAACCTCTCGGCCAGATGTTATGCAAGCATTTGGACAAGTAGCAAGATTCCAAGAAGCACCAAAAGCATCACATATTATTTCTATCAAAAGAATTATTCAATATATAAAGGGAACAACAGAATATGGCTTGTGGTATCCCAAGGGTAAGAATCTCATTATTCATTCCTTTACAGATGCGGATTGGGCAAGAAGTGTTGATGATCGTGAGATTACTCATGAAGCATTGGAATAAATTCGCCATAAGCTTGGGATTCTCACAAGTTCTCATTAGATTTTCCTTATTCAGAATACAAAGGGGGAGTGGAAGTGTGTACAGGTCCACAGGATGGTTGTGTGTCAGGGGGAGTTACCCTTTGCCATTGATGTCAAAGGGGGAGAGAATTTTGTAGGAATAGGTGTTATGGTCGTAGGGGGAGTACTTGTGTTGCCATCAATGCCAAAGGGGGAGATTGTTGATCAGCGGTTGTCATTGATGTCAACCCAAGAATCACCAAGGGCTAGCCAAACATTGCATGGGAATTTTTACCTAACAAATTAATATATTCTGGTTCAATAATTCTTTTGATGGTTCATACTTGTTGAGATGTTTCCATTGATATATGGCACACCATGTAATTCTTCATGGTTTGAGAGATATTCATGTTTGAAGTTTGTACCCATAGTTAGTGGGCTAAAACCCCATGGGGTTGTGGCATGGGAAATTGAAAAGTCATAATTAATGTTTTTTTAAGCTCCTAAAATCCCTCCCACATTCGCTTGTTGAATCCCCTCCCAACCTAAGCATTTATATAAATTTTGATCCTCATATCCTCCTCATGTAAGGGATTTCACCATCTGAAATAGGTCATCATGGAATTTTCGCTCTAACTTGTTTTCTACGAAGGTTCAGAAGTTGAAACTTTTACGAGCAAAAACTGAAATCCTAAGGAAGCTTCTGTGAAAATTGTAGATCAAGGTACGCAATATTTTCAGAGATATGATCTGTGGAAGTCAGTGTTTTTGCAGGCTCCTGAAATTCATCTCAAAGAAGTGACCTTGGGAAAATCTCATAACTCTCTCTCTGAGTATCGGATTTAAATTCTGTAAAAATTGGAAGATATTGCATAGTATTTAGTTTTATCTCTATCAATTTTAGAGTTGAATGAAGAAACAATGACATATGGCACGTCGTAAAATTTCGCTCTACTGAAACAATCCATAATTAGGGCATTGTGAGAGATTGGGTATAACTCTATCTTAAAGAATCCAAATTGGGTTAAACCTATGGGATTGGAAAGAAGACTCAGAGGACTAATATAGAACTAAAAATCAGATATTGGGGATCTGAAATAACAGAGATACACCAGATTCAATATCGAGCTCCTAGAAGGCAAAGAAAAATCTAGATCATGTGTTGTCAAGGGCTGCAAAGGAAAGGACTTTCTAGGGAAACAAATCAAAGAAAGGTGCAGCAGAGGATAGCATGAAAAGAGCAACAACTAAGGTACATAGCAGTAGCAAGAAGTTCATCACATGAAGTCTTCAAGTGGGCAACACTGCATATAATCTTGTAAAGGTATCATTGTACTAAGTCATTGTAAATACATTATGATACAAATTGTACTAGTGTCTGTCTACCAAGAGTTGAAGAGGTACTGTCGGGTGGTCTAGGATCATCATTAGGTGGTTGTGTCATAGTTGGGGTTATGTTCTAGTGTGTCTTCTTCTTCTGCATCATTCTATACCATTGTAAAGTGGACCATTTTCCCTGGTACGAGAGTCCATTCTTCTTTTATTCTTCTATAGGGTGGTAGGGTGGTTCTAGGGTCAGTTGTAGCTCATTGGGTGTTGGGGCATCCGTAAAGTTGACTATTGAAAAATCTCGAGCGTTGGAGCGTCCATCCAGTGGGAGCTGGAGAAGAATGCTTTTCTAGATTCTAGGAAGTTGGAGCTTTATTTTCAATTGGAATTGAATATTAAAGAATTATTAGAAAAGAATTAGGGGTTTTTGTCTCAGAGTGGGTTTCCACCTTAAAAACTGTGTGCATTTGTGTTTCTTTTGTTTGCTTCTATCATTGTAAAAACAGTGATAATAATTGAAGATTAACTAATGCTCCAATTGAAAGGAATACTGATTCACCTCCCCTCTCAGTATTTCCAACATTCTCTAGCAGCCAACCCAGATACGAAGATATATGATCTCAAGAAAGCATTGCATGAGAAGTTATGGAAGCCAAATTCATATCCTCAATGTGTTACTAAATTAAAGGATATCCACCATGAAGTGAAGGAAACTATATCGGAGCAGATCAACATTTAAAATGTATCATCAGGGATGGAGGCTTCACCATTAGTGATTATCAACATAAATAAAGTGTTCATCGCAATTTTGTTGTCGCATCTGTGCTTGCCTTTATCTCAGAAGAAGATCATATCCCAGGCTTAATATTTGGAAACCACAATGAAACTAGAAGCCTCAGTAGTTTAGGAAACACAGATCGGGGTTCAGCAGATACAGAGCTAGTGTAATATTCCAAAATTTGCATGCAACAAATTAGAGTATTAAATTTTGCTGATTTCACTTAGGAGATGAACAAATGGTTAAGGAGGCCCATGCATAATAAAAATATGAATAAAATACCTCATAATGTGAAAGGGGATCAACATAGGAGCTGGATTTTACACTCTCATGTGTGAACAGGGACAAATGCATGTGGACAAGGTCAAGTTTGACCAAGTCAACAACGCTGCTATGAGAGGAAAAGGTCATCCATGGAGACAACGCAATGCAAGTGGGAGGAAAATTATTTGGTGAAAGAAACCCTAATGAGTGGGGCCCAAGGAAAGAAGGCTCACACATGTATAAAAGGAGGGCAAGGCAGCCATAGCAAGACATCTTATGAATGATATTTTGGATTTTCCTGCGTAGACTATTATGCTTTCCTCAACTGTTTAGCTGAGATTGTTGTGCTTATTAGCACAAGGATCTCCTGTTTAGGAATCCTTCTCCTTTCTTGAGAGGCCTCTTGAAGGAGATTGTACTGATTTTCCCCACATCCAGGCTTGAGGCCAAGCATCTTGCTTCAGCTATAGCGTTATTTCTACAACAATATAACATTATGTTGCAGGGTGTTGCAGTGGGAGTTCACAACAACACTTCTTGCACTTATTTTTCAGAGGAGGGAGCCTCCATTCCTTTGGAAGATCAGTAAGGAATATATTGGAGAATAATTTCATATCTTGGCACTTGGCCAAAGGACTTCCATCATCTACAACGCAGTCCCTTGCAGGAACTGCATCCTTTCTTGCAGATTTGCAGTGTGAGGGTCAATCCCCTCAATCTTGAGCTTGTTTCTGAGGGAAAGGGCCAACCCTTCTCCCAGAAGACTTTTAAGAAGGATCATCCTTCATTCCTTTAATTATTCAGTTATATATATATATAGCTTCAGTTAGACTGCATTTTTCATATCTATATCTGTAGATCTAACGTTCTGTGCTAGTGCTTTCATGAAACCCTTGCCGAGTTATCTTTGTGATGTGTAAAAGGAGCTAGATCTCCATTTTTCCCCATGTGTTGATGTAATAGACTCTAGATCTAATATTTATACCATATTACATCTGAAACCTTCATAAAATCATGTTTTTCATGCTTCAGTAATTTCTGCATTACATAAGTCATGGGATTTGGGCATTTTTAATCCATATCGGGACTGGAAGATCTGTTTAAACCGTCAAAAGGGATATTTTTCAGAATATTTTCTGGATGTAAGTCCCATAATACATTATCTAAGGGATCCCAACGTTTTTTATTCCTCTTATAACAAAATTCTTTGGGAATAACGTTTTTAGGGCTCATATTGTTGCTTTTCCCCAGTTTTGGCTGATATAATGGATCATATTTCTTGTTGTTGTACATGTAATTTATGGTTATGTGTTCTATACACATTTTATGAGTTATTTCTCATTTCTAATCTAGTTTTGTGTTCATGTATTGCTGCATTCCCATTTTGGGATATTACAGCGGTATCAAAGCATAATCTTGGCTCAACCTGTGAGTTTAAGCCATTATGAAATCAAGAAGATAGGAATACAAAGAAAAGAAGCATATCATAATTATGGAAAGAATTAGCTTGATCCCATCACACTTTAGATCCAGGAAGAACCTCTCCAAGGAGGTTAAGAAGATGAAGGAGAAGAAACACAAGGAAACTCCTAGAGGGTTTCTAGAAGAGGAAGGGCCATGCACTTCCTATTCCGAAAGAGGAGAAGAAAATAAGCATGAAGAACACTTGTAATATAAAATTATAAGTGAATACCTTGCTGAATATAAATCTAAACCTAGAGCCTTCAAGGAGACTCTAGCTTTACCACAGTTCATTCAGCTAGAGGAGGAAAGGAGACCCTAAAACCATGGGATGAAGAGAGGCAATATATTTCTATTGCCCACTTTTGATGGATCAATCACATGTGGAACAAATTCTTGGGTGATGAAGCTAGAAGCATTCTTCCTCCTTCATCCAATGGTAGAAAGAGAGGCTATAGAAATTGCAGTGCTGCACCTTGAAGGTGAAGCAAATACTTGGTGGTTCAGCCATTTGTGCCATGCAAGAGAGTCTACTCTTGCTAATTTTTTTGAAAGGTTGATCAAGAAATTTGGCAAAGAGAAATCAGAGGAGGATAAGCCCTCACCACCATTGGAAGAGGCATGTACCAGAACTGACACAACTATGGAGGAGCAACCTTCATCTTCAGCAGTTTGGGAAGCCAACACATTTGAAGAGGGAACTCTTGCAGCCCCACAAAATGCTTCCAAATTTCACCAAGGTATGCTTAAGTTTCCATCTCTTGTCATCTTAGCAAATATTATGGAGGGATCTACATCATTACATACTGCTAATTTAAAGCAACAGAATGGCATTGCATTGTACAAGAGCAGCAATGAAGAAAAGAGGACCCATTCCTTATGGGAGCATTCAAATGGAAGCTTCATTCATGAAGCAATGGAGGAAGAAGTGACAGATGGTAAACATCTTGAAATGAGAAACATTTTCTCCTTTTTAGATGACCCTTTCTCAATGAGCACTCCCTAGCTCAAAGAGAAACTTCTACCTGCAGCAGTTCCAGAAACTTATTGGTTTTGGAAGGCCATTGATGAGGAGAAGGTCTCATGGAGAGATCTCAATTGAGGTGCACTTCGACACATCATGGACTGCAAAGTTCTTCAAAAGTTTGAGGAGGTTTTTCCCTCATCACACTTGGATATTTGTGGATTCAAGAGGGACATTGATGAGATTTCTTCTCTAGAAGATCTCCAAGGAGTTGCATTTCAACATCCCATGAAATGCAAGAGGAGAAGTTTGATTTGGGAAGATGGTAGTCTTCCTTGGGAGAATGCTAAGGAAGAACATGATGGGAGGCACCTACATGTGGATGGATGGGTGTGGATGATGAGCAAGAAGCTGGAAAGCTACTTGCAAATCCATGATACTGGGCAGCAGGAGGCTTGGCTGTGTTGGTTACTCTTGAAAGAGTTTGGCAATCACATGACATATCCTCTTTCTAAGGGTATGTGGATGGATAAAGTTTGGCAGGATACTTGCATCATTGGGTAGCAAGGAGTATGGACACATTGTGTTGATATGACATTCTTCATATTAATCACCATGTTTTCACCACATGATTTGTATGATGGAGGTATGAGGAGGCAACAAAAAATTTTGTTGCTTTGGATGTTCTTGGGAGACCAAGGACATATTTTCTCTCACCCTTTGCATGATGTTGTAGGAGTAGGAGATGGCACTATCATGGTGCAAAGGGGTTACTCCTTGGCCTTGGATGTTCAAGAGGTACTTCCACTTTGGCATTAACTTCTTATGTGTAGCAGCATTATGGGAGATGTATTTGATAATGAGCATGTCAAAGAATGGAGCTATGAATTGGCAGGAGCCTATTTGCATAGGCCAACAACATTGTCACTTGGGAGCTTGGGGTTATTGATGGAGCGTCCCTAGGATCACTTCAAAATTGATGCACTTGGTGAAAAAGGAGGAGGTGAGAATGATGAAGTAGTGGATGGAAACATCTATTATAGATATATGATCTTCTTAACTTGGATTTCCAAGCATAAGAAGGGTGATATTCATGCAGCACATGGTTCATTCTTATTCATGGGAGTGTGTCATACCACTATGGAGGATTTATACATATACATATGCGTCATCTTACCCTCAACGCATGGTAAGAATATTGTTTTTTCATCCATTGATTGTCTAACACAATATTTTCATACTCTTACCATTCCTATTCAGTGCATTGCTCCACAAGAGGTTAAACTTTTCATTGAGCCCCATGGTCAACATTGGGCCAAATTGTATGATGGAGACATCCATATTTTATATGGCATTGGGCAAGTGTTTTACCCTTTCATGTATGTTTAGTTGATGTACCCAGCCACTTACTATTCATTAGTAGATGTGAGGACATACATAATTATCCATGTAATAAAAACAACTTGCCATATTATTTTCTGAAGCAACAGTTTGGAAAACTGCGCTGTAACTTCATGGGAAATTGTTGGTACTTTCCTGTACCACATGAAACCTTTAGTATTTTCCTCATTTTGATACTAATCATGATTTCATTTGCTGATATTGTTCTTATTTCTATTGAGAGCATGATTGGGGGAGAAACACATTGGCTGGATGTGTCCTTGGGGAAAGTGGTTTCCCACACTTTTTTCATTTCGTGTTCCAAGAGGAGCATGAGGAATGTTATGGCCACTATAGTAAGACACTTGTTTTTCCATGAGGTGTGCCATAGGGTTTCTTGGATGCCATATGGTGAATATTTTCTATCCTTCACATATGGGATGGTTTGGGCTAGCTTGATTCACAACGTTGGAGGGGAGATCTTTAGAGATCTAGTCTTCCTCTTGCCACTTGAGGGAAACTTATTTGCATCCCAAGATCCACATATGATCTACAATTATCATAAGTGGGGTAGGATATCCTATCTACCATGTTCATATTTTCAGCCCACCTACTTTGCATGAGCTCAAGGTGGAGGAACATTTTCAGGAGTTGCCATGCTAGGAGGTGACTCATTTTGTATGGATGATTGCTTGGGGATGGAGGATCCACATGGGAAGGATTTTTCCCAATACATCTCAGACTCCATGCATTTAGAGGACCTCTAGACAACACCTTATTGCCTCCTTGATTACTTTACTTATTCACGATGATAGTTATTTGGCTAGCTTGCATGCTTGGGAGGGGCAATATGGAGATTCATTTATGAGATAGTATCTCTTTCCTTGGAGGAGTTCATCATATGTGTATGCTACAGTAGGAGGAGGGGAGACTTATAATGTTGTATCCTTAGAGTTGATTGAGGACAAGCAACATTTGGGAGGGGAGGACTGTAATATTCCAAAATTTGCATGCAACAAATTGGAATGTTAAATTTTTCTTATTTCACTTAGGAGATGAATAAATGGGTAAGGAGGCCCATGCATAATAAAAATATGAATAAAATCCCTCATAATGTGAAAGGGGATCAACATAGGAGTTTTATTTTACACTCTCATGTGTGAACAGGGACAAATTCATGTGGACAAGGTCAAGTTTGACCAAGTCAACAGCGCTGCTATGAGAGGAAAAGGTCATCCATAGAGACAACATAATGCAAGTGGGAGGAAGATTCTTTGGTGAAGGAAACCCTAATGAGTGGGGCCCAAGGAAAGAAGGCTCACACATGTATAAAAGGAGGGCAAGGCAGCCATAGCAAGAGATATTATGAATGATATTTTGGATTTGTCTGCTTAGACTATTCTGCTTTCCTCAACTGTTTAGTTGAGATTGTTGTGCTGCTTAGCACAAGGATCTCCTGTTTAGGAATTCTTCTCCTTTCCTGAGAGGCCTCTTGAAGGAGCTTGTACTAATTTCCCCCACATCTAGGCTTGAGGCCAAGCATCCTCTTTTAGCTACAACGTTATTTCTGCAACAGTATAACATTGTGTTGCAAGGTGTTGCAGTCAGAGTTCACAACACCACTTCCTGCACTTATTTTTCAGAGGAGGGAGCCTCCATTCCTTTGGAAGATCAGTAAGGAAGATCTTGGAGAATAATTTCATATCTTGGAACTTGGCCAAAGGAATTCCATCATCTACAGCATAGTCCCTTGCAGGAACTGCATCCTTTCTTGCAGAGTTGCAGTGTGAGGGTCAATCCCCTCAATCTTGAGCCTGTTTCTTAGGGAAAGGGCCAAATCTTCTCTCGGAAGAATTGTAAGAAGGATCCTCCTTCATTCCTTGTATTATTCAGCTGTATATATACAAAGCTTCAGTTAGACTATGTTTTTTATATCTATATCTCCAGATCTAACATTTTGTGCTAGTGCTTTCATGAAACCCTTGTCGGGTTATCTTTCTGATGTGTAAAAGGAGATAGATCTCCATTTTTCTCCATGTGTTGATGTAATAAACTCTAGATATGATATTTATACCATATTACATTTGAAACCTTCATAAATTTACACTATGCATGCTTCAGTAATTTCTGCATTACCTAAGTCACGGGATTTGGGCATTTTTAAGCCATATCGGGACTGAGAGATCTGTTTAAACCATCAAAAGGGATTTGTTTCTGAATATTTTCTAGATATAAGTCCCATAATACATTATCTAAGGGATCCCAACACTATTTCTTCCTCTTATAACACAATTATGTAGGAATAACGTTTTTAGGGCTCACATTGCTTCTTTTCCCCACTTTTGGATGATATAATGGATCATATTTCTTGCTGTTGTACATGTAATTGATGTTTATGTGTTCTATACAATTTTTATGAGTTATTTCTCATTTTTATTCCAGTTTTATGTTCATGTATTGTTTCATTCCCATTTTGGGATACTACAGCTAGTTGGATACCCTACACTTAGAGTTGCAAAACTTGTAGAAGGAGAATGGAAAAGATGTGCATGTAAAGGTATGGTGCATGTGTTTCAAATTTGAAGGACACTACAAAGAAAAATGACCAATATATGGCGAATATCTTCCAGTTGGAGGACCCAATCCGATCAAGCCTAATCTAGGGGTTGGGCCAAGTTCGAGCCCTACACTATTGTGTGCAATATTTCAAGTAACCGGAAAACACCCTACAGACTAATGTCCTAGGTTTGAGAAATATATTCAGACTCTGAAGAAGTTATATTTCACCTTTTCTCGGTCTGTAGGCCATGATGATAAGCATTGTCACAGCTTTGACCTAATGATTGAACAAGCTACTTCCTAGAGAATGTAGTCAGAAATTCGAGGCCCAGATTCGCCTGCGTGGCCCTTTGTGCGAGGGGGATTTTAGGGCTGAGGTCCTAGAAGAGGAGGAGGAACTAGTTGTGGAAGAGGCCAAATTATCTGTTATAATTGTGGAGAAGTTGGCCACTTCGCGTTTAAATGCCAAAACCCGACACACCCATATTGTAGGTATTGTTGGTAGTTTTACCACGTAATCAAATATTTCCCTGTGTTTTTTATGAAAATGTAGGAAAATAAGACTCAGATGCCTACATAGAATGTTCAAATGATGAGGGTAGAACCGCACAACAAAGAGCCTAGTGTTAATATTGTGACCAGAAGTGGTGCAACTAGTGCAGGAAAAGAAGAAGGAAAAAAAGCTATTGCAAATGTTTGGGTTTGGAAATCCCATGAGAAGAAGGAAGTATTTAACTTGTAAAGGAAAAATGATAATTTTACCGAAGCAAAGAATAATTTTATGGACCCCAGTGCGTCGACACAAAATTACCGACTAGGCCTGTTGTGAATGTCATAGATGAGACTGATCCAGTTGAATTGAAAGTTTTTATGAATGCTTGTATCAAGCTTCTGCACAATAAGAAGGCAATTGAAAAAATTCAAACATTAACTGATAACTGCGCCTAGCAAGACGAACCTCAGATGGAACAAAGGGTTGTCAACAAAATCCACAAGAACAAAAGAAGAACTAGACAAGAGATGTGCCTAACCGCTCAGATATGAGACTTTGAGATGGATCAAGTTATTATAAATATGGGATCTAATGCAAATGTCTTACCTAAACATACATGGAAAAAAATGGGAGAACCCAAGTAGGAATGGTATTCAATCCAATTGTGCATGGCTAACTAGTAGAAAATTATCCCAATGGGCATACTCTCTAGGGTAGTAGTTGAAATTGAAGGATTCAAGGTGTTTTATGATGTTGAATTCATTTAAATTTTTTATGATGAAAATTTGTATCCTACACTACTAGGTCTAGATTGGGCTTTTGACATGGATGCTATTATTAAACTCAAACATGGGAGCATGGTATTTGAAAACAATGGGACAATATTTGTGGTCCCCCTGGACCCTATAGAAGGAGCAAGATATACAAAGCCGGTGCATGAAAAATATGCAGATGAAGATATTGATCATGTCTACAAATTAACTGCTAAGGATGATGATTGGATCAATCCCACGGAAGATGATTGGATTAGTTGTGAAAAAGATATTTTTTTCTTATCATACTAAGATGAAGAATTGGAACATTGGTAGAACCACTTACATGAAGTATCCACACTGCACTGTAATCAGGTAACAATATATCTGTGATGTATATCCTCTAAGGTATGTGAATTTCCCCACTATGATGGTATGGGAGATTTCAATCTATTTTTAGATACATTTTAAAGGAATGTTTTGGAGGAACAACGGTTCCACGGTCTTGATCTAGATCTATGCTCAACCCCAGCACGCTGGTGGGGAACCCATAAAGAAAATATTATTGATTGGAGGGAATGTAATGGAATGCTACGACTATGATTTGGAAGCCCCAAAACTCAAATGAAAGAAAAATATTCATGCCAAGATGATCTGCGCAATCATTTAGCAATTGGACTATAGCTTGGGGAGAAGATACACAGCCAGAATGTGTTCACATATTCATTCATACATTGGACAAGGTGCTCATGAATTGGTATCTAGAGACCGAGCTACAACATGGTAGTACCGAATGGGTTGCACTGAAAGAGATCTTCAATTTTACTTTCAGCTTTGAAAGTGGATTCCAATGCATTGATGAGGCATTGCAGGAGATTCGAGGCACTATTTTTGATGTGCCAAAGGAGCCAGTAGTATGGGCCCTACCAAAATGGAATGAGAAGATGAAGCCTGAAGTTGAATGTCACAATGTGATTGCTGAAGACAATTATGAGGATCGAGGAAACATTAACATCCCTGAGTTTGAGGGGTAGTGTGCAGTCACTGGACCTGAGATTGAATTTCCAGATGTTAGTGAACCTATTAAGAGTAGACAATTCAATACTGGGACATAAGAGGAGCCTAAGATTTTCAATATGGGGGAATATTGGGATGAAGATAGATTGGAAATTATTGTAGAGCCTCTCAGTGAATATCAGGAGTTGTTCCCCACTAAATTTTCTAGGCTAAAAGGGATTATCAGAGAACTTTGTGTGATAAAGGTCACCTTAAAACAGGATGCTAGGCCCATTAAGAAACACCCTTACAAATTGAACCTAGGCATAAGAAAAAGGTCAAAGAAGAGCTGGAAAATATGGTTGTTGTAGGAATTATTGAGCCAGTGGAGGAATCAGATTGGGTGAGTCCCATGGTAGTCCAAGAAAAGAAGACAAAATGTGAAATTAGGATCTGCATTGACTTGTGCAAATTGAATGATTCATGTGTGCATGATCCTTTTCCAACCCCATTCTCATATGATGTTTTGAAAAATGTAGGCGGGAAGGAAGCCTATTCATTTACTGATGGATTTTTAGGATATCATGAGATAAGGATAGGACTTGAAGACCAAAGCAAGGCTACCTTTGTGACAGAATGGGGTTCATTACAATAAATTGTGATGCCATTCGATTTGAAGAACACACCAGCCATATTTTTGCGCATAGCAGTCGCTGATTTCAAATATTATATCCATAGTTTTTAGAAGTGTATTTTTACAATTGGATTTTCTTTGGACTATTGAAGAAACATATCTTCAGCCTACGCTTAAGGCTAGATACTTGTCGGAAGTATCAGATTTCTTTGAGATTGAAAAAATGCATACTATGTGTCCCTTTTGGTATATTGCTAGGATATATTGTCTGTAAGTAGGGAGTGATGGTTGATCCAACTAAAATCAGTATCATTATTAATCTAAATCCCCTGAAGAGTGTGAAGAATTTGTGCTCAATATTGGGACATACTGGATATTATTGAAATTTTATTCAATCTTATGCGCATATCACTGCGTCGATGGAGAAGTTGTTGAAGAAGGATGCCACTTTTTTTTTGGGATGAAGACTATCATAAGAGTTTGGACATACTTAATGAAAGGATGGTAACTGTTCCCATCTTGGTATTCCCAGTTTGGTCAAAGGAATTCCACGTACATGTTGATGCTTCATGTATCATGCTAGGAGTTGTATTAGTGCAGTTAGGTATTGGAGATATTGACCATTCGATTTTGTTTGCAAGTAGGAAGCTATCAAATTTTGAGTGCAATTATTCCACTACACAACGAGAAGGAATAGCCATGGTGTATGCACTGAAAAAATTCCGTCATTATCTACTTGGAGGTCATTTCAAGATGTTCACAGATCATTACAATTTCAAATACCTAGTGAACAAGCCTGTGTTAGAGGAAAATATCTGTAGGTGACTCCTCTTGTTGTAGGAATAGAATTTCGAGGTGATTGTGAAACCTAGATAGTTGAATGCAGGACCATACCACTTATCAAGCATTGAAAATGGTAAAGAACCAATTAATTTGGATGGCAGGTTACCAGATGCGCAATTTTTCACTATTAAGGTACTTGATCATAATTTTTTCTATATCATTCTTTTGATAACCAATAGTAGTACACTTGTGAAATATATGACCAAGTAGAAGAAAGAATTGGTAGTTCACACAACATATTTCACTTTGATTGTAGGTTAATTATACAAGATGTTAGTTGATGAAGTTTTGAGGCAATATATTCCTGAGTTCAAGAGACCTAGCATATTGGTAGAAGAACATGGAGGAATTCTAGGTGGTCACTATGCTGGTAAACCGACCGTGCAGAAAATCTTAAGGGTTGGGTTATGGTGGCCCAGTGTGCACATTGATTCCAAGGAATATTTTCGCACTTGAAATGTATGTTAGAGGATTGGAGGATCCTCATGCAGAGACGAGATGCCACTACAACCGCATGTAAATTTGAAGGCCTTCAACATGTGGTAAATTTATTTTGTAGGGAAGATTAACCCTCGAGGGAAGAATACTGGAGTGCAATATATCATCACTACCACATATTACTTGACTAGGTGGGTGAAGGCTCAACCTGTGAAAGACTACTGCACAGAGATGACTACACACTTTATCTTTGAGAATATTTTGACAAGTTTTGGGTGCCCCAAAATTATGATGAGTCACCAAGGTATGCATTCCCTAAATGAGACTATTTAAGCGGTCACAAAAGAATTTAGGATACATCAATAGAAGAGTATGTCATATCATCCCTAGTTGAATGGATTCATAGACGCCTTCAACAATATTATGGAGAATGCACTCATGAAGATATGAAACACCGATCAGAATGACTGGGATGTGTGCATACCTATTTTTCTATGGGCATACAGGACAACATGGAAGAAGTTGATGGAACAAACACCTTTCGAGATGCTCTACTGATAGGAGGATGTTATGCCTATCAAATACATTTTCCCTAGTCTATATATCATAGCCATAACCAACATGGTTTACCAGGACATTATGGAGGAGCATCTGTCATGGCTTGTTACATTGGGGGGAGATATATTAATTGTTTCTTTCCACCAGCATGTGAAGAGGGTGCGCAAAAAGGCTTAGCAAGACCGACATATAAAAAAAAATACTTTTCAAAATGATGATTTGGTGTTGCTCTATGACAGTAAGTTTGCACTCTTTCCAAGGAAGTTCACGATGCATTAGCTTGAGCCCTATATTATCAAAGAAATTACAGAAGGAGGTACTATATGATTGGCTAAGTTGAATGGTGAATTAATTCTTAGATATGTTAATGGTAGCTCTTAAAACCTTACAGGTATGACCCCATCCCTACGCGCTACATGACTATATGGCCGGAAGAATGTCCTAGTGCCCTAGACAGTTGCGAGAGAGTGTAGGATTTTAAATAATTATGTCAGTTGTTATAAAAGTTATTTCCAAGATTTTGTGCGAAGAAGCTTGAGGGAGCGTAGGTATATCCGAAGATGGCGCATTGGTCGTGCCAGGAGGATGTTGCAGTCTCAGAAAGGCCAAAAACTAGCCACTATAATAGTAAATATGAAAATTATAACTTTCTTACCATTTAAAGGAGAAGGTAACTTGCATTTAAGGTTGAGATTACACCATATTTGGAGTTTTTTTATCATTAAGGGAGATAAATAAATGGACATAAGGTCGTTTAAGTTGTGACATCACTTAAATATGGCATGGAAATCTACACAAGTCCCCTTTGCTTTCTGAGTAATTCAATTGTATTTTTCCCTCTGGTCTTGCTCTCTTTTCTATCTATTATGTCTGCATCATGGGAACCATTTGAGGAAATGTTGCAACAATAGGGTTTAGTCCACTTAGTTCCAGAAACCATCACAATGACTAAGCCCACCCGTATTGCACCACAGAAGTGAAAGAAGGGACAGTTGTCGGGTACCCAGAAGTCCCCACGTAAGAAGACCCTGAAACAAAAGTTGGTTTCCCATGCAGAAAGTAAGAAGAAATAAATGGAAGATGTTGAGAAAGAGCCTGGTCTAACAAAAATAGAAGAATGGTTTGTTGAGGAATTTGAGCCCATATCGCATCTGCCTCCATATATGCCTCCTTGGAAGCCATCAGTGGACGTTTACAGGGACCATGTTAAGATCAAGATAGTAATCCATACACCCCTATTTCCGAAGGAAGTTCTGATCGAGGGTGACCTAGTAGGGTGGGTCCCTTCAATGAAACTGGAGGATTAGGATTTGGCGAACTAAAAAAAGTTTCTTGAGCTCACACCATTACATTATTTGAAATATTAACTCATGAAGAATCTAACATAATCAAGGTGAATCCTATGCAATGGGCTATGGGACTACACAATTGCAAGATCCTCAACCTTTTGAATGTCCCCCACTTTGGTCATAACAATATCAATGATACCTTTCTGGGCCAGTTGTTAGCTTTGGTGCACGATGATTATCTATGGTTGGGAATGTGGATCCCCATTGATGACAACCTTACCACAACAAGGAGAAAACCCCACAAAATCCTTTGAAGGGAAGGGCTAGAAGAGGAAAATCGCAGATGACATGAAGGAAATATATGGAGTGGTCAGGAAGACACGAAGGTTTTCCGTCAACACCATCAATGACCCCGCTTTTAGATTTGCTGCGCAGCTCTTTGCTTGCAAGATGATGCAAAAGTGTCATGCCAAAGAAGTTACAACACTGTTCATTACATTAGCAATGCAATGCACCAAAGGCATTAGTCCAACTAGGAAAAATGTATGTGCTATTTTTTTTTTGAGAATGTCTAAGTGGTGCAAGAGGAAGGGAAACTATTCCACTAAGCGTGGATTTTATTTATTGTAGCGTTCATTGGATGAAATCCACCGTCACAATCAAAACTTCCTATAATTGACCCTGATCTATGTGAAGCTGCATGATATGAATTCCTGTGGGCGACAAAGGATCTAGCATGAGTTATAGAAAGAAATATTTTTTAGGTTTTATTTCATATGGAACTTCACGAGGTTGTTCAGCTGAAGCCACACCTCTCTCCAACACCGTATGACCAATACAAGCACATAACAAACTTCAAAGCCTCATTCCAAAATGTGCACATATGTGCTGAGAAAGACATGTCTGAGGTATGGTATGACCTACCATACCTCGTCATAGAAGATGACCTCTGCCGAGGCCATCTAGCCTCTACACGGAGCCGTTCAGGCACTAAAGGCCAAAATGCAGTAATTTGGCATAGAGTGACTCAAGGAAAAGTCACAGTTTTGTGTTGGGGGCCTCTTGGGCTAGGGTCCCCTAGGTCAAGTCATAATGTAATTTTGTTAATTTTGATAATAAAGTGCAGCGCGCAGAGATTCAAGGGGATCTGGGGCAGGTTAATGCTCCTTCATTTTGTAATAGGTAAAGGGGTGAAACATGGGACTCAAACCACAATTTGGGACCATGGTTTTTGTGCGTCTAAGTCAAACAAATAGGAATGTATGAGTCAAGTCGAGACATGAAACATCTATCTCATGATTATGTAATTTTGATGTGATTTTGGGCAAGTAATTGGTGATTAGTATGAGTAAGAGATAGGCTCCTACAGCTGTGTGCGTAGAGACCTAAGGAAATTCTTGTGTTGTGTCTGAGGACTTTACGGCTTTGTGCACAGAGGAATAAGTTGTATGAATTGAAGATCTGATTAATAAAGAGAAGTTTTGGAAAACCAATGGTTGAATTTCATAATATATGTTATTATATGTTAATTCACTAATATTTATGAGTTGATTATTTTATTATAGATCTGTTGTGTAGTTTCTATTATTTGATCCGCATTTATCTCGGTTAATCACATAATAGTAGATATTTGTGTTTATGAAATAACTATATTGGTGATAAGGGTTTCTATTAAAGTTTAGATCTGAATTGGGTTAAAAATCAATAGAACGGGACAACAGTAATTAGATCAGATCAGCAAGGGTTAGATCCACATCATAATTCCCCTCTGGGTGTGGAAACTTGGTTCCAACCCCCCCCCCCCCATGCTACTTCAGGTGAGACTTTAATCTGCACGAGTGGATCACTGCCAAAAGGGCTAGTAGTTGGATGATTTCTTTGGTTGCGCAAATACACTCTAAACTTGGGTCTAGACCCCTTAAGCCAACAACAATGAAAAAAATACATGCTCCGAAACAGAGCAACTGGGCAGGTTAAAGTGTAGTGGAAACACTTTGGGTGAGATGAAGCTACATGGGAGATGGTTGATCAGATGCGGGCTATGTATCCTTCATTATTTTTTGGTTTGAGAAAACTTTTTTTTGGTATATGTATATGTATATATGTGTATATTATTGTAAATAATGTGTTGAGTTCGGTTTATAAATATACATAAGCGATATGTTTTTTTTTTAGTAGGATGTCATTGTAAGTATTGCATCAAGATATGTTATAAATCTCCATGGGAAGTATGTTTTATTTTTAACTATTTGCTAGTCATGGGTGTCATAGAACTCTGAGGATAGTGTTCCCCTAAGGGGGAGGGGTTTGTCATTGCCTGTGGTTGATTTTCCATGTAAATAAAATAAGACCACGGTCACGGGACATGTATTCCAAGATAAATGTTGGGAAAAACATAGTTATGCATATCACTGGTGATTAATTAATGGCTATGGAAATTGGAAAAGTAATTGGAAAAATAAATGTGGTTATAATTGAAATTTTATTTTTGAAATAAAGAAAAATAGGAGAAAAGGAAGGCGAAGGAACAAAAATTTGCATGGGAGAGAAATTGAAGGAAAAATTAAGGAAAATGAAGAAAATAGAGGCCTCATTGATAGAAGGGCTTCTAAGGATCAATTCACTTCTTTTATCAGTTTAGTTTTGGAGTTCTCATTGCATTCTCTCATACTCTTGCACACTTCGAGAAATCTTGGATTATTCTTACAGAATTTGGGCATTCACATGGATTGGAGAAAGAAGACAAAGGAAAGCATGAAATCACAATAGAACAATTGGATCAACAACTGCAACTGGAATACTTTTCAATTTACAATTTTCATGTGTGTTTTCCTTGTTGTTTTCTAGATGCATGGTATATGCGTTTGATTTCTCGGTTATGTCTCATCATTGGCATGGATATTTGTCTATATTAACAATGGTTTTAGGATTAACTTTCCATTTCCTAAATATTAATGGTGTTGTGGGTTTTTCCACTTGATTTTTTATTATTATTAATGCTCATGTTCCTTATGGTTGTGGGTTGGAACAAATTCTTTGGAAGCATTGGAAAAACTTGGTTGAGTTACTAGTCCTGGAGCCTATGTTGGGACAAACATTCTAGAGCCCTTGGTGGGTTGAGTTATTAGTCCCTCGAGTGAGGTTGGAAAAACAATCTGCAACCCTAGAGGTTTTTCGGTTAAGTTACTAGTTCTTGGAGACCTAGACAACTTAAGTAGATATTGATCTAGTTGATGTTAGTGATGTTCGAACATAGAGGTGGAATCACTGTGATTGAGGGTTAGGGTGGTTTTGCCTTTAGAAGTCACATGGTTTGGATTTTTATGGGTTTATTCCATGAGATACCGCATTCATTATTGTAATATGACATGAGGGTGATTGGATGAAAGAAATATTTGGTTCAACCCAATATATAGTCGAGTGGTACATGGAAGTCCCTGACTTGGTTGGTATTTTCCTATGTTAATAAGAGACATTTACATAAGTTATATGACACATTTCCATATGTTACTATGAAACATTTCTATATTGTGATATATGAACATTTGTAGTGATTATGTTGGTGATATTGTGGCTAAGTTTCCATGGTTTCTATGTTGGTATTTTTCTAGTTATATGTTAGTTATATGATGTGTACCATCTATGGTTCTTGCCATGAATTGTTTAGTTATTGATTGGTTTATGAATTTATCGAATGACAAGTGTTGTTGCAACTATGTGCAGATGGAATAGGGCCTTATTGGTGATTCTCAAATGAATATTATACGATTATGATCATATATGCATTCATAACCTATATCTTACATGTATTCCATGTGTTTGATAGAATCTCTATTATGGATTAGTCAGTCTAGGTCAAGTTTTTTATTCAATATTCAATGTTTACCTTGATCATCATGTTAATAATTATTTTATAAATTCTTAGCCAATTCTAGGTAATGATCTATAGTATGGCCTGAAAGGATGGCACAAATCTCGGGACAGTATGCTAAGAACTAAGGAGTTTAAGCCATAACCGCATGGAGTAAAGCCTGTGAGTGTGGTTATAAACTCATAACCACATGGAAGCAATGTTAAGGGTGTGGTTGGGAGTCTATGACAATTAAATAAGGATACATCTTAGGGATTGACCACCTAGGGTGTTTCCTAAGCTCCTGTGTGATATGTAGTCTTTATAGGATGCTAGTTATGGTCATTTTGTACCCCCCACTTCCTTAACTAGATCTAGGGGGTTGGGTTAGGTGATAGTGACACACATATCATGTTTAACATAATAGGAATGTGAAATTGGGTAAATCTAGGAGGGTTCATTAAAAACGAGTATCTAAGCACGATGAAACCCTTGTGAAGGTCAACCTCACTTTTATACCAAGAGGGGTGGTTGCGACTGAACAATACTCAACTATTCACAACATGTTATGGTAAACATGAGACAAAGAGTTATTATGAAATAACCTACCTCCAATCTCTAGTTATGGAAGTGGGGCCGATAAAATGACAACTCAAAACATCCCTTAGGGCTATTGCACACTCCAGGGCCAAAGGACCACCCCAAGTGACCAAACCCTAAGTTGGGGCTCTTTTTCACTACCTTAAGCCCACAATCGCATGCATGAAAAAGCCAGGGTGTGCCTATAGGCCTCCAAAAACATGAAAAACACTACATCCATGTTGTTATAGCCCAAAATCCCCAGTTCAGAGGGTGTTGTCCTGAGATCTGAGTAACTTGTCGAGGCCAATTTCTAGACACTACCCATAACTTCTTGTAACTTCTCAGAATGATAATTGTGTTGGAATTATGGCTAATGTGTTGTCCTTGATGGAAAAATACTCGATAAAGATGTCAATATTATGGTAACAAGATGATTATGCAGGCTGGTATATATGTGACAGAGATGATGGAAAAAGGAATTTCAAGTTTAGAGATAGAAGAATGATAAAGGTGAAGTTTGAGAAAGTATACGTGAGTCCTGTGAAGAAAGTTCACATATATACACATAACAGAGGTGTTGTGAATAAATTCACATATAGAATTCGCACCATGGTAACTTGAATACCAATGGTCTTTACCATGGTATTGGCCCATAGTAATGAGTGCGACAATGGTTATTTGATCCTATCAAATAATACCAACAAAATTACTAAGGGATTTCCCTAAGGTATTGGCTAAGGCTAAAGCTATATGAGGAGATGGCGATCAAAGTGTTAAGTGTGCAATTTATGGGTTATTAATGTGTAATTTGATATGAAACACGTGTGCACCAAGAATCATGGAGGAGGCTCAGATATGATAGATCTAAAATTATAGTGAATACTAATGAATATGGTTTCCTGATCTATTTATGATTATAGATAACAATGATAGATCTGCGGTGATAATGATACTTCGACATGAATGTGTGACAATAAGGTTTGAAAAGTGTGTGTTGTGGTTGCAGCGAAAGTATGATTCAATGATTTAATATATGTATGTTGGTTTACCTCTGAAATATCGCATACATATGCAAATCTTCCTCTAGGTATTCACGTATATATTCTGCTAATTATTTTCAAGTATATTCAAAATATGTACATTGGTGTTATGCATGGATGTCATGTGCATACGTTGATACACTTTGTGAAAGTTGCGTATACACACTACAATTTTGCAGTATGACTCATTGATGATATTTGATCAGTTTTGCTATGGTTGTTGTTGTTTATCGTTGATGTCACTATCATGATAATCTATGTTTGACAATATTGATTGGGTTGAACAAGACTTGGTATATTGATCAGTGATGGTGTTGCATTGTGATTGGGTTTTTAGTAAGGCAGTATTGATGTATCTATTGTGATTCGATACTTAGTGACTAAACCAATGATTCAGCTTGATAGAAATATCAGTTGTCAGTGATTTGAGATATGTACACAAGTATTCTATAGAGGAAGCGTGTACACGTGCGGCTATGCTACAAATAATTGGAGTATAGTTTTTCTGACATATGTTTGATCAGAGTTTGTAGTGACAACAATTTGTTAATTTGATGAAAAGTATATGGTCTGGTATACTTATGAGTGTTTGTGCGTTGATATGATATGATATGGATTGGTTTGATCTAGTTGCATTGGTTTATTAAGTTTTCGTGATTAATTTGATGATTTAGTTGGTTCACTGATTTTATGATTTTATTCAGTGATTGGTTTCATAATTGTTACTTGTTTTGGGTTTAATGATGGAAGTGGGTCCAGTCTGAAAATATGATGAAAGCGGGCCTACAAGTTTGATGGTTTGAGTTAGGTGGATCAAGTATGAAATATTATAAAACTATTATAGCATCAATTATCACCTCAATAAACTTGATGACTTATGCATTGGCCTTGGGCAGCCCTTCCATTCAGACTTGGTCAAACTTCTTATGAAACAATATTTTGAATTCCATACGCGACTTTGCCTAGAATTTTTTGCATGTAGATGTGGGTCCACTCATATATGAACTGCGTATACAATTTAAAATATTAAAAAATAATAAATTCCCTATTAATTGGGAAGGGTTTATGGGTTTTACCTGTAGATTACTTACAACAGCTCGTGGCCAAACTGTTTCCCAACTGAAAAAATGATTTGAGGAAGTACAAATACACCTCAAGGGAAAGGCCTAAGGGAGGAGAGAGAATGATATTGATATTATAGTATGTTATAGCCCTAATCAAGTATGATATTTCCCTATGCCTCCTGCACTTCCCAAGTTTAGGAACCCTTATTTCCTTGTGATGTTCACCCCCTCTTTGTGTGACATCCTTTGTGCACCCTTTATAGAAGAATATTTGTGAGGTTGGGGGCTCGATGGATCCAGAGGATGAGTTTGCTTGGAGCCATGGCAGATCTGAAGTGATTTTTCCAATTTCTCTTTACATATTACAAATAAGAGAAGATTTGTCCCATTCCTGATGTCTTTGTGTTATATGTCCCCTATACATGTTGAATGATATTGTAATGGTTTATTACATGTTATTTTTATGAGATTATATGATCTAACATGTTGACAGCTAAGATATATATGTTGTGCAACTATTTTGTGTGTTTTTTCTTGATTTATTTGTAAGTCTTGAAGCATGAGGAGTAGTAGAGGGTTTTCACCCTGCAGGATCAACCTCAGATGTAGGAGACACGGGTAAGGTCGTCTATCTTCAGTTTTTTAGTTCAATCATTAGGACTTGTAATATGAGTGTTTCTTGTGATGATATGCCTTCTGCTCTGTTAGGTCCCTCAACCCAGACCTTAGGGTAGTTTTTCCTGTAAAAGAACTAGTGAATCAGGTGGGGATTACATCCGTGTAATTCCTAGTTTGGTTTATTTTTCTCTGTATTTTGGGTTCCCTAATAGTTTGATTACTTTTTTATTCTAGTAGATTCTTTTCCCATCCAAGCAGAACTCCTAATCTTCTTGATCAGGCCAGGGTTTTTTCTTTTTCTTTATTACAATTTCTATACGCTACTTGGTGTGTACACAGTCATGTATACCTTCGACTTTTTCCAAAGGAACTCGTGTATATGAAAGTTTCTTTAGATAGAGTCGTGTATACACGCATGTTTCACACAGTGGATCCGCGTATGCCCATTAAAATTTGAAAAATTGAACTTTGGGACCCTGTAAGTATTTCCTGCCTATTGTTGGTCATCCCTGTGGAATCTCCTAGGTTTCTGGAAAATGATTCTCTTCCTGTGTGTCAGTTTGTCTCCATTTTGTGTGAAAACCTAGTGAATCTAGGGTTTTACCTTTTCGATGAAGTTTTAGTTGCGGCTATAGCAGCTGGATTTCTTTCTGAAGTTCTTGGTTGTTCTAACCTTTCAGAACAGTGAGCTTTTGTCAGTTTTCTCATGTTTTCCTTGTGCATTGCTTCACTTCTTGGTTTTTTCCTTCTTGAATTTCTTGGTTTTCTTGTTCCTTGAGACCAACATTCTATTGAATCTTGAAGCTTCCTTTCGTCAGTTTCTTGAAGTTTTTTTTTGTTGGAATTTTATGCTACTATTTTGAATCAGTTCCTTGAGTTGGTTACTTCTTTTTGTTTCTTTGAGTCCCTCTACGAAAGTGGAATAGTTGGCTTGTGGAATTGGAAGTTGCCTTGTTGGCTCAATTTCTTGATTTGGGACCTTTGGTAGTTTTGTGCTTGTCTCAATGAAATTTTATTGTTTCCTTAAAAAGTGAAAAGCCAAAAAAAAATTTCGTTTTCCGTTGCTTTTTCTTTGGTTTTCTTTTCATGTTTTTCATCCTTTTTCGAGAAATTTTCTAGTTTCTTATTTTTGGTCTGTTGGCTTGGTTTCGAGAGGAGTCCTTGTTTGGATTTGTCTCTTTTATATCAAGATTGTTTTGGCATAGTTTTGTGCAAAGAAGTTCATCTTGGGGCTTGTATATGCTTTTATGTCAAAGTGATCAGACCAATCCTATTGAAAAACACATTTGCTTCCCTTTGTGAGTAGTCCTAGGATTTTCATTTATGATTGGTAGTTTTTGCATTAGTTGCATCGTTAAGAATTCTAGTCTTTTTGATAGTTTTCGAAGTGTGTGAAGAGTGATATTGAAAAAAAAAACGAGACTTTCTTGTTTATTCATTGCTTCGTAGAACCCAAGTAGAAATCTCTTTTCATCGAAAGGAAAAATTGCATATTCATGTAGTAGGTTTTCTATTGATTTCTCTTTTGTCTCAAAAAAATCATAAGTTTCATTCTCCATATACCCATGAGTTTAAAAGAATAGCCATTTAAAATCAAGCGATTAACTAAAATGAATGAGAATTTTTTTGGGTTGTCATTAATTATACACCAACTAGTCTAGGTCATAGTTCCTTGGAATAGGTGAGTGGAGAGTTAACTCTCCATGGCCACTCAAAACTATCAAACGTAGAAGTTGATAAATGAGTAAAATCCAACTTCGTTAAGTGGACAGGGAAAGCTCTACCTCCAAAGAGTTAAGCGCGAGGGATAGTGAAGGCAAACAAGAGAGATACCCCCTCTCCTATTTGTTGAATATTTACCTAAGACCATTCCGCTCGGCTGTTGATACGAACTAGTGCCCTTAGTTGCCTTTCCTAGGTATCACACAGGTGACTGCGTGGGGGACTACCCATGGTACCTGAGGTAGATGTTGTATCACTTTCATTAATACTTATGGAGGGTTCCCTTGCGAAGCTCGGGTACTTGCATCGTCAAAGGCTTTTGTTAAGAGGTCAGCATAATTATTAATGTTACCTTCTCTATTAGGCTTGGGGTGTTATTACCCCAAACTATTTTCGGAAGGTCCTTTTATTTGCTTTCTTATATTTTGGTGCCCAATCCTAATCATCTAGAGAGAAAATACCTGAAGGCTTCTTGATTGATGTATCTTAAGGACTTTTGATAGAGTGTTATCTTTACTCCTAGATTTCCATAGCTTCATAATTTTTTGAGTTTAATTAATCTCATAATTATTAAAAGTGGTTGACTGATTGCCTCGTCGATCGATGAGGCTTCGTGGGATTTTTCCTGCTAGTGCCAAGCCTGATTCAAGAAGGTGTAGGAGGAATTATGTTGGAGATTTTCATCCAGTAGTTGCGAACGGATCGGAGAGTGATCATTCGATTAGGGTTGTTGTTTTTGTGAGTGGTCCTAATACTAGTGGTATTAGAGAGAGGAGTACTCCACTCATCTCTAGAGTTCTTTTTCCGGTAGAAGATGTTGAATTTGAAGAAGTTCCCGAACCTCCAAGTACTCCTTGTTCTCATCTTCCTGCTAGTTTTTTAAACCTTCTTTTGTATGTTGGGCCCGCGTCTCAGAGACCAACTAGCCCCCATCCTTATCCCTTTCTTTCGATGGCCATGGCTGGGAACATAGCTTCAACTATGAGCACCACGAGTGTGCATACTCCTCTTTTAGTTGAAGGAGGGGGTACTATTTATATTTCAACTATCACTCCGAGCACTTCTATGTTTGGCTCTACCTGTATTCCATCTATGAGTGGGGGTACCCAGGAATTTCCTTCACATTCTGGTCCATTTTACTTGGGAATTCCATCTAGTGCAATTCCTTATGTTTCCTTCACTGATGCTTCTGCTGTCTCCGTACCTATGCCTTGTATGGCTAGTGGGTTAGCTTATTTTTAGGGTTTCCCCTTTGGAAGTGGTCACATTCCTCATTCGAACCCTTCCTTACGATCTTTTCCTTTTACCTTTCAAATTCAAGGTTTCAATCCTTTCCTCAGAGGTCAAATCTCTAATGCTTTTCAAGGTAGGAACCCTACTTTTACAGGGTTGGGAGTTGGGAATCCATTATTCTCTAGTTGGCAAGGGAATGTACCTTTCCCTTCTGTAGGTTCTTCTTAGGGTTTCTCTTCATTTTCCAGCGCTTGGAACCATTACCAAGGGGTTTCCTCTTCATTTAGTACTTCGATTGGGGGAAATATCCATATTTATGGTAATCCTACAATGGGAGGGGGTCCTTCTCCGAACGCATCTGGGCAACAAGGTTTCTCTTATGGCTCATCCTTTTCTAAAAATAATATATGGAAACCTAGTGCCTAAAACATTCCAGGGTATTCTTTTCAGAATGATAAGAATCCTTCCTTTGGGGGAGCTCCTCAGCACTTACCTTTCCTGAAAACTTTAAATTTTATAGATTTATCAAAATTGACGAATGATCCAATTTGATATAGCCCTGTTTGACCTCCGGTCCCTACTGAAATTCCCTCAAATATTCCAAAAATTGAATGGAAGATCGGTGAGGATCCAGTTGACCATGTTACCACTTTTCACTTATGGTTTTCTTTGAACTCCCTTATTGATGATTCGATTAGGTTGAGGCTATTTCAACGTACCCTAACTGGAAAAACTGCAAAATGGTACATTGAGCTGACAAGGGGAAATTTTTCTACCTTTGGTGAATTGGCTACTATGTTTCTGAACCATTTCCAGTTGCCTGTTCGTTATGATGCCGGGGCTGATCTCCTGGCCAATATCCAACAAGACATGACAACACAGATTTCTGATCATATTTAGGAATGGAGGAGGAGGAAGAGGCTTATGAAAGCCTAGATTCGTAATGAATTCCTTCTCGAATGGTTCCTTAAATCCTTACAACCATAAATATTGAAGGATGTATCCCTTTCTAGGGTATTCTTTGAGGAACATGCTATCTTTTGGGCTAAATAGTTAGAACTGATATATTCTCAGCTTGGGGCCCTTAATAATATTTTGGCTGATTCTCCTCATTTCAAATTGGATTTATCCAAAACGAAGTTAGTTCCTCATGTTGACGGGCTTATCGGTTCGATTGATAGTGGCACAACTAACTTGCTAAATTAATTGTAGTAGTTTCTTGTAAAATCTTCTCCTTCTAGTCCAGCTATGCCATTAGTTTCTACCCCTTCTCAGCCCTTAAATATTATTTCTTTTCAAGCTTCTAGCCCAAAGGAATTCAAAAATCCAATGGGAAGAATAAGGGACATAATAATACGAATAAATACAAGGATGAGAAGGGTAATGCGAATAGATCCAATGATAATGTTAGAGAGGGTAAGATGGACAATAAGAATAAAGTTAAGTTTCCATGCAAGCTATGCAACATAGACCATATTACTCACCTTTGCTTGAAATTTCAAGATGCTCAATGCTTGTTAGCTCAGCAGGGCTCCTCTAATAGCCAAGTTGTACTAAAAAGCCCTTTTCCCCAAGGGTAACAGCTGCTTGCTATCATGAATGCTAATACTGGAGCTCCCGCAGGGAAAAACTAGGGAGGGGAAAATTCCTCAAATGTATATATGATGAATGCTCACGCTGATATCACTACGAGATATCCTGATTATGGTGAAGCTGATTCTTCGAAAGATAATGGTGATCCTAGTAATTCTGAGCCACTCCACATAGAGAGCCCTACATTTGAGCCTATACCTTGGATGCCGAAAGGGTCTACGAAGTGTACGACAATTAATCATAATGCCAAGGCTACCCAAAAATACTCCATTATAGAAGATCTGGCTCAAAGTCTTTGTGCCATGTTTGCGTTAGAGGTAATACAGTCATGCCCAACACAAAGGAGTGCATTTCTCACTACGATTGGGGTTGTTGTTCCAAAAAAAATCTCTTATGATGACATTTGACATGTCAAATCTTAAGAAGACACTTCCTCATCACATGGCTTTTCTGATTAAGTCTACATATCGGAAGATCAATATCTTTCAAACAATAGTCAAAGAGGGTTCTTACACATGTGTCATGTCTATCTCATGTTGGAAATACATTGTATCTCCTTTAGATGTGCCTTCACCTACCCTTCTCACTGCATTTGATGGTCATTCTCACAGGACACATGGAATTGTTCCAGCTTTACCCATCTGTATTGGGGGTAAAAATGTCAATATTAAGGTCGAGATAGTTTATGAAAATTTAGAATACAAACTTCTGCTTGGGGGTAATTTTATTTATGAGATGGATGATATTGCTTCATCATTATTTCACATCTTGTATTTTCTCCATGAAGGCAGGATTGTCACTGTTGACTAGATGGATTGTTCTCCTGTAGATCTAAATGCATCTACTGACTCTAGTGTACCCTTGGTGAATGATGCCAAGAAATATGTCGAGAATTTAGGGGTTGGAATGTATACATCGTTCATGGGTAATTTTGATCTTCAGCCTCCTTTGGTTCATATTAATGATATCTCATCCTCCAGGGTTCTTACTCAAAAAGAGTTCTTTCGAATTCATTATTTTTTAGATCCTTGGACCTTGCATTCTCCTACCTCGACATTAGAGGAAGTTCAAGTGGGTGGAATGGAATTCCCTATGTCTTCAACAAAGATTTCTTATCAATATATTTTTGACTTTGCAGACTCCATTCAATTTTATCTTTCACTAGAGGAGTTAGACAGAGATGTGGCTATGACTTGGAATCTTAGTTCATCTTCCGCTCAGGATTTCCTTGATACCACTCTTTCATCTGAAGAGGCTACCCTTGAAGTAATGATTGGCATGGAAGGACCATGGGATGATTTGAATCATCGATCCTATTTTCTACCAGACTTTAGAGAAGTTGAAACAAGATTATCTAGCCATCAATCTTGTGGTTTTGTTCACTCGGTCTTGAACCCCTTAGCTCCAGCATAGGTTTTTTCTTAAGGGAACATGGATTTCATTTCTAATACTACCCGGGTGAGAATCTCCAGAGATACCAACGTTATTGAGAATGTCTTCATTTGATTTGAGTGTTCCAAAAAAGAGCTTCAAACTTACACCGATCTCTTTAGAGAATTTTTGGATGTGTTCACTTGGTCTCATGAGGAAAATAGATCCATATATTGTCCAGCATGAGATTAAGACTTATGAAAATGGTAAACCTATATGGGAGAAGCTTCATCCAATCAACCCTAGGAAGGAAACAACTATCAAGGACAAGGTTGAGCAGTTTCTAAAGGTGAGTTTCATATACCGCATTCCATTAACTGAGTAGGTTTCAAATCCAGTTTCTATGGACAAGAAACAAGAAACGATCCGAGTTTGCATTGATTTTAGGGATTTTAAGGCATGTCCAAAAGACAATTACCCCACACCATTTATTGATCATATTATTGATGAGTGAAAGGGGAATGATATTTTCTCCTTCATGGATGGTTTATCGGGATACAATCAAATTACTATCCATCCAGAAGATCAGCATAAGACTGCTTTTATTTTCCCTTGGGTACATTTGGATACAAAAATATGCCTTTTGGCCTCAAAAATGTTGGAGCTACCTTCCAAAAGGCCATGTACTATTCTTTCCATGAAATACAAAATATTTTTAAAGCATATTTGGATGATTGAGATGCTCGTTCTTGAAATATAATTGATCTTCCTTCACACCTTCAACATGTTTTTGAATGGTGTTGTCATTATAAAATTTGGTTGAACTTTAATAAGTGCGTTTTCGCCATCACATCCATTCGGTTGTTAGGATTCATCGTTTCTACCGAAGGGATTCAGGTAGATCCCTTCAAAGTTGAGGTAATACTTCAGTTGCATCCCCCATCTTCTATTCGTCAGCTTCAAAGTCTACAAGTGAAGGGAAATTTCTTAAGGATATTTATTGTTAACTATTCCAAGGTGACGAAGCGATTTATGTGGTTGTTAAAGCAAGGAGTTCCATACTTTTGGGACAAATGTGCTCAACGCTCCTTCGATGCTTTAAAAAAGGCATTGACCTTTGCTCCATTATTGATTCCACCTGATTATAACAGAGACTTCCTTTTACATCTCACTGCATTAGAATCTACTATCGATATGGTTCTAGTTCAGGAGGACAATGATATTTTTGAGCATGTTATTTACTACCTTAGTCGAGGCTTTGTGGGTCCTGAACTATCACATTCTCCCATTTAGAAATTAGCTTTGGCAGTTGTCCATGATGTAAAATGGCTCATGCATTATATCCTTCCTCGCAAAACTTATGTTTTGGCAGCAGTTAATCCATTTCAATTTGTTCTCAGTAGGTGAGTGATTTGGGGCAAATACAATCGATGGAATGTCATTTTGCAAGAGTTTTATCTCAAATTCTTGTCTGCCAAATCTAAGAAATCTTTGGTGTTTGCGGAGTTGATCTCTAAGTTTCCCAGTGGAGATGAGACTTTTTATTAAGATTCGTTCCCTGATGAACATCTTTCCTTCATTTCTTCACATCATCCTTGGTCTGAATATCTCATTTTTTATCTCTAGACTTCGAAATCTCCATTAACTTTTTCGAAAGACGAGCGTTGAAAGTTGCGTCACTTAGCAAAAATTTATCTTATTATCGATGACACTCTATATCGTCGTGGGGTTGATTCGATCCTTAGACATTTCTTGACTCTCAAAGAAGCTGAGGTTGTGCTGAATGATTAGCACAGTGGAGCTTGTGGTGGTCATTTATCTGGGCTTGCTACAACCCAAAAGTTTTTGTGTGAAGGATATTTTGGCCCTCGATTTTCAAATATTGTGTTGAGGCAGTCAAAAAATGTGATCATTGTCAATTCTATACCAAGAAGATGCACGCTCATCTAGATACGCTCTTTCCTGTTGTCACTGTCAGTCCATTCATAAAGTGGGGTATTGATTAGACTATTTGTAACCTACCTTCGGCAAAGGGTCATAAGTACATTATCATAGAAGCAGATTAATTTACGAAGTAGATTGAGGCTATGGATACTTTTGCAAATGATGGTAAAAAAACGACCCTGTTTCTATTCAACCAAGTCATTTCTCTCTATTTCTGTTCAATCAATGTTTCCTATTGAATGCGATATTCCTTCCCTTAAGTTGGAAGTCGAGCTTCTTCCTAACACTTCAAGTCTCAAATAACACCTTCTTTATCTAGAACATCTTGATGAGCAACACCGATATGCAAATACAATGAACGAGCCTCGTAATAAACAAGTGAAGGTTCAATATGATAAGGCAGTAAAACCTAGGGTTTTATCTAAAGGTGACCTTATTTTTGTTTATGCTCAAGACAAGGATGCCTTGGGGGTTGGAAAGTTAAAATCCAAGTTGTACATCCCTTTTATTGTTAAAAAGGTATTGAAAAAGGGAGCTTATGCCTTGGTTGATTTCGATGGAAACGAGCTAACGGAGCCAAAAAATGGGCTCTATCTAAAGAAGTATTATGCCTAGGCTTTTTGTTAGCATTTTCTTTGTTTGTATATATTGTATATTTTTTAAATGTCTATCTATTGAGTTTTTATGTGACTTTGATGATTTTGATCTGCTTTGGCAGGTGTTTTTGGATGAGATGAGTCATTTTGGCTTTGTCGATGGTGCTAGTAGACATACCCGAAATCTTGATTCTGCGGCTTGGGTAATTCACTATCCATCCGTTCAGTTGCTAGTTTCAAGGGGTGTATGCATTGGTCCTGCTTTGAACAATGTGGCAGAGTACACTGTAGTGGTTAACCTACTCTGAGAGGCAATATCTCTTGGTGTTGATTCGTTAGTAGCATACTTGGATTTGCAACTAGTGGTTTCACAATTAAATAACACCTATCATGTTAGAGAACCATTTTTACATCGATTATTTGTAAATGAAAAAGAAAAACACTTAAAGAGACATTGAACAAAATTACTTTTCAAAGGAGGAAGATTCAGGTAAATTCACTGGTCTCTATGAGGCATCAGGAAGTTGAAAACATAGCAAACAAAATGTTGAAAGCGAAGGCAATGAAAAATTTGAAGGCAATTTGGTTGGGCTAGGGGCAAACATAGTCTATAAAGGGAGATGGTGTGTTGCAAATCACCCTTGAGTGGGAGACAGTGCTATGCAAAGCATTGTGTCTTGACCAACAGTGCATTGAGCATAGCAGAGAACAAAAAACTCAAGCTACTGACACACTTCTAATGCAATTATTTGTTTCAAAAGCCTAATAATTGAGAGTAGATGCTACAGGGTTGATAAGCAGAGACAAAAACACCAAGGATGAAAGTAAACTCCCCAATGGAGTTGCCAATTTTTTATGTGGAATTATGGATTACAGAATAAAACACATTCACTAAATGTGGTGCTATGCATTTAGAACAACAGATCAAATAATTTGTAGATAATTTTCCTAATAGTAAATAGACATACAAAAATATGGAGAAACTTACTTGGAGTCCAAGTGCTTCCTATTCTCCTCCTATCGCTCCTATTGTAGCTTCCAATCCAACTCTGATCGCCAGACAAGTTCCTGCAAGTATAAACACTAGAAAAAAAATAGATTTCAATATACATATGGATATTCACTTTAATTAGTTAAATAAATGAAACATGAAACATATACATCAGCTAAGGATCCATAATATGAAAGATATAAGCTTATATAGATACATATGTGGGAAAGTAAGCAACAATCTTTATTAATGGATATAAAGGGAGGTTACAACCAGTAATTGACTTGATGTCACCAACTCCAACATCATCCCAACCTCATCACAATGAACATATCTCTTGTAGAATACCACTCAAATCAAACCCTCAATTGAGATTCCAACAACATTTCTCTACCAAATTTCTTCCTTTCAAGCACTAGGATCTATGCTCAATTTATAGAACAACTAAAGGTATTTTCACAATCAATGACTTTTTAATAATAGGCAAGACATGTTTCCCAGCTCAAAGGTGTTGAATAGACACATGGATTCGAATTTTGACACATATGAACTCTTCTTTAAGGCACTGGCCATGTGGAGATTATGAAACAATGAGAATTTCGCTCCTAATTGACCAACACACCCTTGAGTGTCAGGAAGTGCTTTGCAGAGCACCCTTGAATGGAGGTAACTACATATGAAAAGCAGTTAGTCCCTTGAGAGATTGTGTTGGTGAGCTCATAGGTGATATAACATGTACTTGAAATCTTGGAAACCTTGCAATGGAAGTCATGGATGATTTGTTCTTGTTCTTTATCTTCGAGCATATAGCAACTGAAGTGATAGGGGATGATAGACCCTATTAATTGGTTCTAAGGATGTTGTCCAATTTAGCTAGGTCATTGGGAATGGTGCCCAAATTTACCTGTAACAGATTCCCCCCTAAAGCATGAATTAAGAATAATAATAACAATATTTTTTGAATGAGATTCTTTACACTGTGATGGGATGGAACTGAAGCAGATTGGTGACTTGCATCAATATTAAAATACATTACATCATGATATATCCTCTTGGTCACGAACTGTTGAGGGAAGTCATTCCCATGCTTAGCACATAACTATCTAATAACATGTACATAGTGCAGAATTTTGTCTACATTGGAATGTTGCCCAATACATACATGCCTACATATAGAGGCCCATGTTTAGATGACAATCTGTATGTAAGGTCACCATATAGATGATGCGTAAGACAATCCTAAAATCATATCTCAGATGGATGAAACTAGATCGAGGGTCTTCTTATCTCGTTCACTCGATCATTAGGGTACAAGTCTAGTGATGCGAATATATGATTTGTAGTCGAACATGGTAAGACATCGTTTGATTACCAGCCAATGATGTGAGCTATTAAAAAACATGAGAGAACCACCATTGATGTCAATGACCCTCAAGGTACTATAGTACATTTCGTAAGGCATGAATAGATGATTTTATGTCGAACGCCAAACAAAATCTTTCGGTCAAAAGTCCGTAAGTGAGGATCTTGTTGATGTTGTAACAAGCATCACAGTACTATAAGATGACATTTCTAAGTGAACTGCCTGGATGATGATTTGACATTTATAGGAAGCCACTTTATTGAGAAATGGGAGTTACTGATATCGAAGACAAAATATGACTTGATATAGCAATGTTCAGGGATGATTGCCATGAAAATGAAGGCTTATGAGTATTGCAGAAGGATGAGTATTCAATGGATGACTTCTCTTGAACATATCGACGACATTGAGCGGAGTTGGAAACATTAACCCAAAACTGAAGTGAAGGCATGATGAACCATAGGTATGAATGAACCATAAAGAAGATTACCCAACGCAAACAGTCATAGTGATGGAGTGAAGTGTCATGTTCAAGAGCGACTTGCTACTGTAAAAAGTTTTGTTCACTTTCCCAAATTTTCCCCGGTCATTTTTCGACCAGTACCTCTTTATTTTTTAGCAAGCTTGAGGATGATAACATATGCTTGATCTATAATTCAACCCTTTTGGTGAATAATGTATCGCTATTTAATAATTTAATGAGTCTAGCGATAAATGAAGCTCGATTATTGCCATGATCGACAAGCCTGCCGCTATTTTATGTTTTAACGAGCCTAACGACAGTGATAACCTGATCATTTTTCATATTTAGAGAGTTTGAAATAGGGGACAAAAGAAAAATCCATAAGTACTTTTTCGTAAAGATGTCACTCAGATCCGAAAAAGTGTAAGATAATATCTGAGAGAACCTCCTAGCCATGTTCGACTAAGGCATTCCTTTTTCATAAATAATCTATCTTAGCCCAGAAAAGGGTTAAAATTATACTGAGTAGATATGAATTCATCTACTTTTACGAGCTCGAAAAGACAAGTGCTTGACAATATTTTCACATTATCGGAGTTTGAAAAGAGCTAAAAGAAGACTCTAAGAGTTCCTTTTTTTTCTGTTATCGCAGCTCGAAAAAGAGATAAAAGTGAACTTCAAGTCCTTTTTCATTTTTAAAAAAGCTTGAAAAATAAGGATAAAAATATGCTTTGTGGTCAAATCATTCTTGAAATAAATCTACACGGCTAATCCGTTCATCAGTTTTAAAACATGTTCAAAACAACATCAAATGGATTAGAAATACCCATTTCATGATAAAAATAGAATAAAACCATAGTCATAACAATAAATATGATTTGAAAATAATCAAATGACTAATTAAAAGAGTTTTACTATTCATTTTTACCATTTGAAAGTTACCATTTTCATTTTGGAGCTCTGAACCTGTTTTCTCCCCCAAACTTTAGTTGTCGATTGCAATCGATTCTGTGGACGTTTTTCATCACCGTTTGATCCAGGTTGGTTCCATAAACCCTCTCTTTATTTCAGTAGTCAATTCATTTCCTTTAATTGAAATTTTTAATGTATTTGGGCCCCTTAGGGTAAATTATTTTTCCAAAGATGGAAACGCACCCTTGAGCATCAAACAATGCATTATGGAGCACCTAAATTGAAGCCTAGGTGCATATGGAACACACTATCCCTTGTTCAAGACTGCATTGGGCACAATTAACATTTTTGAATCTTGCATTGTACCCAAAATTTGCCCCTTTTTTTGCATGAAAAGGAGTCTAATGAGTCTTATGGTTATGTTTCATCATTTCATCAGACTAGAATGACGATTACTTGGAGAGAAAGAGAGCATGAAGAACAAAATTTCGTTGTCCTAAATAATCCAGGTACAGTAAGAGCCCTTAGAGATTGTGGGTTATTAAAGTACTTCTGCTTGTCAGGAATGAGGCAACAAATAGAACTCTTGGAGTTCTTAGTTCGAGCATGGGATCTGGCTATTGAGGCATTTCAAATTAGGAACAAAGTGGTTCCTATTACAGTGGAGGATGTATATTTTCTCATAAGCTTGTCGAGGAGAGGTTTGCCAATTTCTCTCTCAGGGTCTGCTCTAGGAGGAGAGACCGTGAGAGATTATGTTCTGCAATATTTCTATCCAGGGGTAGAGCCAAGCAAGGATGGGAAAATAAACATCTGTGACGTTCAAGATTTTCCTTTGAGAACCATTATTTTCATGATCACAAAGCTTGTCGGTACTGTTACAATACATGTAGAGAATATATCAATTTGCAATATGCGTTAGAGTGTGTGGAGCCAACAGTCTTCAATTGGTCTGAAGCTGTATTTTCTCAAATAAAAGAACAACTGAACAAGGCAAAGGGAGGAAGGAAGAAAAACTTCAGTTATGGTTCGATCCTCATTTCATTTTCCTTAGAGCAGATTCCACTAATGCAGCCTCAGCATGTGACACTGGGTGTGTCTAATCCTAGAGATACTAGGATGCAGAGATGGGTAGAACTAATGTCTAGGCATGTAGGCCAATTTTCCATTGTGTTCTCAACTACATTCATTGCCTAGTTCAGGCGGCAGGTTATCACCATCGATGAGTATGCATACATAGGTGTCGATTTCCCAAGAGATCCAGACATAGCTTTACCAGAAGGCGCTCAGTGCGGTGCAATAGGTAAGAATGTTTTGACAATTTGTTTGATTTTTATAAGGTTCATACAATTATTTTCCATTTTTATCTTTTCCCAAGACTAAACTAAAGTTTTAATGTAATGCATATGTTGGTCGAGTTCAACCGGTGGAGGAACCAGAGCATGGAGCGGATGAGCGAGTAGAGAGGGTTGTTCGGAGAGCATTCCTTCAATATCTAGACATGGCTGAAACTTTGTTTCAACTTCGGTAGCACATAGATGGGTTGACCTTCAGGATTCCGAATTGCCGGATTGAATAGTTACCCATGAGACTAGAGTGCCATACTATAGGTGTTCCTAACTGCTAGATGTGGTTACTGTGTAGGATAGCTAGATATATAGCATGTTACCATGAAAATCACTATTTTAATTTTGACATGTTGCATACATTTTGAGGTCAGATGACCAATGTGTCTTGAGCACAAATTTTTGTAAAAACCTATAACTAGATATCTATTTTATTTCAATGTTTTCCTATGTTTATCATGTAATCCTATTCAATTATCCATGTATCTTTACATGTGTTTCAAATGTCTGTCTAAAGCATGATTAGCTAAATAATTAGTCATTGTGTTCAAGTTTTTGGAAATGTGTTGATATTGAATAAAATCAAAGTGTCTTTCCAAAGGTCGAACTCTTAGGATCAAACAATGTAGTTTTGGATTTCTAACAGTATAAACACTAGTGAGTTGTAATACCACAAGTTGTGAGTCTAACCTTATAATGATTCGGTTAATACCAAATGAAATGGAATTAGAGAGAAGTCAATCAACGTGCTATATTCATTGATATTGTTTGTCGATCTACCGATACAAATCCCCTGAAAACTTACTAACTCATTGTTCAGAGTGAAAATGGCCCACACTACAGAGGATATATTATGTGTACTATGACTAGCACCATCATCATATCCAACAAATGTTTCCAAATATTTAGACATCTGCGATGAAATGTAAAGCGAATTACTAACCTCAAGAAAACTATAAAAAGTAACTAAGACAGTTAATGCAAATCAACAACATATGTATACAATATAATACAAAAAATTACTACGCTCATGATTAAGCATAGTAACATTTGAGATACAACCCATTTCGAGGCTGCGCCAATGGAGTTCCATTGTAATCTACCAACTCATAGGAACCCTTAGCAAGAACTCTTTTGACAATGTAGGGGTCATGCCATAATGGCTAAGATTTCCTTGTACCTATTACATCAGCTTCTTGATCATAAAGAAGGACCAAGTTTCCCTCTGAGAAAATGCGAGGCTGGACATTTTTGTCGCACTGTGCCTTTATACGTCTCTTATGCACTTCATTGGCCAATAGGGCTTCACAACGCATTTCATCAAGATGGATGAGGTTAAAAAGACGTTCTTCTTCTTTTGAGGTGTCAAGTAACAAGTCGATTACGAGTTTTAATGACGATATTTCACATTGCATTGGAAAGATAGCTTCCAGACCATAAGCCAATTGAAAAGGAGTAAATCCAGTTGTGTTTCTCATCAAGGTTCGATACACCCACAAGGCCGAGTACAGGATCAAATTCTAGTTTCTTTGACGAATTCCTATCATTCATTGAAGCATATGTTTAAGAATCTTGTTGATAGCTTCAAATTTCCCATTTGATTATGGATAATGAGTAGAATTATCATGGGACAATCCTAACTTAGTAGTCAATCGAGTCATCATATGGTTGCGAAAATTATTCCCATGATCTGTGACTATAGCCTGTGGGACCCCAAGCCGTGTAATGACATGATTAAAGAAAAACAATTCAGTTGTTTTTCCTATGTTGTTTAATGTAGGCATCTCTTCGGTCCATTTGGTAAAGTAGTCTATTGCAAAAATAATATAACCATGCCCCCCGGATGAACGAGGGTTACAGGTCATGAAGTAAATGACCCATTTAAAAAATGGTCCCACAGAGACAACAGGATGCATTGGCATTGGCGGTTTGTGTATTTTACGATCAAATATCTGGCACACCTGACAACTTCTGATTATGAGGATGTAGTTACGAAATATGGTAGCCCAAAAGTGACCCATGCAGAGTATATTTTGTGTGGTAGCATATCCAAACAAGTGTCCACCACAAGCTCCATCATCAAAATCATTTAAAACCTTTTCTGCCTACTCATGAGTGAGGCACCTTCTGAAAATTGTATCGACACCACGACAATAAATTATATCTCCAACGATCAGATAATGTTTGGCATGGTATCGAATATGTCGCTGGTCAGAGTGAGAGGTATCAAGCCAAAAATTCTGGGTCTACAAATAAATGATAAAATCCCCATACCAAGGATCATATGTTCCGATTAGAAATAGAGACTAGTCGGGAATATATGGTTTCGATGTAGTAGAAGTATTATTAGAGGGAAGGTCACAGAGAAGATAAACCAAAACTAAAGACTTCTTTGACTTGGATTTGATGAATTCCAAATCAAATCTATAAAATGACAATCCATTTTTAAGATTCCCCCCTAGCAATTGACATGATAAGATATAAGTCATGGGTTACAATCTGAAATGACAATGGTCTTCCGGAATAGGATATAGTGGTGAAATATTTGGACAACTTGGACAGCTGCCAAGGAAATATTATCTACGTACGAATACGTCACTTTCATATCATTGATATTATGACTCAAATAATATATCAGATGTTCTATCCCATTTTCTATTTGGACCAATACCATAGCAATGGTCGTATCAGTTGCGGTGATATATAAGAAATAATCACTCTGATAATTAGGGAGATACATTAATGACGCCCAGGAAAGAATATCCTTGACAACATCAAAAGAATCTTTCACAACTTGGTCCCAATGGAAGGGAATCCTCTTTTTCAAGGGCCGAGTAAATCCTTTAGCCATTTTGGTGTAGTTGTGTATGAACCTCCTTAGGAAGTTAGCCTTTCCTTGAAGTTTTTGTATCTGAAGTAAATTTGATTGTGCTGGAAAATCAAGAATGGCCTAGACCTTCAATGGGTTGATTTGAATTCCTTCTTTTGAGATGACGAATCCAATAAAATGACCAGAACCAACACAAAACACACATTTATGTGGATTGAGGTGTATTTTATAGTGTCGACAGCGTAAAATATGGCTCTCAAATGCATCAGGTGAACAATTTGATTTCGTGAATGCGTGGGTAAATCATCTAGATAGGGTTGAAAAATGTGCTTGATGACTTTGAAAGCATAATCCATTACTCTCTAAAAAGTGGCCCCAATGTTATTTAAACCAAATTTTAGTTTCCGATAAGCGAATGTGCCCCAGGGACAAATGAATGCTATCTTATATTGATCCTCTAGGCAGATATTGATTTGATTGTAGCCGGAAAATCCATCCATGAACAAAACAATTTCGCATCCAGCACAATCGTCAATAATCTGGTCGATAAAGGGAGTAGGATAGCTGTCTTTTGGACAAGAAATATTGACATCCAAATAATCTACGCACACTCCGATGGTTCCTTTTTTTTTCATGACATGAACGATGTTGGAAACCCACTCAGTTAGCAGAATAGGGTAAATGAAACTAGCACGCAAAAGTTTATCAACTTCTTCTTTAATGGAAACAGCCTTCTTCGGATGAATAGGAAAAAGGCCTTGACACATTGGCTTGACATCAGGATACATATTAATCGTGTGTTCAACGATACTAGTATCTATGCCTAGCATTTCCTCATAAGACCAAGAAAATATATCACAGAATTCATGAAAGAGAGAGCGACATGTTTCGAGTTCTGATGGAGAACAAGATACAACGACATGAATTTTTTATACAACACTAGGTTTGGTCAAAATATCGATAGAAATTATTTCTTCAATATTTGACAAATTTTGCTCAGAATCGATTGCATTAATAGGAAAAGAATTCGAAAAGAAATTTCTGATTGATGGGTGATATAGTTCACTAAGATGATTTTCTTCATAATCAGGAAGATGGGAATGATGATGATAATCCTCCCATGGCTCTCCTTCTGACATCATTGTTTCCAAAATATTCTCATTTGTTAAGAAAGTTGAGGAAAAAGGATTAGATGGAGTACCAAAATCTAAGGGATGATCAACCCAAACAACCAACGACACTCATTTCAAATTTGCCACCCAATCCAAATAGATTGATTGCTATGCCATCTCAATAGGGCTGGGTGGTAGAAACTCATCCAATATAACAATTTCAGAATCACCCGCACTCTTCCTTAAGCCAGATGGAGTGGAAGAGATCATGTAGCAAGTCTCTATAATCTCAATTTATGCTGACGTCACAAGTGCGGGTAATGCAAAGGTTCCCATAAGAGTTGAATCCTTTAAGAGTCCTATACCAATGTTCTGAAGTGCTAGTTGGGGTGTGTGAATGAATGGAAAACTTTCAATTACTTGTGAAGTGGAGGCAAATAAGGATAGTTGATTGATGACTGTGATAACACATTTATGTGGAAAGGCGATCATTCTAAAATATGTAGAAAAAATTTCACTCATACCATATACCCATGGCCTTCCAAGTAAAATATTGTAGTCAAGGGGTTCGTCAACGACCTCAATGTCAACATTCACTATTTTCCCCCCTAGTTCAACATGCAAGTTATTAATAATACTGTTACACCATTTTTTTGGTCATCTAACCTATTATCATTAGATGAACCCAAGTACACCATGTAGGACCAATTTTACCCTAAGTAAAATTGCTTTCACCATGTGAAATAACGTTTGTTTATATTTCCTGGTCATATTTAACCCAAAACAAGGAAATTGATTAAATAAATAATTATTTATTTGATTATTTCCCAGGAATAAGTTATTTAAATCATTATTTAAATAGTATTCCTAGTTAAATTTGACTAAATCATTTTTAAATAATTAAATAAATCATTATTTATTTAATTATATTCCACCATTTCCCTAAAATAATAAATAAATCATTTATTTATTTATTGTTTATAAATAAAGGAATTGACCCAAGTCAAAATACCTTTTCCCTCCAACAAATATAATAAAATATTCCTAAAGGGTAGTTCTAGAATTTGATTAATAATATTTTATTCATGCACCAAGTTCTAGATAAGCCTAATATTTTGTTATAAATAGAAGGGTTTTCCCCATTCATTAGTCACCTCCATTGCATTAGATCACTCTAGATCTACTCTTGGTCACCATTTTCCACTTTTTCCTTGTGAGCTCCCATTGAGTTCTATGTTTGTTTGGGTTTTCTACCACAATAAGAGAGAGGAATTTTAGATCTGAAATGCTGAGGACTTTCAAGAACCCATCCCATTGAGGAGAACCGGAAAACACCTTTATTGTTTTCCTCTTAGGTGCCCCCTTTTTTAATATAATATAAAAATTATTTCAAATACATTGTTCTTGTCTTGTCTATTGGATGCATGGAGCCACATTTTATTTTATCTGCTTAATGTCTTTTATGCTTAGATCTAGATTTGTGCAACATTATTTGGATCACCTAATTGCAGATTTAAAGATATTTGGCAGCCATAATCGATGTTAGGGCTATTTGTTATTGTTAGTATGAATCTTTTGTCGAAGTGTACGAAAAAAGACCACTTTAGCTACGCATAACTTATAGCCCTAACATCAAATATGGCTGCCAATATCTTCAGATCTGCAGTTAGTTGTTCAAGACAAATGCTGCAAAAATCCAGATCTATGCATAAAGAGACATTAAGCAGTAAAAATAAGGTTTTGCTCCATACATCCAATAGACAAGACAAGAACAATATTTTTGAAAGATTTTTTTGTATTAAGGGCACCTGGGAGGAAAACAAGAAGGTGTTTCCAATTCTCCTCAATGGGATGGGTTCTTGGAAGTCCTCAGCACTTCAGATCTAGCATTTCTCTCTCCTGTTGGTGTAGAAAACCCAGACAAAGATAGAACTCAAAGGGAGCCCACACAACAAATAATGGAAAATATGACAATGACAATGGCTCAAAGTCAGACCAAGAGTTTAGATCCAGAGTGATCTAATAGGCAACAAAAGGTGAAGAATGGTAGGAAAAACCCTCCTATTTATAACAAAATATTGAGTCATTCTAGATCTTGGTGCATGATTAAAATAACATTAACCAAATCTAGATCCACCTTTTATGGAATATTTTATTATATTTGTTGGAGGGAAAAGGTATTTGACTTGGGTCAAATCCCTTTATTTGTGAATAATAAATAAATAAATGATTTATTTATCATTTTAAGTGGTTGAAGGATAATCAAATAAATAATGATTTATTTAATTATTTATGGGTGATTTAGTCATATTTAACAAGGAATATTATTTAAATAAGATTTAAATAATTATTCCTAGAAAATAATAAGATAAATAAAGATTTATCTAATTAATTTCTTTTTTTTGGGTTAAACATGACCAGGAAAATCAAACAAATATAGGTTTGTTTAATATTTCCTTTTGGGGTTTCCTGTTTAGACCATAAAAAACCTAATAAATGTGTTTTATTAAGTTATTTTACATAGTGAAAGAAATTTTACTTAGGGTAAAATTGGTCTTACATTGTGTACTTGGGTCCATCTAATGATAGTAGGTTAGATGACCAAAAAATGGTGTAACAGTTATGCGTAGCTAAAGTGATATTTTACGACGAAGGATTCATACTAACAAATACCACAAGGCTTATATGTACATCCAATGAAAGCCTTCAACATCGTTGATGATGGAGATAAGCGGGGTGAGCCAAGTTACTTCCAATAATTTAGAGACATAATGCACATAGATGCTCCCTCATCAATAATAGTATGATGAACAAGGTGATTGAGAACATTTACTTGGATGGAGAATGCCAATTCTGCTGGTAATATCGGCACATAGCCTGTATGATTAAATACTACAAGATTAGAATCAGTCGGATCAATTCCACTAATAACCAACAACAAAGCCTATTTATGAGAGGGGAAATTTTGGAATACTTCAAGAGCTGAAATAGCTGAAGGGGATTGAGCCAAAAATTCAATTATATTATAATTTTGAGCAACTCTTGCTCGAGGATTATATGTTGATTTATGAACGACTCCCTTTGGTGGCTTGATTGTCAATTCAGGAATATCAGTAGGCGGTACCGATTCTATAGATGGATTCATGGTCAAGGTAGTAGGTTGTTCAGTGGCTTGACTACTGTAATATTTATTACATGTTGAAACCAAAATATCTATTGATGGCTTTGTGACAGATAAGATAAGCACTTGGGAACTAGAAGTTGGATCCGTAGCAACCAAATTTGTGTACGGATTCGGAAATGGATATGTCAACACAACTTACACATGTGAAGTCTTAACCATTTTTGAGACTTCAACCCAGTGAGGAAAATCCCGAAAAAAGTGTTCCTCATTACAGATTATGCATGGATAACGAGGTTTCCTATTTCCAGAAGATTGGTCAGATGATCTTTCCTGTGGGTTAGAATTTTTCTTTTTCTTTGATTTCCCTTTTTTCTTACTTCCAGGTTGCTTGTCACTTTTGCCTTTGTCAAATGACATGGAATTGATTTTAGAAGAAGGTGCAGGATCAGAGGCAGTAGTATGATGGGTGCTTGCAGTACCAGTAAAACTGTCTCCGACATGTGAGTCCTTTAATGGAGGAGGAATAGTAAAATTAGATCGCGACACATTACGAATTTCTCGTAGAGCATGCCAAACTGAGTATAAATCAAGTCTAAATATTTGTAATGAGAAATTACCTGCTCTTCAGTGACAATGCCACCCTTAGCCACATCCCCAGTTATAGATGGTAACAGGGACTTAATGAACCACTCAACACGAAGATGATCATGAAAAAATGTGTTAACCATTCTATGATGACGACACCATTAATGAATATGATCATAAATGTGAGTAGCATTAGTCTGTTTAAAATTAGTCAAGATTTCCATTCCAGTTTCATATCGTATGGGTAACTGCAAGTAAGTCAAAACTATAGTAGCTAGGGCAGTGAAATTATTGAAAGAAGCTCTAGGTAACTCAATATACCATTTTGCAGCTAGACCAGTGAGTGTACGATGGAAAAGATGTAGTCAAGCAGAGTCATCATTCAGGGAGTTTGATGAACACCGCAAATGATAAGTCATAACATGAGTCGATGGGTCTTCCCCAAGGTTTCCATTGAACTTAGGAATATCTGAGGGAAATTTATGAGGTATCACCGGCCACCAAGGAGCATAGTTGATTGGATCATTGGTGAGCTGCCTTAAATCTGGTAACTCTAAAGTTGAAACAAATGGAAACTGTCGATTGAGGTCGAGTTGAGAATAGACAGGGTATAATGAAATTTCTTGGGAAATAGGCCTTTGAGAACCAGCATAAGGAATCTGCTACCGGTAACCCAGATAGGGGTTGTTTTTATAAGAAAAAGCTTTAGGATTTTGCTGACCAAAACCTAGGTACGATACTTGTTGAAATCAAGGTTGAAGCATTTGCGCCTGTGGCTGCCAAAGGGTTTGTCCACCAATGTTATAAATCAACTTAGGATAAATTAGATTTGGTTGAGGATAGGTATAGCCTGGTTGTGGCTGCGAAATCTCATAATATGGTAATCCAGCTTGTGAATAAATGATTTCGGGTAGAGATTATTGTTGTAAATTAGCCGAAGGAGTTGGGGTCTGAGGGCCCAATACTTGAGGGTATTGAGTTGAAAGAACTGCCTGAAAATTTTGTTGTACAATAGTTTGAGTCTGTAATAGGGGTAAAGAAGTATTAACAAGTGGAATCGATGTGGGTGTAATAGGTTGAACCGGTTGGTATGAGTGTACAACCGTGTGTGGTTGGATAGGAAAAGTGGGTTGCCATTGACAAACATTCATTTCGACATTAGGTTGACCAAAAAACAACAGAGTACTATCAAAGTGGATGGCCAAAGGTTTCCCCCAGCATGAGGAGGATAATAAGATGGAAAATATTGTTCTCCAAATGCACAGAGTCTAGTTGAGATGGTAATGGATGGAATAGACCTAGAAGGACCAATTTGATATTTCCCTAATGATGGATATACAGGATCAAGTTTTTCATTACTCACTATAGGCTTACCAGTTAGAATACCAAACGATGACATTGGTGAAGTCCATGGGTTTGAATATGCACCAGAGAAAATTCCAGATAAATATTTATAACATGATGGGACCAAAGGGCCACAATGAAAATATGACTTTGGCGAAGTTATGAACATCGACAAGGTAGCAAGAGAAAGTGTCGATGCAATCAGAACAGATGGTCCAACCGAAGATGTTGGTTCAGGCATGGTTACTTGAACAAATGTATAACCTTTTGAATTGATGAGAATTTGAATAGGAACAAGATCAACAAAATTAGAGGGTGGTGATTGAGGAAAAGACTCGTACAGGTAAAGATCCTCCCCAAAATGGGTTGGAGTTAAAGGTGTCTCGTCTTGTGGGATTTATTCAATCGAAATTAAACTAGGTGGAAGGATTTATCCATCAGGCCCAAAGTATATTTTAGGAGGTTGACTACACGATATGGGAGATTTAATGGCTAAAATAGATTGTGGTGCGACCGATACAGGAACAACTTCTGGTTGTTCGACTTTGGGATGCAGATTTTCTGGCAAAAAAGAAACAGGATCTAGATCAACTTCTAGTTGAACAACATTAGGTTTGGGAGGTATGGTCTCACTGATTGGATGGATCGTGACCAGGGGAAGCTGTGAGGACTCCATCTCGACAATAGTAGGCAAACCAGGATTTATAGAAACGACTTATGCCGACTCTGGTGTATGGGAAGATGATGCTTCACCAGAGGTATTGTTGTTACTAGTTTGGGTAGAACGGTGTCGCCTTTGCCGACCAGAAGTGACTTTCGGTGGTAAAGGTGGTTTCAATGCAAGTCTACGCGAACGATGGGGAAATGGATTTTCTTCTTCCATAATGACTGATTTATTTTATGACCAAAAATAAATAAACAAAATAAAAGGTTAATTCTAGGCAAAAGGTTTACCAAGAAACTATGAACTGCAGAATACCTCCTGATGAACCAAGAAGTATAGGCAAGAAATCTACCCGAATGTTGTGTTTGGTGTATCACAATTTAAAAGGTGGCCGAATGGGTTCACTATGGATGGATAGCAACCTAAATTTGTCCTCCCAAATATAATGAAAGGTACGTGGAGGCCCAAGTCTTCATTAGCACTGTCTAAAGTGAAACCACACACTAAGAGCACCCTTTTATACTTTTCGTACTATAACACTGCCCGACATACCTGAAGGTACATGGACGAGCTATGATATACTTATGTACGTGGAGTGAGGTATCACACTCGAAATGTATCGTATACAATTAACGACAACTGTTATGTTTTATGACGTCGTAACATGTCTCTAGCCTAGACGTTCTCAATGTTATCATTATGGTTCGAATGCTTTTTTAGGTAAATTGATGTAAATTTTAAGTTGATGTTGTTTATCAATTTTCCTTTCAAGGTTTACCATGATGATGTGATGGAAATTCCTAAAATGTAAACCAAAATGATAAGAAAACTTTTCACTTTTAGATTTTTTCAATGAGAATATTAACTACTAAAGGGAAAGAGCATTCAGTTTTGAGACCAAACAACAAAGAGCACAAAATAATATGTAGCTTTCCTAATTGTTCCTATGCAAAACACACAATCCACTACATGCAAATGTATTTTTTTCTTTTCATTCCCCTTAATGTGAATGCAAAAAGGAAACTATATGCATCAAATCAACAAAAAAAACTGCTTTCTTCTTTTTGAAACGGTGAATTTAACAACAATTTTTCTTTTAGGAAAAATGAAGAATGGAACTATAATTTTTCCTATGGGAACTGAAGAATTTAAAGAAAATTTCCTTTACGAAAACAAATGGATCTAATGCAGAAATAAAATACTTTGAATTTGATTTGTCAATGATAAAGAAAAACCCTTAAAGAGACATTGAACAAACTTACTTTTCAAAGGAGGAAGATTCAGGTAAATTCATTGGTCTCTATGAGGCATTAGATAGCTTAAAACACAACAAGAAAAACGCTGAAAGTGAAGGAAATGAAAAATTCAAAGCGAATTTGGTTGGGTTAGGAGGAAACACAGTCTATAAATGGAGACAGTGCATTGCAAAGCACCCCTGAGTGGGAGACAGTTCTAGGCAAAGCACTGTGTCTTGACCAACAGTGTGTTGGGTGTACCAGAGAAAAAAAAACTCAAGCTACTGACACACTTCTAATGAAATTATTTGTATCAAAAGCCTAATAATTGAGAGTAGATGCTAGAGGGTTGATGAGCAGAGGCAAAAACACTAAGGATGAAGGTAAACTCCCCAATGTAGTCGCCAATTTGTTATGTAGAATTATGGATTACAGAATAAAACACGTTCACTAAATGTGGTGCTATGCATTTAGAACAACAAATCAAATACTTTGCAAATACTTTTCCTAATAGTAAATAGACATACAGAAAGATGGGGAAACTTACTTGGAGTCCAAGTGCTTCCTATTCTCCTTCTGTCGCTCCTACTATAGCTTCCAAACAAAATTTCATCGCCAGACAAGTTCCTGAAATTATAAACACTAAACAATAAGGAGATTGCAATATACAGATGGCTATTCACTTTAATCAATTAAATAAGTGAAATGTGAAACATATACATCAGCTAAGAATCCATAATATGAAAGTTATAATCTTATACAGATAGATATGTGGGAAAGTAAGCAACAACCTTTATTAATGGATAGAAGGGGAGGTTACAACCAGTGATTGATTTGATGTCACCAACTCCAACATCATCCCAACCTCATCACAATGAACATCTCTCCAACAGCATATCACTCAAATCAAACCCTCAATTGAGATTCCAACAACATTTCTCCACCAAATTTCTTCCTTTCAAGCACTAGGATCTTTGCTCAATTTATAGAACAACTGAAGGTAGTTTCACAATCAATGAATTTCTAATAATAGACAAGACATGTTTCCGAACTTAGAGGTGTTGAATGGACACATGGATTCGAAGTTTGAAACATATGCACTCTTCTAAAAGGCACTGGCCAAGTGAAGATTCTAGAACAATGATAATTTCACTCCCAATTGACCAACACACCCTTGAGTGTTGGGAGGTGCTTTGAAAAGCACCCTTGAATGGAGGTAACTACATATGAAAAGTTGTTAGTCCCTTGAGAGACTATGTTCATGAGCTCATAGGTGATATAACATGTACTTCAAATCTTGGAAACCTTGCAATGGAAGTCATGCCAGATGATTTATTCTTGTTCTTTGTCTTAGGGAGTATAGCAACTTAAATGATAGGGGATGATAGACCCTATTCATTGGTTTTGGGGATGATGTCCAGTTTAACTAGGTCGTTGGGAATGGTGCCCAAATCGACCTATAACATTGTCCTACCAAAAATATTTTTCATTTTCATGTAATTTGAAAATAAAAAAAATCATATAATAAAAAATCATTGTGTGGTCTTACCAATTGTCCCCAATGTTGCACTAGGTGGAAGGGTCAAATCTGGATCTCCCTTGAAATCCATGCCAGCCTAGGGATATTCCTCTACTGTGATGACTTGTTCTCCCCACTAAAGGAAGAACTCATCATCCCAAGTAGTCCGGGAAACCTCTCCATCCCCTAGTCTCTTCATCAGATCTACCCACCTAGTTATCTATGGATCCCAAGGGTTGCTGATGGTAGAGATGATATTAGGGAAAAGCCCTGGAATCCTCTCAAAAAAGAATGTGCATAGGATGGTACCATAACCAAAATTATTTGTCTCATTCTTCTAGATTGAAGTTAGTTGTTTCTTCAAAATTTTCAGTAAGCCTTTGAACCAATCATACAATGTAGTTAAGCAATCCACTACCAGACTCATGGTTGCTCGTGAAGTCTGGTGTAAGGAAGTTGATCCGGCTACTCTCACAGTGGCGAAAAGAAGTATTTTCATGTCCAAAACTTGCACATATTTAATTTGAATCTATGTCTCGACATTCTGAGTATCCTCTACATAGTAAACACGAATATAATCCTCGACATTTCACCCTCCTATGGGCTTGCCCTACGAATTTATTGGTTCCCCTCTCTGAGAGAGTCCAATTATGAAGTAAATGTTTTTTATTTCAATCCTTAGTGGCATCTTATCTATCATGAAACAATATTCATCCGGATCCCAATATCTTACAAGAATTTCGAGCAATCTTGTGTTCGTTTTCATGTTTTTCATTTTGAATAGTTTCAGTAATCCACATCCCAGGAGTATATCCAAGGATAACTGGTCTTCCATGACCTCATTATAAATAGTGTTATGCTCTCTGTCCCTCCATATTATGGTCATATTGCATCATTTCATCCAAAATCCAATTAGAAATTCATTTTAAAATTCTGCTCTGCGCATACTCAAGTCCATTCAGACACAATACCGTCTATATGCGAGTTCATAATTATGAACCCATGTATTTTGGAGGGTTTCAGAAAAAACATAACTTCTATAGTTAAAATCCAAAAGAATTACTTGAATTGATAAAGAAATTAATGACTAAGTTGAGTATGAGGCTTTCCTGAAATATTGGATCGATTCGGTGGGTAATTGCTCTATTTCCAAGAAGGGGATTTTTTGCTCCATAGCACTTTCACTGTTTATTCATAGAAAAAATGACCAAATGTGAGTCCAAAGGCCTACTTATGCCTAGAATTAAAAAAAAAATCGCAAATTTTGTTTGTGGTAATTTTTTTGAATTTGGTCACGATTGTTTAACCTTTTGGCTTGTAACTGCTGGGATAGGTTATTTTCAAATCCATTCTGGTGATTTTGAGATGATTCAATTTCTGTTTTAGTTCCATGACTGCTGATCTATCATGGTAGTATTTTATTATAAATAGACATATAGGTTAGGGAATTCACTTTCCTTTGCACTTATGCATACTAGCCTCCATTCTGAAATCTTGCCATAGGTTCGACCCCATCATGTTATGATTATTAAACCAATTTCACTTGCCGACTTATAAATCATGATACGATGGTAGAGCCATCCTTTACATGGGCTTCTTAGTTAGATCCTTGCTAGAATTTGTTGCCCATGCTACAATTTTTGTAGGCTTGGGAGTCCTCTTTAGTCCCACCATGACTTATGCGTTGAATCTTCATTCTTTTTCTTCTTCGCTATCTTTTTCTGGCCATATACCTTAGAGGCTCCCATTTTGTTGTTGAGTTGATTTGTTACATTTCTCACTGACCATTTGTATATCTTGGCCTTTAGTCGGCTTCATTTGGACTCGTGTTTAAGCCATCTTTTGACCATGTATTTCTACAAAGTCAACTATGCAATCACTTAGCCTTCATAACTTGACACCTTTGCCCATGGATGACCATTCAACTGAGTGTCACTTACTAGTTTTCACCACCTTTCATTGAGTATAGGATTTTCCCTATCCTAGGAACTAGTGCATCTATTTACTGACACTCGTTATATCCATTATACTATAGGCATTATTTTATTCTTTTTTTAGGCTTTGAAATATAAAAAAGACAGAAATATTAAATATCCCAAAAAGAGAAGGAACATGACATTACTTCCACATTTGATGACAGCTAAAGAGTCAGTTGTGTCGCCCTTTAACAAAGAAAAAAAAATCTAAGTCTTTTCTCCATTTGGGATGGGTTTAGTTTTGACTTAGGAGAACCGTAACCTTGTTATCGAGTCAGTACTCCCCCGGTTGGTTATCTCTTAAAATCATATGGAGGGTTTTTTTATGCCCCCTACATGACAAACTTAAACAAATTTATCATATGCTGCCATAGTCAAAATGAGTTGTGATTTTGTTCAAGGGAAGTAAAACTAAGTCGGCCTTTCTGTGGTGTCTCTTGACTTATTTTTAAGTCGGCCATCCTGGTCTGTCAGAGTCTTGTTCTATCACATCAACTATTTGGTCCTTTTCTCGTGCTAGTTTGAGAAGGTCTCCATTGTCTTTTTGTCGACATGTCTGTCTCTTATCGACTTTAAAAAATTGCTCTAAGAGAAAATCTAGAGCCTCACCCTAGTCCTATTAACATCATTGATAGGTGACCTTGTGCTTAGCATTTGATCAACACCATCGGTCTTTAACTATGTGGTTTCTGTTGTGTTCAACTTTAGCTTACATTATCACACCTGGGATTTGCGCAGTGCCTTGGTTTCCATTTTACCCTATCGGTGGATTCCTAGCTTCTTTGTCATCTTTTATTATTGGTTGGTTCAGAGGGTTTTTTTCTTGTAGTGGCTACATTTTTTTCATGCCAGAAATGTACTTCGGGTCGGTTGCTTCAATTTTCTTCATCTGATTCCTTCCAAATTTTGGCCTACAGGTTACACTCGCGCTGGACTGATGTGGGATGCCTTAAGGCCTTCCTTCTAGCAGATCATTTCCCATCGACTTCAACTTATTGCTATTGTAATAAGGTCTAGAGTCTCTTTTTTAGTACCTTAGGGTTTGGAGTCATTAGTGGTAGACTACTTCACTATCTATAGTGAGAATACATCAATGTCTCCTCATTGCTAGATTCTCTCAAGTGTTCGAATTCAACTCATTTATTTGAACTTATTAGATTGTACTGGGGAACCTTGACTCTCATCATCATTATCAATGGGTTGTCTCACGTTTGTTAATGGTATACATCAATGACCAGTAATCAAACGATTTCTGACATGGTCAACCTCAGCTCATTTATTCCCATTGTGTAGAATTGTGCCATAGTGATCAGTGAAGACCTCAGGTTTGCATCGATATGTTTTGGTTCACTTTAAAATCTCCTTCAGTTTCCTGCGAGTGACACCATCCACCCTTATATGTTGTAGTTCATCACATAAAAATCTTATATTTTGGCACCCGAGTTACGTGCAGTACCATCTTTTCCACCACATATGATTTGGTACTTGGAGATTCTGTTCAGAGTTCAGTGATCAGATATCTTTGCAGCATCATTGATCAATAATTTATATGTGATACTTTGACATTATTTTGATATGTACTTCCAGGAAATGATCAAATGATTCACTATGTACTTTATAGTTCAGTTATACTTGTATACATATTGGATCTGCTCCATACTTGGTATGCGGACATGCTTTTCTTTCACTAAGAATGGGTATGCCTGCCTCAAACATGAGATTCGTTTTTATTTATTTCACCAGTTTTTGGCAGGCTCAAATATAGTGAAGTCCTCTCTAGTCCTCGCAAGATTATTTCTTATCCAAATAATACATTTCATCCATCATGTAACCCTTATGACATCATATATTAGGGGGCATCTGTTATAGAATCATTTTATCACCTCTATATACTTGATGACTTATGCATTGGCCTTCAATAGACCTTCCATTATGGAGTGGTCCACACGATGCTGATGGAGTCCAAAATTCCTTCAGTGTTAGCTGGTAAAACCATTTAGAGGGTAGGATCTCCCTTCCAGTAGGAGGTGGTAAACAAGATCAGGGGGTAGGAGCTCCCTTCTGGTAGGAGCCGATAAACAAGATCAGGGGGTTGGAGCTCCCTTCTAGTGGGTGCTTGAGAATGAGTGAGGGTTCTAGCTTTTTGTAGGTGGGTGTCTGTGTACTAGTATGAGTCTGCACCACTACAACATTGTAAGATTTTTTCCTTTATAATAAAAGAAGAATACAAAGATGTCGAAAGCTGTTATTTTTTTCCACATTGGGTTTCCCCCTAAAATCATGGTGTTTATGTGTGTTTATATGTTTCTTCTGTGTTGATGATATATCTATTATTTACTTATCATGGTTTCTTCTTGATGAATGAATAATGAAGTAATGATGCACTGATTAAAGATCAACATATGATGAAATATATGAAAATTTAGTTACCTAGATATACAAAATTTGTATTCATCACAGTCCCGTACATACATAGGTTCCATAAATAACAGTAGTGTATGGAAATCATAGTAAGAAAAGAAACATTGAAGTAAGCTTAAAATATTGATTCACCCCCCCTACCCCCTCGCTCAGTATTTTTCCCAACAATTGGTATTAGAGAAGGTTACCCCAGTTGAAGCTTGATCGCTTGAAGTGGACTGAGGGGCGATGTGAAAGAAGTAAAAGAAGAAATCAACCCAAAGAAACAAATCCATTCAGGAAATCAGTGACAATGATGCATCTAATGTTGTGGCAATATCTGCATTTATAGGTTAGGAACACTCTACAATAAAAGAACAAGGAAAGTCAGAAACAATGGGTAATAAAGGTATGCTTATGATACATATTGATAATAATCAAGAATTGAAAGAAAAGATGAAATATAATCTAATGAACGTTGGTTCTGATTTTTGGTATCTAGTATGCAATGGTTACACTAAAACTCCCCCATCAGGTGAAGAAGTGAAAAATAATAATACGATATTAAGGGACATACTTAATAGCATACCTAATTCAAAAATAAAACAACTTATGAATTATGAAACTACAAAGGAAGTATGGAATGAGATACAGGTAATCCATGAAATAAAAGCAAAGGAATATTTTTTGTAAGGAGAAACAACATGCAATCTTGTTTTTAAATAAAACAATATGTATGTTATGTTAGATGGAGTCAATGATTCAAAAGAATACTTGTGAGAGGAAGTTCTTAATCTTAAAAGAAAACTTGATTTTTCCTTGCAAAGGATTAACAATCTTAAGGATAAGTTACATGAATATGATTACAGGGATAATTTTAAGTTGGTAAATTTTGCAGTAGAATCTAATCAATATTTTGAAGGACTTGAAGTTGAGATTGTCTCTCCAAGAGAAGATATTGAAAATTAAAACAAGAGAAATGAAGAGCTACTTCAAGAATTTGCAGAACAAGAGAATGAGCTAAAGAAAGAGATTATCGAATTAAAGGGGGAATAGGAAGAATGAAGAAAGGTTGAAGAAGGAATGAAGCAGTATCTGCAAAAGGAATCATTTTATCACCTCTATATACTTGATGACTTATGCATTGGCCTTCAACATACCTTCCATTATGGAGTGGTCCACACGATGCTGATGGAGTCCAAAATTCCTTCCAGTGTTAGCTGGTAAAACTATTTAGGGGGTAGGATCTCCCTTCCAGTAGGAGGTGGTAAACAAGATCAGGGGGTAGGAGCTCCCTTCTGGTAGGATCCGATAAACAAGATCACGGGGTTGGAGCTCCCTTCTAGTGGGTGCTTGAGAATGAGTGAGGGTTATAGCTTTTTGTAGGTGGGTGTCTGTGTACTAGTATGAGTCTGCACCACTACAACATTGTAAGATTTTTTCCTTTATAATAAAAGAAGAATACAAAGATGTCGAAAGCTATTATTTTTTTCCACATTGGGTTTCCCCCTAAAATCATGGTGTTTATGTGTGTTTATATGTTTCTTCTGCGTTGATGATCTATCTATTATTTACTTATCATGGGAACTTCTTGATGAATGAATAATAAAGTAATGATGCACTGATTAAAGGTCAACATATGATGAAATATATGAAAATTTAGTTACCTGGATATACAAAATTTGTATTCATCACAGTCCCGTACATACATAGGTTACATAAATAATAGTAGTGTATGGAAATCATAGTAAGAAAAGAAACATTGAAGTAAGTTTAAAATATTGATTCACCCCCCCTACCCCCTCGCTCAGTATATTTCCCAACAATTGGTATTAGAGAAGGTTACCCTAGTTGAAGCTTGATCACTTGAAGTGGACTAAGGGGCGATGTGAAAGACGTAAAAGAAGAAATCAACCCAAAGAAACAAATCCATTCAGGAAATCAGTGACAATGATGCATCTAATGTTGTGGCAATATCTGCATTTATAGGTTAGGAACAATCTACAATAAAAGAACAAGGAAAGTCAGAAACAATGGGTAATAAAGGTATGCTTATGATACATATTGATAATAATCAAGAATTGAAAGAAAAGATGAAATCTAATCTAATGAACCTTGGTTCTGATTTTTGGTATCTAGTATGCAATGGTTACACTAAAACTCCCCCATCAGGTGAAGAAGTGAAAAATAATAATACGATATTAAGGGACATACTTAATAGCATACCTAATTCAAAAATAAAATGACTTATGAATTTTGAAACTACAAAGGAAGTATGGAATGAGATACAAGTAATCCATGAAATAAAAGCAAAGGAATATTTTTTGTAAGGAGAAACAACATGCAATCTTGTTTTTAAATAAAACAATAAGTATGTTATGTCAGATGGAGTCAATGATTCAAAAGAAGACTTGTTAGAGGAAGTTCTTAATCTTAAAAGAAAACTTGATTTTTCCTTGCAAAGGATTAACAATCTTAAGGATAAGCTACATGAATATGATTACAGGGATAATTTTAAGTTGGTAAATTTTGCAGTAGAATCTAATCAATATTTTGAAGGACTTGAAGTTGAGATTGTCTCTCCAAGAGAAAATATTGAAAATTAAAACAAGAGAAATGAAGAGCTACTTCAAGAATTTGCAGAACAAGAGAATGAGCTGAAGAAAGAGATTATCGAATTAAAGGGGGAATAGGAAGAAGGAAGAAAGGTTGAAGAAGGAATGAAGCAGTATCCGCAAAAGGAAAAAAACAATGTCAATAATTGGAAGTTGAAGTAAATATTCTAAAAGGTAAAATAGAAGAAAATGATACACATTTGAGATTCCAAGATAGTACTAATATTTTGGATAACATTATCAGTATTCGAAGTTATTTTTCCATTAAATTTGGTCAAGGTTTTCATGAAATGTTAAAAGGAGAATCTAGATCACAAGCTTGTGAAATAATCTTGAAGGATAACAATACGAAATCTGAAATTCTTGTTAAAGAGATAAGAAGTGAACTAGATCAACATCCAATGTTAGGTCCCTATATTACTAGTATAGTCCCTTATTGTTGTTAGTTTAACCCCCTTATTGTTATTGTTTTACCCTTGTAACCCCCATTTTATTATTATTGTTCCCTTAAATTATTATTGTTAGGTCGGCTAGGATTGCATTGTGGCCCACTAGAATTACATTATGGCCCCATGGACTCCTATATATAGAAAGGAGGTTTTGTAAATTGGATCATCCAATATTTATTCATTTATGTAATGTATTGGAGGTTTCCCCCTCGAAGTGGCTTATTTCTAAGACATTGATATCTCTTTTCTTCTACTTTTGGGGCTGGTTACACAACATTTGGTATCAGAGGTTTGGATTCTAGGGTTTCGCTGTTCCAAACAGGTCATCGTGGAATTTTTGCTATAATTTTTTTTATACGAAGTTTCAGAAGCTAAAATTTTTAGGGTGCGAAGAAAAATCCTTGAGGAAGATTGTCTAAAAACGTCAGAAATTTGTTCGCAATATTTTCAGAGATATGATCTATGGAAGTCAGGTCTTTTTTCAGGATCCTAAACAGGGCATCATGGAATTTTCACTATAATTTTTTTTCTACAAAGGGTCAGAATCTAAAATTCATATGGTGCGAAGATGAAATCTGGAGAAAATTCCTCAAAAACTTTCAGACCTTGGTTCACAATATTTTTGGAGATATGATCTGTGGAAGGTAGTGCTTTTTCAGGTTCTTGAATTGCATCTTAAAGAGGTGATCGTGGCAAAAGTTCAATAACTCTCTCTCTGGGCATCGGATTGGAGTGCCGTAAACATTGGTCATAATTAAATAGAATTTAGTTTCTTCGCTATCAATTTCAGAGACAAAGGACAAAACAATGATATGTGGCAAGTCATACAATTTCGCTCTACTGAACCAGTCCATAATTAGGTCATTGTGGGAGATTGGACACAACTTTGTCTTGGAGAATCCAAATTAGGTCAGACCTGTGGCATTCGAAAGATAATTCAGAGGGCTACATTGGTACCGAAATTAAGATATTTAAGTGCTGTAATCACAAAGATAATCCAATTTCAATATCAAGCTCCTTAAAAGCAAGAAAAAAGTGTGTATTTTTTTTCGGAATTGCATAAGTCTTGTTTGAAGAATCAATTTTAATTGATTCCAAGGGCATATTGTAGAATAGATATCAGTATTGGGTTCTAAAATATGCCCCGTAAAAATAATTCAACACCCATTAAGCCTTCAGAAGGCTCTACTATGACTCATGAAGATGAAGAATTGCAACATGATCTATCAAAATTACAAGAGCAAGTGCAACAAATTTCACTCTCGCAAAGAGCAACAAAAAATGAAATGGAAGTTTTGAAGAAATATGTGGAACCGAAGATGGATGGCATGGAAGTTGGCATGGAAGCTAAGATGGAAAACATGAAGAATGATCTAAAAATAGACATCGAAGGTTTGACAAAGTTGATAGAAGAAATGTTTCCTAATGGTGAAAAGATAGTAGAAGAAACTCATGATGAGAACAAAATAAATGTTAATCGTGATTTCATAAACTCTAATGTCATGAAGAACCACCATATTCCAAAAATGGATATGAGGAAGTTTGATGGAAAGGATCCGTTACATGGATATTACAAACATGGAGCAATATTTTGTTCTCCATAACGTGCAAAACACACAAAAGGTACACATTGAAACTTTACATTTAGAACAAAATACATTTGTATGGTATCGATGGCTTTGCTCCCATAAAAAAATTGTCATTTGGTCAATTTTTACAGAGGAAATGATAGCACATTATGAGGATACAAAGAGCAACACCTTCTTTAGCCAATTGATAAATCTCAAACAAAAGGGTTTAGTGGGGCAGCACATTGAGGACTTCCAAAAATTGAATATAAGGGTAACTAGTATTCCAAAGGAACAAAGGATCGATCTCTTCATAGGTACTCTAAAGGATGACATCCAACATGAATTTCGTGTTTTGGAGCCTGATTCATTGGATAAGGCATTCAGGTTGGCAAGAAAAGTTGAATGTAGAATTATGGCGACAAGGAAGCCTACCACTCAATTCTATAAAGAAGGAAGTAGCTACGTCTAGATTTCAATAACCTACAAGGTTGACACCACAAAAATTGGAAGAAAAAGAGAAAAAGGGCTTTGCTACAGCTTGTGATAAGAAATAAGCACTAAAGTTCATAAGTGTGATGAGAAGAAATTATTTTACATAGATTGTGAAGAGGAAGAAGAAAAATGAACAAGAAGAGGATATACACCATGAACCAACCCCAAAGAAAGAAGAAATGAATATGACCATATCGTGTAATGCATTGGCAGGAATTACCACTCCTCAAACTCTCAAGATAGAAGGATATATTAAGATAAAAAGGTTAATAGTGTTGACTGATTTTGGTAGTATCCATAATTTTATTCATTGTAAGATAGCCAAGGAATTTAATTGCTTTCTATATCCAACACTAGAGTGTCAAGTGATGGTTGCAAATGGATGAACTATAAATTTCTCATGGAAGTGTCATAATATCAATCCAACCTTGGGGGAATATGTACTGAATATTCCAATGCTTTCCATTCCAATGGGTGGTGTTGATGTTTTATTAGGAGTCCAATGGTTACAATATTTGGGGATGATAGCTTTTAATTTTCAAGAACGTTTCTTGAAATTTTCCTCGAAAGGAAAGGAAGTCACGAATTACTAAACAAGGGAACTGTGAAGGATAATAAGCTCATGCTCATGAAAATCTTCTAAAGAAAAACAATGAGGCGTAATTGCACAATTATGCTCACTAGAAGTTCCAACATTAAAATCATCTATTTCTGCAGATCTCCAAAAAGTCTTGGACAATCATTCCAAGGTTTTTGAAACTCCAAAAGGACTCCCACCTATTCGTGATCATGATCATGCTATTCATTCGATTCCAGGAAGTGTTCCTCCAAACATCATGCCTTATAGATATCCTTATGTCCAAAAGAGTGAAATTGAATGTATGATTGCAGAAATGTTAGAGGCGGGTATAATTCAACCTAGTCAAAGTTCTTTCTCTGCTCCTGTAGTATTGGTACACAAGAAGGATGGATCATGGCGCATGTGTCTAGATTATAGGGAGTTCAATAAGCTCACCATTAAAAAGATAAATTTCCCATTCGTGTGATTAATGAATTATTGGATGAATTACATGAAGCAATTTCTTTTACCAAGTTGGATCTTTGTTTAGGATATCATCAAATTAGAATGAAGACTGAAGATATTTTGAAAACAACATTTCAACCTCATGAGGGTCATTATGAATTTTTGGTCATGCATTTTTTCCTTACCAATGCTCCTTCTAAATTTCCAGGGTTGATGAATTCCATTTTCAAACCCTTCCTTAGAAAATTTGGGCTATTATTTTTTGATGATATACTAATCTACAGCAAGTCTTGGAAGGATCATGCTCAACATGTTGACAGGGTGCTCAAACTATTGCAGGAGAAACAATTATATGCAAAAACATCCAAATGTTTCTTTGGAGTACAAGAGTTTGAATATCTAGGTCATATTGTATCTGACAAGGGTGTTAAGGTAGACCCTAACAAAATTAAAGCTAGTAAGGAATGGAAAGTCCCCAAAACCATAAAGAAGTTGCGAGGATTTCTCGGGTTAATTGTGGTATTATCACAAGTTTGTTAAGAATTATGGGAAAATAAAGAAACACTCCTCTAACAACATTATCAAGAAAGATGCATTTTCATGGACCTCAAGCAAATTCAAGGCTTAGCAGAATGTGATGCCTCAGGAAATGGAATTGGTGTTGTTTTAATGCAGGAAGGAAGACCCATTTCTTTTGAAAGTCGTCCAATCAAAGGAAAGTATTTACGTAAACCTATTTATGATAAGTAAATGTTAGCAATACTGCATGCACTAAGGAAATGGAGAACTTACCTAATGGGAAGACACTTCAAGGTAAAAACTGATCATGATAGTCTTAAACACTTTTTGGAACAAAGACTATCTTCAGAAGAGCAACAAAAATGGGTCACAAAGATGTTGGGTTATGACTTTGAAATAATCTACAAAAAAGGAAAGCTTAATGTTGTTGCAGATGCACTCTCAAGAGAGAATGAAGAGGTGGAAGCATTGCTTTGTGCCATTTCTATTATCCAACCAGATTGGATAACCAAAGCAAGAGATGAATGGAAGAAGGACAAAGATGTATGGACACTCATTCAAAAGTTGCAGCAAGATCCTAGTACATCCGATACATTTAGTTGGAAAAATGATTCCTTATGGTACAAAGATCGCTTATATCTTTGTAAGAATTCCCAACTAAAACAAAAGATTCTTCTGGAATTGCACACTTCTCCTTTAGGAGGACACTCAGGATTTTTAAAAACTTACCACAGGGTGAAGAAAGAATTTTTTTGGGATGGCCTTAAATCCGATATTCAAAAGTTTGTGGCGGAATGTTTGGTTTGCCAGCAGAATAAAGTGGAAACAATTAAGACCCCGGGACTTCTACAACCTTTATCCATTCCAAGTCAACGTTGGGAGGAGATTTCAATGGATTTTATCATAGGTTTACCTAAGTCCGAAGGAAAGAGTGTAATCATGGTGGTAGTTGATAGAATTACCAAGTATGCACACTTTTGTGCATTATCTCATCCATTTAAAGCAAGTACAGTTGCTACTACATTTATGGATGGAATTCAAAAGCTACATGGAAGCCCAAGGGTTATTGTGAGTGACATAGATCCCATTTTTATTGGAAATTTTTGGATGGAGTTATTTTCTTGTTTGGGTACTCAATTAGCTCATAGCTCATCATATCATCCTCAATATGATGGTCAAACTGAGATAGTAAATAAATGTTTGGAAGGATATCTTCATTGTTTGGTATCTAATAACAAACACAATGGGTCAAGTGGTTACCTCTTGCTGAATGGTGGTATAACACTTCCTTCCATACTGCAGCAAAAATGACCCCATTTATGGCACTTTATGGATATCATCCACCATCCATCACATCATCTTTAAGGGAAAAATCGAAGGTTCAAGCAGTGGAAGATCACATCGAGCATCAACAAGAAGTTCTCCAACTCTTAAAGGATAACCTGAATTTGGCACAAAATCGAATGAAACAACAGGCAGATCAACATCGTAGCGAGAGAAGTTTTGATGTAGGAGATTGGGCATTTTTACAGCTACAACCATACAAACAAATGTCCCTCAAGCAAGCAAAGAAGGATAATAAATTATCGCCAAATTACTATGGTCCTTACAAGGTGTTGCAAAAGATCGGTACTATGGCATACAAATTGGAGCTTCCTGCTTCTTCGCGAGTACATCCAATTTTCCATGTTTCATGCTTAAAGAAGGTTATCGGTGAAAATCTTCCAGTTCAAACAATATTACTAGAACTTGATGAGGAAGGAAAAATCATATTGGAACCTGAAGCGGTCGCAGAAACAAGAACTCGACAACTACGGAATCGATCAATTTCAGAGTATCTCATCAAGTGGAAGAACTTACCCACTGAAGATTCTACATGGGAGGATGAGAATTCTATACAGAAGCACCCAGAGCTACTCAAGCATTGAGGACAACACTTTTTTGAAGGAGAGGGGCATGTTAGGTCCCTATATTACTAGTATAGTCCCTTATTGTTATTAGTGTAACCCCCTTATCGTTATTATTGTACCCTTGTAACCCCCATTTTGTTATTATTGTGCCCTTAAATTATTATTGTTAGGTCGGCTAGGATTACATTGTGGCCCACTAGGATTACATTATGGCCCCATGGACTCCTATATATAGAAAGGAGGTTTTGTAAATTGGATCATCCAAGATTTGTTCATTTATGTAATGTATTGGAGGTTGCCCCCTCGAAGTGGCTTATTTATAAGGCATTGATATCTCTTTTCTTCTATTTTTGGAGCTAGTTACACAACATCCAAGGAAGATGATTTTTCAAAATAAATCATTTTCTCCCAACAATAGAAACTTTAATCGATTCGATCCTCTCATTAATAATGTTGAATGTCTTATATGTCATAATTATGTACATGTTGCAACCAATTGCAATAGAATATTATTTTAATCTCAAGCAAGTAGCCACATTAGAGAACTTTTGAGGTCTAAAATGGGCCTCCTAAGAAAAATGTACATCCAAAATAAACATTATAAGAACCAATAGGATTCAATATAATGATGTCAACCATGGGGGATGATTCACCATTTTTGGGGTAGAAAATTAAAAATATTAAAAAATAATAAAATAAAATTAAAAAACTATTTTTTCAACTTATATTTTCAACTTATCTCCCTAAGGTTTGACTCAAATTTCCAACAGGACTACTCGTTGGATGCAAAATATAATTCCTCATCCAAGGAGTACCCATATTGCATACTTTCGATGGACCCCGCTACATGAAAAATGAGAAATACATGAAAATCGTGATTCCAATAATATTTTTCATGTATTTTTCATTTTTCTTATAGCAGTGTCCATAAAAAGTATGTAACATGGGTACTCCTTGGATGAGGAATCAAATTATTCATCTAATGAGTGTTCCCACTGGAAATTTGAGTAAAACCATAGGGAGATAAGTTGAAAATACAAGTTGAAAAAGTAGTTTTTTCTTTTTTTTTCCCTCTTAAATTTGATGTTGTAATCTAATATTATTTTATTATTTCCACTATTATTTTATAATTTCCTTAGGAGGCCCATTTTAGACCTCAAAATTCCCCTAATTCCTCATAAGAAGAACACCAACTCATAGGTACATATTTTCTTTTAGGGATATTGTTTTTATTCCAACATATTTGGTCACAAAGCTATTGATTGCAATAGAAGGAATATGAAACATAAATATTATCATTCCTTTACTCCCTTTTCCAGTCATGTAAGATGTTATACATGTAAAAAGTTTGGGAATGTTGCAAATGAATGAAATAATAAGTCAATGAATTTCTATGGACAAAAAATTTGTTTTCTCCAAGGAAAGAAGATAAACCAAAATATTGTTACCCAAAGAAACAAGAAAGATGGATCCACCAACACTTCTCATATTAAGCAAAAGGAAGAAGAAAAAATAAGGTGAAAGCGTGCTCTTTGGTCATTTGATGATGAATATGAATGGTACATAGACAACAGATGCTCTCATCACATGAATGGAGATAAGAAAAAGTTTGAATCTATCAAGAAAAGAAAACATGGTAAAGTTATTCTCAGAAATAATGCTTGAACAAATGTTCTGGGACAAGGTAAAGAAAAAATTGATAAGTATAGAAAAGGAGGTGATGCATTTCTAGTTCAAGGACTAAAGAAAAATAGTATAAGTGTAGGTAAATTATCTAACAAAAGACATATAATTGTGTTTACATCAACTAAATGCAAGTTTATAGATGAAGAAACTTGAAAGGTTATAGCAAGGGGATACATAAATCCAGATAAATTATATGTGCTAGTAAAGAAGAATTCACGCATAAATGAGAAGGATAGTTCATCTTCTTCAAATCAAGAATAAAATAAGATGGTTCCCATTGCAGTCTATTTTTGTGTTCTTCTAACAATGATTGTAGAAGTAGTGTGAGGTACATAAACTCATGAAGGGCAGATGGTGTTTATCAAATCCTTAGGATCTATTAGTCATCAATAATTTTTTTTGTTTTGAAGATTACTAAATGATTATCCTAGATAAATAGAAACAAAATTCATGAATATTGTGAGTTCTAGAAATCTCACTATCTTCATTATCCTAAATCAAGCTGATTTACTATATTTTTCCTCTCTGCCTTCTAAAATGTCTACCTTACTGCTCCAAAAGAATTTCATTTTTGGGCTAGTTCACCTCATTTTTACTCTCCCCCCACCCACATTCGCATTCCCTCTTTTCACCCTCTAAAAAACCCATCTTTTTCCCTTCAAAAATCCTTCATTAAAAACCCATATTCCTCATTCTTATTTGTATATATTAAACAATGTAAAAGACCCTCTTTTACATTGTTTAAAATCCAAAAATTAAGCCTATCGGGTCTTTTTGTTTTACAAATAAAACCCTGTTTTATGTAAAAAACCTGACCTTATGTTATAAAGGCCTAAGCCCATTTTTCTCTAGCCCCAATCCCCTGTGCTCATATAACCTTCCACTTCCTCTTACCAATAAGCACTTCCGCTTATTTTATAAACCCCTGGGCCCTGCTTCCCATTTAAACCTCTCACCCCTTTTATATTCTGCCATATGTCAATGACGCCCACCTCATAATATAATCTGTCTCCATAAAAACTATAACCCCGCATACATTTTTACCCCCCACACTATGCGACAAGAAACCCGCCACACCACCCCGCGCCCAGACCCCACCTCTGTACATACCTACCGCTCCAAATCATGCGATCACTGTCGATCTCTGCCTCCGAGATCCGATGGTCGATCGCTCATATCGCAAATTAAATTGCGTGGGATTTAAAAAATCCCCGACGACGCGATATAGGTGGTTTCTACTTGCCACACGTCGAGCTCTAGACCATATTGCATGCCCCTTCCTAAAAACCACTTATCACCCTTCAATCGCGAGATAAAACACTTCCAGTTTTTTGAAACTGCTTATCCCTCCGCCAATTTTTAAAAATCCTCCTGCTTCTGTTCAAACTTATGCTAGTTCCGCCTTCGAAACCCTACCTCCCACACAAATTTCTCCTCTGAAAAACCCTCAGACAATCCCAAAACCATAGAAAAGCACAATCAAGGCCCTCCTCGCAGGTTTTCAATTTGACAAATTTCTTTTATGTGCAGATTTATTGGCGGAATGCCTAAAGAGAATTCCGATGGTCCAAAAAATGTCCAAATGAGCCTCTAGGTGATGATTTGGAAGTTCGATTTGGATAAAAAATGGTCAGAGGTTGTGTATCAATATTAACCACTGATGAAACATGATCATCGATGGTCAATTAACCCTCTTACCATGAAAGGAAGCATCCCCTGCACATAGAAAACAAACACAGTCAGAGAAAAAATGAAGGAAAGAAGATTAAAGGATTAAATGGCTAATCACTGATCAAAAGAAAAAATAAAGGATTGGCCATCAAAGCAGAGTATAAATAAAATAAAGGCAGGCAATTAAAAGGTCAAAGGATAAAGACAGAAGATTAAAAATATTAATCCAAAGGATTAATGAATAGGCAGAGATAAAGCAGACTAAAAAAAAAAGATAGAAACAGACAGTCAGAGTGTAAAGACAGAGTTTAAAGGCCTAACTATAGATTTTAAAAGATAAAAAAAGAAGCAGATTAACCCAAATCATATTCAAATTAACTGTACCTACAGGAAATTATTTCTTTCAAAGATATTTTGCCACCTAATGCTTTGTTTCCTTCAATAAAGAATCAAACAATTATTGCACTCAGTCAGAGATACTTTCTATCTACCAGAAGTTGTTGTAAATGTTATTAATAGGCCTTAAAGTCAAGAATTTCACATATATTCTCTCAAAATTTAAGATAGGAGTTATTATTCCAGACAAGTATCTTCATATATTTTTTCCTTGAGCCTTACATGGTCTTCAAGGTAAAAAATTCATTAACTCTGTAATAAATGACACCCAAACCCCAAACTCAGCTTCACCTCCTCATTTGTAGATAAATACTACATTTGAGCTCATTATCTTGTTGGAATTTGATGGCTCTTTGAAGTAAATACATAGTCTTTTGGAAGTTGAAAGGAAATTGTTGTTTTGGAGCTTGTGAATGCCTTGATTTGTTTGTTGATGGAGGAGGCTTGCTTGCAGGATCACTGAGCTTGGTTAATGGTGAAGTACTTCTATTCAGTTATTTTTTTTTATGTTTCATTATGTTTCCATCTTTCTATGTTGTAGTAGAAAAAAGATTTAGACTAAGAAATTTTTTCAAAGGCACCTTAGCTTTGTGTGTTCTTCACTGCCTTTATGTTTTCCTTTGCTAGGACATTTTAGAGAATTCTTAATTTCTCTCTAGACCCCCTAAGATTGTTTATTTCATGAATGGTTTAATACAGTAGGTATCAAAGATGATTTATGGCTAGCCCTGCTTGTTTGATGTCACTAAACAATGTTCTTGAAGTCTCTCTCTAAAGTACCATTACCTAGGTCTGCCAAAGAGGTTTTGCTTTGATTATACCCTTTGTACTTGCTTAAATAATTGTTTTGGAGATCTTCATAGCTATGATCAATGATGTTTAGGAATTCCCTCTTCTTTGATTACAGTTATATGTGTGTCTTGAATGTTTTCTGTCCTTGAAGGTGAAATCACTAGAAGTTAAATGAGTTTATCACCTTCTATATCTCATTGGAATGTTTTTCTTGAATAATTATATGCTTAAGTTGAATCAAAGAATTTATGGTTTGCCCTGTCTATTGATTGCTACTTTAATCTTATGATATTTAAGTCCCTTCTTGTTAAAAAGTACATGATAAAGGGTTCTTGATTGCCCTTTGTCCTACTTTTATTCCCACAATTAATGTCCATCTCATTTCCCTTAAAGCCTTGAGAATCCATTGACCAAGCTAGATTTTCCCTGTGATGCTCCCCAATCTATTGATGAACCTTTCAAGACTTTTAGTGACTCCATATCCCAGTAACTTGGATATTACCTCATTCCATCTATTCTGCTTGACCATCTTACCGAACCAAAACAAACAACAAACCCTACACTTAAAAACTAGCCTAAAATCAACCATATAAAAGAAAACAAGTTCACATCCCTTGCATACAAATAGAGAGAGCCCTCTCTGTGTCCAGGAAGGCTAGGTCCTAGGACTCCAAAGAATGGTCTGATGTTATCATGTTCATTTTGGCTACCAATCTGCTAAATCACAGGACCACAACAAGATCAATGATGTATGATAGTAGGGGAGGCTATACATATTTATATATTTTTGGACATTGAGTTCAATGCTCTCGTGTGTTTTGCGAAATGGACTAACCACCTCTCATGGATCCTAACTCTGGAGATTGTAGCGGAGATTAACGCTTGCGGGTTTTGGTTTAACGACAATTGTGATTCCAACAAGTGGTATCAGAGTGACAGGTCTCAAGTTCGAAACTCACCTAGCTCGTGTTGGGAGGATATTTTTGAACATCGGGTTCAACGCTCCCCATGTGTTTCGCAACATGGACTAACCACCTCTCATGGATCCTAAATTTGGCGATTGTAGCAGAGACTAATTCCTACGATTTTTGGTCTAACGAAAATTATGATTCAAACATATCTTGATGTTGTTTTGATTTCATTTGGTATTACTGACATTGCATCTAATATAGTAACAGTGAACAAGAACATATAGTACAGGCTTAGAGGGAGATATGGTTATGAAATTTCATCATTTTACTTTATGTATTATGAAGAGAAGTCATGTATATACGTGAGTTTTGATCTTGGCAGTCGGCTATGTTTATCTAAAATGAAGAAATAGTGAGACAAACTTAGGGGGAGTTTCTGATATGCTTCAATAAATTATTATTTGGCTTTATGATTCTAACATTGATTGGTTACCAATCGTTTATGATGCTTAGACGTTACCTAGAAATGGTGTTGGTTAATGATGGTTCATGAGTTTCTACAAAGTGTTATTGTTTCTTTGCTTCTTTGATGAATTTGTTAATTGATGAAGTAGACATAATCAAATTTTATAGTGAATAGTTGGCATAGGCGGAGCATTTTCTATACTTCTAATAGTGCATTGTTGGCATTGTGATTTCTTGAGATTTCCCTTGTTGCATAATGGTGTTCATGATAATTATATATATCAATGGTGATGTTGTTGAAGACACATATGTTGATGAACTCCTCGATGATGACTATATATTGCTTAAGCTTTACTTAGTGAAGTTGATCCTACGTAATACACTTGATGAAGAAGACATGCATGCTATGGTTGATGATTCACTCACTACTTTTTGACATTTTATACGTTGTTGTCATTATTTCTTCTATGATGCATACATAAAATATGGTAAAGTTATGGATGATGCCTATATTTTTCTTGTGATACATGAGAAAATATGTTATGATGTTGTTACTTAGTTCTATGTGATATTCCTAGTTCCTCCATATGTCATTGATACATGGAAATATATGTTTTTTATGATTATTGTGTTGCAAGAGATCAATATGTATTTGATGTTGATGGATTGTGGATCTTCCTTCAAATAGAAAAAGCATGTTGACCTTGATGATATAGGATGTTTATGTGCTACTGATATAATTGATTGGTAATTCTAGGAAGGATTTCATACTTGATCATAGGTTGATGATATTGGAGCTACATAGTGTTGGGTGCCATTTTTGTACTTATTTCCCACATATGTTTCCCTCATTTTTACCTTCTGACCTCAAACCTTGGGACTACCTTTTCCTTTTTCCCTTCTTTTCTATCTTAAACAATGTCATTTTTCATATTTCATTATCTTTCCATTTCATTAATTATTATGATGTCTTATTTCCTTTTTGTGGCTAACTGGGATGAATGTTGGAGGAAGTTCTTTGGTCTTTTGTTGTCCTTAAAGATGTTATTCTTAGCACAATATACCTAGAACATGAGGTGTACAGAAGTAGTTGTAAGTGTGTTGTTACAGTGAGATGTTACACTACGATGATGTTACATCATGGTGTTGTTATAGTCACATTGTTGATTGGATATCGTCAACTTCTAGATGTCAACATGTACTCAAATGTTGTTATGCTACAGTTGTCGCATTTCACGATAGCTGTAGGAGTCATTACATATTATATTTTAGAATGACAAATCTTAGGCTATTTTGATTGTAATCAATATTTTCCCAGCCAGAATTTTTATTAAGGGAATTGGTTGTAACTATATGTATGTTATTTTGATCAGCATGAGAATCGTAATATTCTCATGACTGATCCGTTTCTAGGTTTTCTGAACATGTAATCATTATATAAATCTCAACCCTTGAGGTTTGGGGGTTAGCGAAGAATAGTATCACCTTTTGGCTCTATAATTTTGGTCACCATAATACAAAGATATGATGTTGCAGATGTTACATGCGTTGTCTGGTTTAATTTCCATTTAGTTTCCATCTCTTCCTATGCCCTGCTAGGGAGGAAGGGCCCTCCTCTTTAGCAGGTATTGCAGTGGTAAAGTAGTTGTACTATATTTATTATTTTCTTTGCGTATTGGTAGAGTGTTGTTGTTGCTATTTTGGCTGTAAGTAGATTTTCTTCAGTTTGGATACTATTATGCTATTACACGGATGTGATTAGAAATACTAGCTAGTGTAATTTTTGTGTGGCGCGTTAGGTACCATTTAGTTGAGGCGTGATTACATTCTTGTAGATTGCTTTTATTCCTACATGAGTGTTAAGTTTCAGCAATTGATTTAGCAACGATTCCTCTTTATTTTGATTTTGCCTCTGGTTTGATGTATCAGCACAGACAATGCAACTGTCATTGAAATAAAAGACGTCCCTCGATTGATAATTTATGTGCATCGTCTTAGTCATTTAACAGTGATTAATACAGTCGAACATTTTGGAGGCGTTTCCAGGGATAAAAATGATGATCCAATCAACCAGAATTGTTTGTTTGATGGTAGAGTGTTCCTAGTCAGCAATTGTTGGGCTGTAAGATGAGAGGTAAGAACCTGTGCATCGTCGTAACATACCTGGGCTCACCATTGCTATGTTGGGGAACTTAGAAGTGTGAGTTTCGGGTGTTTTTTTTCTTGAGTGTGTCTTCAGCTATATAGTTGTTGGGCGGTAAGACAAGAGGTAAGAACCTACACATCGCTCTAACATACTTGGGTGGGCTCACCACTGTAGAAACTGAAGCACTTGTAGGAATGATTGATACACATAGGGTCCATGTGTGCTAGTAGGACAATAGAGAAAAACAAAACACCCCCCACTCTAACTAAATACAAGAAAGACGGGTCGTAAAAAGGAAAAGAAGACTACATACTTGGGAAGAAAGACATTCTTTGGAGATCTGATCTCAAAAGAAGAAAAGGAGCAATCTACTTCATACAGAGATAATAGGAAGACAGGATCACATAAAGCTGCTACTATATCAAAGCTTGAGGCATTGGTACCTTCTATGTTTGTACCTCATCACCCTTCAAACAACATATCCACTCCTAAAATCAAGACTCCAGATTTGAAACAATAGTTGAAAGCCATTGATCAAAATCTAAAAATTGAAGGACAAGGGGAGACCCGCGAGGAAAATCAAGGGCTTAAGGAACAACATTTAGTTGATCATCATTTGGATGCGGGTAGTGAAGTGAAACAATTGGTCCTGTAATAGCCTGATCCTTAATTTATTTTTCAATCCCCTGCATATTCCGAGTTCAGTTCATCCCATGAGGAAGGATCATCCATGGGGGACGAAAATACTAAAATAGATGGTAATGTTACTTTTGAATTCTCGATATTGGTGACATGGGATGAAGCTCCTATGAAGAAAATTCCTTTATCATCTCTACCGTCCTTCCAAGGGATGGTTGTTGAAGATCCTGATACCTTTATGTTAGAGTTTGATGTGTTGTGTAGGAGTTATGACTACACTTCAAATGCCCAGAAGCTAAAATTGTTTCCTACTACTCTGAAAGGAGTAGCATTAAGATGGTTCAGGAGACTAGGTGCTGGCATGATCCGAACCTGGAGTGACATGAAGGAAGCATTCATCTTTAAGTATCAGGATTACTATTGAATCAGGGATATGAAGGAAGAAATATTCAGAATTACACAGAAGGAATAGGAGAGCTTAGAAGAATACATGGAATGATTCCATTATAATTTACAAAGGTCTAAGTTTGGTGACTTAGCCCTGGAAATCCTAAAAATAATATTTTTAAGAGGTATGGGAGATGACTGTCTGAAGCATTTGAATCTGTTGGGAAAATGATACATATCTCAGGAATCACTTGAAGAAATAATGAAGCTTTGTATGCGGAGTTCAAGAGGATCGGTCAAGGGAAGAAGTTTAGTTTGGGACCCTTAAGTTTAGATACAGAAGTCCACAATTGGAGGTGTAACTAGAGCAGAGATCAAGAATATATTTGAGGATTATAAAACTGAACTCCTCAGTACTATCTCTACCTAGATCACCATGATACAAGTTAAGAAAGCACAAGCATAAGCTAAAGAATATTTGGCAATATTCTATCCTCGATGCAAAAAAAATAATTAGAAATGGAATGTAGACTCAATAGCGCGAGCTTGTTCAACATCTGTGAGTTGGCGCATTCCACTGGTCAATTCCCAAAACAACCTAGACTGAAATAAGTGCTTAAGAAATCAAGAGAGGATGTCCAGTCTTCCTAATTTATCGGATCAAAGATACCATGGTAGCCATGACCTATAGGTATGCCTCCATATTTTTCCTCTTTTAATCCTTGGAATAATGTTTATAATGGTTAGCAATTTCCATGGTCATATCCTACTCCTTCCTCAACACAATATCCTTCACCCTGGAACTAGTGTCCTTTCGCTCCACCAATGCAATATCCTCCATTGCAATATTATCCTCAGAGTCAAAATTTGAGAGGTAATGGCCAAGGTCCAGTGCCCTCTGCACTACCAATGTAGCAACAGTTACAACTGCCTCCTATTCAAACTCCTACACCTCCTGTCTGACCCCAATTACCTATGCAACCTAACCCTAATCTGAATAATAAGGTAGCTCAGAGCATAGATGCCCTGATTACTTTCTAGACATATCTTATCACTCCTATTGGGCTTAATGAGGTTTAGCTTCAATTGGGAAAAGTAATCAGACCAGATCATACTCCCATCATTATTGAGGAAGAATGTAAGTCACCTAGAAAGGATATAGTCTATTCTGAAACAACTGTTACACCTGTAACAACTGATACGTCACATGTTGTTACACCTATACCAGTCATATCAAGAAATTTTGTTGTTTCTACATCATCCAACCTGAGCACGGCTGATTCACCTAAGACAACTGACTCAACAGTTAGGGCTTAGGATCCTCCATACCCTCAACGATTAATTGAAATTGGGCCAACCTCACAAACTGAATCTGAGTTCCTCTAGGAATTACAGAATTTGAATGTGCGAATTCCACTATTACAAGCTCTTAAGGAAGTACCTATCTATGCCAAAATAGTGAGAGATATGTGTGTCAAAAATCCTGGAAGGAAGCCAAAAGACCCTCCTACTATCCATGTTATGGGGAAACTATTTGAACTAATGATTGATCAACCTATGTTGACTAAATATAACTACCAAGGGAATCCTACATTTATTGTCCATATTGATGACTGACCCATAACTAACACTGTAATTGATTCAGGGGTAGTCATTAATGTAATTACTAAGGATCTTTTTATCCCCATAGGACTTCATGGACTCAAACCTATACCTATAATTCTTGATTTAGCATATAGATCCCATTTCAAGCCTGAGGGAATGGTAGATGATGTGGTGATTTTCTCATTTTACAAACTAATTCCAACCTGGGGGGTCATCCTTTAATCTTGGGGAGACCATGGCTAGCCATTGCAGATTCATATATCAGATGTAGATCTGGATCTATGGTGATCTCATATGAGTATGCCACTAAGAACCTGAACCTTTACCCCCCATTGAAACCACATATGGATTTTAATAGTCCCTAGTGGGAAAAATTTGAACCTAAATATGATTTTTCCCTACCCCTCCTCACACTTGGAAAAGCACAATAATTTAAGGATGAAACAGAAGATGACATTATTAATGGTTTTATTAGAAATTCAGTCTCGGTTGCATCTAATAGATATCCAAGGGAAGAATATGAGGTAGATGATGTGAATATTAAACATTTGAAAACTACTCTGCATACTGACAGTAGCCCTGTTGAAATTGAGCCAAGGAAATATTTAAACATTAATCCTAACTTGACTATTGAACAGAACAGATTGCTGATACAACTGTTATAGAAATATAAAAAGGCATTTGCATGGGACTATACTAATATGAAATTAGCCCATCCTGGCCTATGCACTCACCGCATTTACCTTAACGAGGGCTCCAAACCAGTTAGACAACCACAACGCTGCATGAATCCCACACTTAAGGAGATGGTGAAAGAGGAATTACAGAAAATCCTTAATGCTAATTTCATCTACCCCATTTTTGACAGTCATTGGGTATCTTTGCTTGTTATTGTTCCAAAAAAGAACACAAAGTGGAGAGCCTTTTTAGACTATAGAGAAATTAACAAGGCCACCCAAGAGGACCATTTCCCTTTACCATTTATTGACTAGGTCATGCATACTCTCTCTGGGAAAAAGAAATTTTCGTTCCTGGATGGGTTCAGTAGCTATAATCAAATACAGATTTCTGATAAGACCAAGACAAGACAACCTTTACCTTCCCATGGGGTACCTTTGCATACAGTTCTTCTTTTTGGCCTCTGCAATGCGCCAACAACTTTTCAAACGGAAATATTGGGTATTTTTTCGGATCTCTTGAATGATTGTCTAAAAATCTTCATGGATGACTTTACACCTTGTGGGGATGCCTATGAAACAAAATTAGTTAATTTGGAAAAGGTGCTGGAACATTGTGTACAAACTAATGTTTCTTTGAGCATGGATAAGTGCCACATGATGATGACTGAGGGGATTGCTTCAAGACATTTCATTTCGGCAGATGGGATCAAGGTAGACCCTGCACAAATTGAGGTAATCTCGAGAATCCCAACTCCCAGAAATCAAAAAGAGGTACGTAGCTTTTTGGGACATGCAAGGTACTATAGGAGATTCATAGAAAAAATTTCAAAGATTGCATCTCCTTTATTTTCTTTGCTCATGAAATATGTGGAATTTGTGTGGACTGGGAAGTGTAAGAAATAATTTTTGAAGTTAAAGAACTGTCTAACAATGACACCCATTTTGCGAGGGCCAAACTGGATACTGCCATTCCATATCGCTACATATGCATCTGATATAGTTGTGGGTGTTGCTTTGGGGAAGCTTGAGGAAAATAAAACTTACGGCATTTATTACATTAGAAATTCTTTAACTCTAACTAAGCTCAACTACATAGTGATTGAGAAGGAATTCCTAGCAGTAATGCATGCTATCAACAAATTTTGGCACTACATCACCAGGTATCAAGTATTTGTACACATTGACCAAGTTATAATTCAATTTTTGATGAATAAACCTATTACCAATGGTAGAGTTACACGATGGTTATTTTTGTTACAAGAATTTGATATCACTATTTTCGATAAACATGGAAAAAATAATGTGGTTTTTTATTTTATTTCTAGGTTAACTATAGGTGATAACTACATCCCTACTGAGGATTCTTTTTGAGATGACTATATTTTTTCCATATCTACTCACTCACCATGGTATGCAGATATAGCCAACTATCTTGTTGCAGGAAAATTCCCACACCATTTATATTCCAAAGAAAAAAGGAAGATCATACAACAAAGTGCTACTTACTCCTAGATAGAGGGAAATCTCTATTACACCGGACCAAACTTTCTGATTCCGCGTTGAGTTAGAGAAGATGAGGCTTTTGATATCTTGAAATCCTGTCATGAGGAACCCTATGGAGGGCACTTCACGGATAAGAGGACGGGGTATAAATTACTCTCAACAGGGTACTACTCTCCAACTATATTCCAAGATGCAAAGAATTTTGTGAAGGGATGTGATAGCTACCAAAGGATGGGCTAGCCTCTAAAATCAGATGAGATGTTGTTACAACCTCAAATAGTGATAGAGCCATTTGAGAAATGGGCCCTGAAATTTTTAGGGCCAATTAATCCTTCATCACAACAAATATCATACATATTGGTCTGTACCAACTATGCCACAAAGTGGGTCTAAGAAAAGGCACTAACTAGAGCTAGGGAGGAGGTTGTTTAAAACTTCCTGTTTGAAGAAATTTTTGCTCGCATCAGGATACCCAGGGATATAGTGATGGATGGGGGGGGCCTCAATTTACATCTCATTTGATATAGAAACTGGTTGAGAAATATGGAATTCATCACAGGATCACTTCACCTTATCACCCACAAGAAAGTGATGAAGTGGAGAGCACTAACAAAGTTATTGAGGGAATTTTGACAAATATAGTAGCTAGCCACTGAATAAATTGGGCCAAAAAACTTCCAAAGGTATTATGGGATTACAGATTAAAATGGAGGAATACTACAGGCTTCTAACCATACGAATTGGTGTATGGTAAGAATCCTTTATTCCCCATAGATTTTGAAATGAAAACACAAATAACAACATTATAGTTCAATCTGGATTTGAGAATAGCGCTAAGAAAAATATTGAATCGGCTCAATTAGTTGGAAGAGAAATGAATGGCTAACATTTAGTAGACAAAGATCATTTAGCAGCAAAGAGCTAGATGGCATGACAGTTTCATTAAGAAGAAGAAATTTCAGAAAGGAGATTGGGCTCTCTTTTATGATTCAAGATTCAAGGATTTCAAAGGAAATCTCTGCATGAGATGGCTAGCTCCTTACGAAGTAGACATAGTCTTTGACAATGGGACTGTAAAATTGGTTACCATTGATAGTGTTAAGACACCTTTATTGGTTAGTGGGCACCGTCTAAGGTTATATCATCAACCCGCTTCGAAGGAATAATTTGCTAACATTGTCGCAGACTCTGATCTTTATTTTATAGCAGTAGGGGGATGCTCCGCTGTGCAACCCGAAATTTGAAATTCCAATAAGTGTAACAATTGAAAACCACTCTTGTGGCGGATGTTACACCTGTTTAAAAAATAAAAAATAAAAAAATAAAAATAATAATTAACAATACAAATATGATGGTGAAAACATCTTTTTGGGCCAGAGTCATACAATTAGTAACAGTTGAAAACCACTTCTGTGGTGGCTGTTACACCCAGTTTTTTTCCCTTTTTCAAAACATCATCTTTCCTTCCTGACATATTTCACAAGATGATGTTACCCATTTTTTTTTTCTGTATCTATTTTTCCTAATTATGATGTTTTCTAAAGGATAGCTCAGTGGTTGTCTTGGATGTTACATATGTAACAACCAACAACCATGAACAGTGGTTCCTATCGCATCGCCATCCTGACATGCATCAATAATTATAATAGTCAAGCATGACCGACACAATCACTGGAATCAATTATGCCATCACATTAAATTCCTCCTTCACATCGACTCAGGTACGCCACTTAAAAATGTAACATCATCATTTAATAATTTGATGATTAATGGCAAGTTATGACATTCCTATGACATTCGTGGGTGCTCATCACCATTAAATATGGTGATATCAAACGACTGTATTAGTTTTTTTGTGCTAAGTGTCTTTTCAGTTTATAAACATGTTCATAATCAGTTCATTATTTTTCTTAAGGATTGAGGTGTTTGTCCATGAAATGTAGATGATTTTGGGTGAATTAGAAGCATGAAATAAGCATAAATAACATTGAAAAAAGTGTAAAAAAAGAGAAATAAGTCACCACATATAATCTACACAGCAGGCATGATAAATCAGTCCGCCCCTCCTAGGCTACATCTATTGGTCTAACTCCCAATGGCATGTCCATCTTTCATTATTCTCAAACTTTTGCAAATACATGTAGTTACAGGCCTTTAATGGCTATTTTATCTGCACCAATGGCTCAAGAATTATCCAATTAGTCAAAATGACTCTTCATTCACTTAAAATGGGAAAATATTGAGTCTCCTACTCTTTTTCCCAGTTACACCTAGAAAAACTCCACTAAAAGTGGAGAACTCTACTTAACTGGAGTTAATTTAGTGATTTATGCCATAAAAAACATGCCCACCAAAGTTACCACCGGATTTAACTGTGACAATAAGTGCTAGAGGTTGGGGTGGCGACATGCGCACCCCAAACCCATGGCTCACACAAAAATTAGCGGAACCTTTGGAGCGGAACTCGGTGGAAGACTGCAATGAAGGTTTTAAACATCAATTTGAAGTTGGGGTTTGCGAAAACCGCACAACGATAATGTTAATATTAAGCCACGTGAACAATGTTGCAGAACTTCCAGCGGATAGAATGGTCGAAGGCTACGTCGGTTGGTGTTTTATGTTAGAGTTGCAATGTGAACACACCAATGGAACCACTGGTGTGTTGGGACAGCCAGCGATTCCAAACCCAAACGTGATTTTCATTACAACATAAATTTAAGCCATGAACTATGATGGTTAAGTAACACAATGTGGAGTAGTGATAAATGGTGTGCGTGCTCTACAAGAGGTCATGGGGTTGATCCTTGTGGACCTCACCAAAATTTTAGAATGCATTTCAAGGGCCATGTGGTGGCCTCAAGGCTGGACACATGGCACCTTCAAATTGGCCTTCAAAACATAAACGTACAACCATTCGACCAATAAAATTGCGCCACTTTTCATCCTGGGGTTGGTTCTGAGGAAAGGAATATTCCTTCGAATATTCCCTTTTGTTGACTGTACCTTCACCCTGCTGACTATGCATCCCAGTCAAACTTGTCAAAAATTTACCTATTTGGAAATTTTATCAGAATGTGATATCTCCGTCATACAACATCGGTTTTTCGAACCATTCACAGTGTCAGAATTAGGAAGATGAGATCTACACAAACATCCTAGTTTCAACCCAATCCTGTAACTTTGAATTTTGAGCAAAATTTATGAACTCCTAATCACTCCTCCTGATCGGGAAGCTTTTGGACCCCAAAAGACTTGATTACATGTTCAGTAGATGAGGGTACATCTCCCTCACCTTTCCAACCTCCATCCATTTTTCCTTTCTTAGTTTAGTGTCTTTGAGCCTAACTCGAAGGTAGTCAACACTTACCCTCTTGGATGCTCTTGTCCTCCTGTCAAGAATTGTATCTTCCTTGAGGTCATCTAGAAATTCTGGAGAGAAATATTCAATAGAAGGTAGATGAACATCACTTCCTTGATCATCGATCAAAGGTGGCTCATACAAACGTAAGTTTTCAACATTAACAGTTGAATACATTTTCATATATGAATGCAAGTCAAGTTGAAATTCATTACTACCAAATTTCTTTATGATCTTGAATGGACCATATCAAATGGGTTTGAGCTTTTTACCTTCCCCTTGCATCCTTTCTTTGCTAATATGCCACCATGCCTCATCTCCCTCTTGAAACTTATGATCAACTCTATGTTTTTAATGCCTCTCTTTGTATTTTCTTTGACTTTTCTCAAGTTATTCTTGAACTTGTTGATGTATAATCTGAATTTTCTCGATGAAATTTCGAGCCTTGTCAATATCACTATGGCCATCAATTGCAACATCCTTTCCAAAGATGAATTCTAATGGCGATTTTGGAAAATACCCAAAGCATACTTCAAAAGTTGATGTTTGAGTTGAAGAGTGCTTTGCCCGGTTGTAAGCGTGATGAATGTAATGCAGTTGCTCATCCCACAACTTAGGATGTTTGCTGCAATATCCTCTCAATAGATTCACAACGATTCTGTTCACCACTTCAGTTTTTCCATTTGTTTGTAGATGAAAACTAGTACACTTTTTCAGCTTTGTATCCATCATTCTCCATAGATTTGACCAAAAATTCCCAATGAACCTAGAATCCCTGTCACTAACAATAGAATTTGGAAATCCAAAATGAACCCAAACATGTTGAAAATAAATTTTAGTAGTTTGTTCAACGGTAATGGTTTTCTTACATAGCATAAGTATACACATTTTACTGAATCTACCCACAACTACATAAAGATAATCGCATTGTCTTCTTGACATAGGTAGACCTCAAACAAAGTCCATGGAGATCCTCTCCTATGGCCTTGATGGTACTGGTAGTGGCATGTACAACCCAAAATTCCTATTACTAGGCTTCCTTGTTGCACACATAGAGCAACCTCTTATAAATCGTGGCACACTATCTATCATGCGAGGCCAATAGCAATACCTCTGTAGATGCACCACTATTTTTCTTACCCCAAATTTTCCAGCAATAAGAGATGAATGATCTTCTCTCATGACACTTAGCCTCCCTCCTTGTGGTATACACAACTTGCCCAAATGAAACAACAAATTGTTATGCATGTGATAATACTTTTCTTCAACTTGATTCCCTTCACTCAAACTAGCATACACATCTTGAAAATCAATGTCATGTGCATATTGTTCTATGTAACTCTAATGTACAACATAATCATTTTTGAGTAAAGTAGATGCACTAATGATTGGTATTGAAAGAATATCAACAACTTTATTGAATATACCTTTCTTGTACCTTATAACCAAGTGAAACTGTTGAAGAAATACCATCCACTTGACATTTCTTGATTGCTGCAATTTTGTTTGTGACTGCAAGTACTATAATGGTTGGTGATTGTTATGCACAATAGTCTCTTTACCCATCAAGTAGTGTTTCCACTTCTTAACACTTTGTACCAACACATATAGTTCTTTTTCATATGTAGGATAAATTTTCATAGCACCATTAAATGTTTTAGAAATAAAAGTGATAGGCTTACCATGCTGCAAAAGTAATTTTCCCATGGCATAATCACTAGCATCGGTTTGAATCTCGAATGGCTATCTTAAATTTGGTAATGCAAGGAATGGAGCTGAAATGATATTGTCTTTTAAAGCTCTGAAATCTTGTTTTTGTTTGCCTCCCCATTGGAAGCATTTACTCACACTTTTCACTGCATGCATATGAGCTACGATGGAAGAAAAGTTAGTGATAAAATTTCTCCAATACTGAGCTCCACCTAAGAAACTTCTTACCTCGGTTACTGTTTTGGGTGTGGGCCATTTGACAATGGCTTCCACTTTAGAAGGATGAATTCTCAACTCTCCTCCTCCTACAATATGTCCCAAATAGACCAAATAAGTCTTTCCAAACTCACACTTTGACATCTTAAGAAACAATTTCTCTTTCTTCAAAATATAAAGCACTCTATTCATGTGCAAGACATGTTCTTCTCTTGTTTTGCTGAAAATTAATATGTCATATAATTACATAATCAAAAAATCATCAAGGAATGGACACAAAACACTATCCATAACACGCATTAAATTTTTTGGTGCATTACACAAACCAAATGGCATAACTAACCACTCAAAGAGTCCTTGTTTGGTTTTGAATGAAGTTTTCCATATATCACTTTTTGCAATTCTTACTTGATGATATCCAATTCGTAAATATAACTCAGTGAAAAACTTTTCTTCTTTTAGATGATCAAGAAAATCATCTATTCTTGGGAGTGGGTAACGATTCTTTACTGTAATCTTGTTCAAAACTCTGAAATCTACGCACATGTGCCAAGTCCCATCTTTCTTTGGTATCAAGACTATGGGTGAACCACATGGTGAAGTGCTTGGCCTTATGATTCATTTTTCCAACATCTCTTTGATTTTCCTCTTTATTTCAACATTCTCCATTATCGACATGCAATACATACTGATGTTTGGAAGAGGACAATCTTGCTGCAAGTGAATCTCATGTTGAATCTCTCTTTTTGGAGGCAATCATGTTGGCTCCTGAAACATCTCATGATGTGCATTAACTAAATTGTATAAATATTATTTCAACTTAGGATCACATCCCTTAAATGATTCATGATTAACATTAGCGTTAGGCTTAATCATCAGAAGAAAAAAACTCTTACTTGAATTTACTAGCCTCTTTACCTGTGCAGCATTTACCATAGCAATGTTTGTATTTTTGCGATGTGCTCTAACAGTGAAATTCTTGCCATATTTGAATAAATGATATTTATTCTCATGGAAATAGAATATCGCTTTCCTTTCATACAAGTAAATAATCCCCAACACATTACCTGTTATGTCAAGCGGAACCACATCTAATTCAACTGCGTCAATAAAATCTGCTGTGATTGCAAACCAAAATATGCATTTCTTTGAAACATGTAGATTTTCATCCTTACAATTCCAACCTAGTGGATATGGTTTTGGATGTGGTATGGTCTCAAGGTTAATTTTATTGACCAAGTATTCATAGATTAAGTTTTCTTGTGACCCAATGTCAAACAATGTGTCAATCTTTGTATGCTTGGATATCAACCTCACATGAAACAATTCTATTCTTTCTTCTTCATTTGGAGCATGTATATGACAGTTTGATGTACTAGTACTGGGTTTAGTTTCAATTTATTTTCCCTTCATGTTCTTCAATCCCATAGCTGTAATCTTAGTTTCATCACCTGAATCATCTCCTAAATCATGGTGAGTTGTAGCAAAATTTTTATGTTTCCCTTTGTTATTGGGTTTCTTTGGCCTCATTTCAGGATGTAATTTCCAACAATGAGTTTCACCATGGCCTTCTTTTGAAAAATGTTTACAAAACACTTTTTCTCGCTCTTTCTTAAAAGATGCATTATTTTTTCTTTTACCTTTTGAGGTCTTTTCTTTGGCTTTATCCTTAAAAGGTTTGTTTCTACCCTCTTCAGAAATGTTCATCCCTCTAGCTTCTAGAGGTGTGGCTTGAACACATACTTCATCTAGACTGGTGGGGTTAAACATGGGAATAGTATGTTTTAGGTAGCTATGTAAGCCTCCTATGTACTTGAGAAAAGTATTTTGGCTCTGCAAATCTACCCCTAATAAGAGAGCTCTTCTCCTAAATTATTAGGTGTATTCTTGCACATTTTTTCCCTTCATTTGCCTAAAGTTATGCCAGTTCATTATGGCTTTATGCATATGAGCTAATGGATAAAACTATTTTTTTTAGTAGTAATGAAATATGACCATGATAGTATAATCTTACCATGTTTTTTGATCTCCTCCTTTTTCTTGGCTTCCCACCAAACAAGTGTTGCACCTTCCATTCTGAATGAAGCTAATTAGATTTTGGTATAATCATGTTTAAGGTTTTGGATTCTCAAATAGACCTCCAATTGCCTAATCCAATTATGAAGCTTTTCTACATTGACTTCACCATTAAACATTGGCAATTCAAAATTAACATCAAGTTAAAAAAAATGAATTTTACCAGTGTTCTTTGACTTGTGTGGCTAATGTACTGAAGAATAAATAGAGGATGATGATGATGAGGGTGAGGATGATGTCTCTCCATTGGCTCCATTTCCTCCATTTCCCTTCCTTGAATTATCTTCATTATTGTGACCTCCTAAAGATCCTTGTCCTCCTTGTGAAGTTTGGATCCTTCTCCTTCTAGTCTCTCATTCCTTTCTTGATAAAGGATTCTAACCATCTCAGTCATGTCAAGGAATGCTTTCTTGAACACTCTTTCTTCCTCTTTTGGATCAAATTCTTCATGGATTTATCCTTCTCTATGATACATTATTAATGTAGCTTTTGCTTCCTTAGGAGGTTAACTAGGTGGTGGAGATTGTGGCAATATTGGTCTCCTTTGCTTTGGATCTTCTTGACACCCTTCTACTCCCACCAATTTTCCTTCTCCTCTCTTGAGCTTGAGCCTAGTAAGAATCTAAAAACTTGCAAACAGTTAAACAATTATTTGCACTAAACAACACCAGAGAATAAACTCTAGCTCTAATATGAATCTGATCTGAAATGACTATATTAGTTTTGTTGTGCTAAGTGTCTTTTTAGTTTATAAACATGTGCATAATCAGTTCATTAGTTTTCTTAAGGATTGAGGTGTTTTTCCATGAAATGTAGATGATTTTAGGTGAATTAGAACCATGAAAAAAGCACAAATAACACTGAAAAAGAGTGCAAAAATAGATAAATAAGTCACCACATATCATTTACACAACAGACATGATGAAGTAGTTTACCCCTCCTGGGCTACATCTGTTGGTCTAGCTCCCAATGGCATGTCCATATTTCCTTATGCTAACAATTTTGCAAATAGATGTAGTTACAGGCCTCTAATGGATGTTTTCTCTTCACCAGTGGCTCCAAAATGCCCCAATTAGTGAAAAAACACTCTTCATTCACTCAGAATGGGCGAAAATTGAGTCTCCTAATCTTTTTCCTAGTTACACCTAGAAAAACTCCACTAAATGTGGATAACTCTACTTAACTAGAGTTAATTTAGTGATTTATACCATAAAAAAACGTGCCCACCAAAGTTAACGCCAGATTTAACTATGAAAATAAGTGCTAGCGATTGGGGTGGCCACATGCGAACCCCAAACCCGCGGCTAACACAATGGTTAGTGGAACCTTTGGAGGGGAACTCGGTGTAAGACTGTAGTTAAGGTTTTAAACTCTGGTTTGAAGTTGCAGTTTGCGAAAACCACCCAGAAATAACGTTAATGTTAGGTCATGTGAACACTATTGCAGAACTGCCAGTGGATAGAATGGTCAGAGGTTACGTCAATTGGAGTTTTATGTTAGATTTGTAATGTGAACACACCAACGAAACCATTGGCGGTTTGGGATTGCCGACGGTTCCAACCCCAAACGTGATTTTCATTACAACATAAATTTAAGCCTTGAACTATGATGGTTAAGTAACACAACATGGAGTATTGAAAAATGGTGCACGTTCTCTTCTGGAGGTTGTGGGGTCGAGCCCTGCGGACCTCACCAAAACTTTAGAATGCGGTTCAAGGGCCACATGGCGACCTCAGGGCTAGCCATGTGGCACCTTCCAATTGGCACTCAAAACATAAACGTACAACCATTTGACCAATAAAATTGTGCCACTTGTCATCCTGGGTGTGGTTATGAGGAAAGGAATATTCCTTAGAATGATCCCTTTTGTTGACTGTACCTCCACCCTACTGACTGTGCATCCCAGTCAAACCTGTCAAAAATTTACCTGTTTGGCAATTTGATCAGAATGCGATATCTCCCTCATACGACATTAGTTTTTCAAACCATTTGCAGCGCCAAAATTAGGAAGATGAGATCTACCCAACCATCCTAATTTTAACCCAATCCTGTAACTTTGAATTTTGAGCAAAATTTATGAACTCCTAATCAGTTAGAGGGGGATAAATCTCGTAATCATTGCAAGCAATCTATAGTCTTGAAATCATCATTAATTCTACATGCATAAAATTAAATAGCACGACAACCAATTATGACCAAATCTGGATGGAAAAGGGATTTGTACTTAAAGCCCATCATTTTCCATAATTAGACATTAATTTAGGAATGTACGAAGTACGAATTGGTAATTTCAAAATCTTCTCACCTCTCATCACCTCCCTTAGCTAAAGTCTTGTATCCTTGGCCAAAATTCTCAATCTAGGATAAGCATAGTAGAGTGTTGGGGGATAGTAAGCAGTGTAGAAATATCATGATTGGTCGAACTTAAGGAGTGATTCAAGGTAACAGTAAGATGGGAGGATTAGTAGCGAGACATGAGCCAGACTCCATTGAGGCCTTATAGAGCTGTCGAGAAGTTTATCAGGTATTCAGGGACACTGGGTGGCTCAAATACTTCTACAAGTTGGAAGGCTCGGATGAATCAATTGCAATTGAATTCACTAAGAACTTGAATGACCACCAGACCCAAGTCAAGGGTCTGTGAATTAAAGTGGAAAAAGAAGTGGTTTCCCGAGAGACCACATTGTTGGTGGAAGGATGAAGATGGTTTAACAGGAAAGTTAATGACCCTTATTTGAAGGAGGATTTTCTTGAAGGAGAGGAAAAGCTAGAAAAGAAGGGAAGAGGGGTTGATAGATTATCACTTCCCCAACCATGGGAAAATGCCTCCCTAGGTCTTATAAAGTACATTACTTGTGAGGGAAGGTCCACAATCATCTTCAATTATAACTCTCCTTTACTAAATCATCTTCAGCACCAAAAAAATATTAATCTCCCATATTTACTATTGGGAAATATTAAGCATATGGTTGCGGCGGTTAAGACGACAGCACATCATGAAGCCTGTGTTACCAAACATGGAATTATCAAAGTTATTGCATTGGATGCCCTAAGCCAGCAAGGAAGGAGTTGGGAAGTTTTTAAATGGAAAATTCCTAGGACGAGCCAGAGAATATAGGCTAGGACTTCGGAAGGAAGTCATGCAGAAGCTGAAGTCTAGACTCAGCCCATCAAGGTCAAACCTGGAAAAGAACCCACTGAATTTTATTAGAGACAAACAACAAAAACAAAGGGTGAGAGTTAGCTTGCCAACGGAGCCATTGTCCACAACTAAGAAGTAGAAGGATCAAAAGAAGAAGGGAAAGAACCCTCCTCGTCAGGTAAGGACAAAATTCATGTTCTGCTTTCAGAAATTGAAAATTTAAGAAAAGAAAATGAATAGTTAAAGCAAAGATTAGCTGGGGGGAAGGAAATTTTAGAATCTTTATGCATAGCATGTTCTCAGGGATTAACAGCAGTAGGGTATAGGGTTTGTCGAGAAATCATTGGCTCAATGGAGACACAAGAAGAACTTCGGGAGGTTATACCACAACAACCTACTAAGGATATTGTTGTTACACAAGAACTAGAAATTAAAGCAGAGCCTCCTATAGTCATCGACCTGGAAGTCGATACACAAGAACCTGTGGAGGCCACTATTGTTACAGAAGAACCAACAATGGGAACATAGGCTAGCCGAGGAGAAAATAAAGGGGATGATACAAAAGAATCCACTGATGACACTGCTGTTACACAAGAACTGGAAGTAGAGGTGGAACAGACACACCCAAGAGAGGTTGTTACACCCACCATTGATATTGAATACAAAGGAACGTCGGGTCCCGCTCGGGATGGGGTTCTGAGAATATTTTATTTATTTATGAGTTGCAGAAATGGAAATAGGAGGCAATATCACTTTAGGAGGGGGTGATCTCATTGAAATAATATCAGAAGGAAATAAGTGCGAGGAGAAATGGATGAAGGAAGAATTAAAGAAGGGCTGGGAAGAATGGAAGAAGAAGGAAGTTGTAAAGAAACAAAAGGAAAATTTGCTGCTGTTACAGCAACAGGTTTAGTTTCTAACTATGGAAAAGCAAAAAATATATGATCTTTCCCTCAATTTGTTGGGATGCAGGAGACCTTCCCCATCCTACCCCATTTTCCTATGGGAATGCTATTATCTGTTTCAGTTAAAATCCATTATGGAAAGTAAGCCCTACATGGGTTCTTTTAACCGCACCTTTTTAGATATCTTTCGTGCCTCTGATTATGATGAACAGAACCTGATGTGTGAGATATTTTTGCACAACATCATTTGTGAACATGCTAACATGGAAATGGTAGCAAATCTATTCTCCTACATTGGGGATTTGCAGTTATGAGCCTTCGTGTCATTAATGAGGAATCAAATTGAGTGGAATTTGTCCACAAAATCTATGGATGCTAATGAAGAAAAGACAACATTATGGATCTGAGCAGAACTAGGATGGGCGGCTGAATTAAGGTGGGAATTTAGAAATATTATGAGCACTCCTGGGATAAGGGAACCTGTTTCCGCCTACATAAGAAGGATTGTGGATTTTTTCCTTAATCATTTTTCAGAAATGAGGAGTTTAGCACTTACAAGATGTCTAAAGCGCATGGAAGAAAATAGTGTTGGGTTGTTGGAAAGAGATCCATTTATATTTCAAGATTTTGTAGTTGTTGTTACACATGTACCAACATATTCCTAGGTAATAAAGATGCTCGGTGCTTCATGGATTGGTCTAAGATTTAAATTCCATTTGATATGGCTACAGTAGATGAATACTAGGATCAGTATGAAACGACTAAGTACGAAGATGAGTCTTGGACACGATAGTTGATGGCTACTAAAGGGTACATGTTTTCAGATGAAGACACAACCAACACCTATGACTTCACTGACCTGCACAAGAGACATTATCAAGGAATATGAGATTTTTTCATGAGGACATGCAAGTGCTTTAGCTAGGGGGAGATGTTGGGTGTCATTTTTGTACTTATTTCCTACATCTGTTTCCCTCATTTTTCCTTGTGATCTCAAACCTTGGGACTACCTTTTCCCTTTTGCCTTCTTTTCTATCTTAAACAATGTCGTTTTGCAATATTCCATTATCTTTCCATTTCTTTAATTATTATGATGTGTTGTTTCCTTTTTGTGGCTAACTAGGATGAATGTTGGAGGAAGTTCTTTGGTATTTTCTTGTCTTTCCAAATGTTTCTCTTAGCACAAGAGACCTAGAACATGAGGTGTACATAAGCAGTTCAAAGTGTGTTGTTATACTGAGCTTTTACACTACGATGTTGTTAAATCACGGTGCTGTTATACACTCGCTATTACAAACTATTGTTACGGTCATATTTTTGATTGGAAATCGTCAAATTCGAGATGCCGACCTGTCCTCAAATGATGTTATGCTACCGCTGTCACTTTTCATGATATTTGTAGGAGTAGTTACATATTATATTTTATAATGATATATTTTAGGTAGTTTTTATTGTAATCAATATTTTCTCGGTCAAAATTTTTACTAAGGGGATTGGTTGTAACTATATGCATCTTATTTTGATCAACATGAGAATCGTAAGATTCTCATGACTGATCTGTTCCTCATTTTTCTGAACATGTAACCATTATATAACTCTCAACCCTTTAGGTGAGGGGGCTAGTGAAGAATATTATCTCCTTTTGGCTCTGTAATTTTGGTCACCATAATACAAAGATATCACATTGCTGAGTTGGAAATATTGTCATTGATGGAAATGAAGGTAGCAAAGATAGAGACAGACAAAGGAGGCATCAAAGAAGTGAACAAAGGAAGCAAAGGAAACAGGCAGAGGTAGAGGCAGCGAATATAGAGGCAAATCCATTATCACAGTAGGAGTAGAGCCGTTATCAAAGGCAGAGGCAGAGGCAGAGCTGTCATCACAGTAGGGGCAGATCTGTTATCAGAGGTAGAGGCAGAGGTAGAGCCATTTTTTAATTCCAAGAATCACTACCCTAGCCAGACGATACATAAACACAATTCTGGGAATCGTATAACCCAAGCAACAAATTGTATATATAAATCTCATTCCAGGAATCGTTACCCATGCTGGAGTATATATGCAACGTATTTACATATATTGTACCTTATGCACAAAGGTCCAAAGCATATATATTAATCTATATGGAGCGCTTTATTATCAGAACCAAAGTACCATAAGGTGGGACCCTTCCCAATCGCATCGAATATTATAAGGGCAACGAAACAGGTTAACAATAGGTTGCGATTGCAATTGAAGCCCAAACCCGATGGGTCTATAAATCATGTTTAATATGTGTTTGAGTTCCAGTTCCAATTGCATCGGAAAAATGTAGTGAACAGTGGTCAATCGCATCAGACAAAAGTAGAACATCGAAGCAATATATTAAACTAATTGCGATTGCGATTGAAGCCCGGACCCGATGGGCTTATAAACGATGATTAACAAATGTTGGAGTTCTAGTTCCAGTCGCATCGGCAAAATGCAGTGAACAGTGGTCAATCGCATCGGACAAAAGCAGAACATGGGAGCAATATATTAAAATAATTGTGATTGCGATTGAAGCCCGGACCCGATGGGCGTATAAAATATGATTAACAAGTGTTTGATTTCCAGTTCTAATCGCAATCAGAAATCTATGGAGGGTATCAATCGCATCGGAGCAAGGCAGCACAGCAGAGCAAGTTAATGAAGTTTACGATTGCGATCAATCGCAATCGGAAATCGCTGGAGGAGTAGTATATCGCATTGGAAAATGTGGCAGGTGGGCTCGAAAGGGGTTTTTATATGTTTAAACAGGTTTTAGTATTTACACCGAGAGTTGATTTAAGGTATATTAAAAAGGAAGCTTGTATGATTAAACTTTGTATAATTATGCTGAGAAATGAAATTGGGTTATATATATAAAAGATGTTGTTATATATATAAAACGTTATTGCGATTGTATTGAAATGTGCCACGTGGTCTGAGGACCCACGGGCCTCGGCTTAAGGTGGAGGGTGATTATTAATGGAATACAATTGTAATGTGTGCAATCGCATCGGACCATAAAACAAAGGCATGGTGTATGTATGTTCCGCTTGCGGAAATCACCACATCAACAAGACACTTGCTATGGGTAAAGCATTAGAATTCGCCCAAATTTAAAGTCAGAAGTTACATATGTTATATAAAACAATAGTCTAGATGTTAAAATAAATTCTTATCGTGCCGAGAATTAAATTGTGATGTATAAAAAGCACAGTTACAAATGTATGGCATATTGCAGTTACCCTGCGACAGTGAATAAGGAAACAAATAGAGCCGAAAGGGACAAAGACAAAGTCAAAGAAAAGACAAATGCGAAGCTAGCCAAGAGGCTAAATGAGTGAGCTGGAGTTCTCATTGTAATTGAATGTAAATAATTTTAATTTATATTGTTGTGATTCATTGGCAAGTCTCCGTAAGAGAACAAATATCCCACTGTAATGTTAAATTGATACCTACAGTTATATTTTCTAAATGAGCAGATAAAGGAATGAGAAGGCAGAAGCTAAAGAGTCATGACTGTTCACTCAAAATTCCTTGTGAAATACAAACAGTCATGTGAGGAACTCTATAAATAATATCAACTGGATATGCATAAAAAAAAAGGTTAGAAAGAGAAAATATAGATAATACAGATTATAGAAGAGTGAGGTAGAGAATATTAAGAAAAGAAGAGCAGAAAGAGATGCTACAGAACAGAGATGATATATGAGGTAAATCAGAAAACATCTAGTTTGATAAATTGAGGAAGTTGGAGCTTCCCTATCAAGTTGCAGCTTGATAGCCGTCAGTTGTAGCTGACTGAGGTTGGAGCCTCCTATACGTTGGTGCCTGCAAAAAATTGAAGGGAGTTGGTGCTTCCTTGCAAGTTTTAGCTTGCAAAATTGAGGTTGGAGCCTCCTATAGGTTGGTGCCTGCAGAAAAACAGTGGTGAGAGGGAGTTGGAGCTTTCCTTTGCATCAAAACAATAATAAGATGTGGTTTTCTCCCTTTATGGGTTTCCACTTATATATGGTGTCTCTATGCATGATGTTTATGTGTTGATCTGATTTATATCATCCGCTTAATACCTGATACTCTGATATTAAGTCTACTGTTGTATTATATTAATACTTGCTGCTCACATTCTAAGATTACTCACATATTAAATTTCACATGAAATGAAGGGTAAATCAGTTTTAATGAAAAGTTTAAAAAATCCATGAATGTGTTAAACTGATTCACCCCCCCCCCCCTCTCAATTTAACTAAGGGTTCAACAATTGGTATCAGAGTAGGTTCCTTTGTACCAGTTTAACAACTAAAATGAGATTCTAGGTTAACAGAATGGCTAGTAAGGAAGGATGCTCAACCAATAAAGCCCCTTTCTTTACAGGTGCAAATTATGCCTTCTGGAAAATAAGAATGAGGACATACATAATGTATCTAGGAATAGAAGTCTGGGCTGCTGTGGAATTAGGATATGCCCCAAAGGCAACTGACACAGAGAAAGAAACAACACAATATTTTGTGGCTAACGCAAAAGCCATGAATGCCATCTTGAATGGATTGTGTGAAGCAGAGTTTATTAAATTAATGCACAAAGACACTGCCAAAGAGATGTGGGATATTTTGGAGAACATCCATGATGGAGACAAGAAAGTAAAGACTGCCAAACTTAAAGTCTATAGAGCCCAGTTTGAGAACTTAAAAATGAATGATGATGAAGACATTGACAGTTTCTTCCTAAAAGTTGCAGAAATTGTTAACAATATGAAATCTCTGGAAGAAACCATGCTAGAAAGTATAATTGTGCAAAATATTCTAAGCTCTCTTCCATCCAGGTTTAATCCAAAGGTGTCTGCAATAGAAGAAATAGTTGATTGGGAAACCTTGACGATGAACCAGCTACTTGGAAATTTAACAACATATGAGATGAGGCTCCCACAGAAGAAGCCAAGTACGAGGGAGGTAGCGTTTAAAACATAAAAGAATAAAGAAGAAGAGGAAGACATATTCTCTTGCTCGGATGAAGAAGAGGCAAAATTTGTCAAGAAACTGGATAGAGGTTCAGGTAAATACAATGGTAAACTTCCTTTCAAATGCTTTAGCTATGGAAGATTTGGACACTATGCTGCTAAGTGTCCTCACAAGAAAGTAAAGAATCAGGCTCAAGAATCAGAGAAAAATACATCAAAGAACTGGCAGAAAGGAAAGAAGTTCAGCATAAAATCTTTCTATGCTCAACAAGACAGTAGTACATCTGAAGACTCAGATGAAATTTCAAGTGAAGAAGGAACCTTTGAATTTTTATTGATGGCCATAGAAGAACTTGAAGGTCTCCTGCTAGAAGACGAAGAAGAAGAAGAAGGTGAAGTTGACCTTGATGGGGAGCTAAGAAGTGCTCCGGAAGATATTGATAGACTCAAGCTGAAATACAGAAAAAAAAGGACATTCTCCTCAAGTATGTACGAGAAGAACAGAATTCAGAAGTCCTTATGCAGCTAAAGATAGAGCTTGAAGAAGCCAAGAAGATAGAGGACATGTTACTTAAGAAAATCAAGGAGAAAACTCAGGAACAAGAGAAGTTGGAAGAAGAAGTAGTATGTCTCAGGAAGAAATTAGAAAATGCTCAAAGGAAAGTGGCTATAAATTCTTCTCAAACAACAAGCTCTAGTAAATTGAATGAAATTCTGGTTGCTCAAAGATCTCCTATGATAAAAATTAGAATAGGCTATGAAGGAGAATCAAGTAAAAGCAAAGAAAAGGACAACAGAGAGATTATTTTTGTAAAAGAAAAGAAGGATGATGAAGAAGCTCAAAAAATTCCTACAAAAGAAGGAACATGTAATGAGGAAGACAAAGATCAGAAGAAACCTCCAGTAATAAAGAATGCAGTAAACACTAAGACAACAGCAAAAATATCATATGCCCCTGAGTATGTCAAATTTGGAAGCCATCAAAGGAGATTCTTCCCTCTTATGAAGAATGCCACCTGTTATGTCTACCACAAGCTGGGACACATTGCTGCATATTGTCATGCAAGGAGGAGTAATTCAAACTAGCAAAAGATGCAAACATTGAAGAGACTGCCTCAAGCAAACAAATGGAAAAGACAACCTTACATCAGGTATGCAAACAGTTTCTATGGTTACTGTTTTTATTGTAAGGAATTTGGCCATAAAATGATTGAGTGTAGAAAGTATGGACAAATATTGATGTTCAACACCTCAAGGAGGTTTATGAATCAAAGAAATTTTTTTCATACTCACAATTCTGCAAAAATTATGATCAAATTTTGTGTATGCAATAAAGTTGGACATATGCCTTCCAAATGTTCTCTCATAAGATGTAGTTCATCTCCTCACACAAGATACCAAGAAAAAGGGTGCCTCCAGTGGATAAAGAAGGTGAATAAATGTGACTTGGCTCCAACTGCTCAAGAACTGAAAAGCTAGTGGTTTTTGATAGTGGCTGCTCAAAACACATGACTTGAGACAGAAGCAAGTTTATAACTCTTGATGAAAATAAATCTGGCAATGTTACCTTTGGCAATGATAAATCAGGAAAAATAAAAGGAAAAGGCTCAGTCAGCATAGACAATGGTAGAGGAAATGCCCAAGATGTATTATTTGTAGATGGGCTAAAAGAAAATTTGCTAAGTGTCAGTCAAATGTGAAACAAAGGCTATGAAGTTATTTTTAGAGCACAATATTGCAAAGTCAGATCAAGCACCACAGGTAAGACTCTGCTCAAAGGAGTTTGAATAGAGAGTAATGTTTACATTGTGAAAGAGGAATATGAAGCATGTCATCTTAGCAAACTTGAGGAGTCATGGTTATGGCATAAAAGATTGTGACATCTCAGCTTCGATCACATCATTAGACTAAGCAAGAAGAAAGATGTCAGAGACATGCCAGAAATAAAGTAGCCTTCTAATACCTTTTGAAAATCATGTCAATTACGCAAACAGACTCGCACATCCTTCAAGGCCAAAGATGAGTTATCAACAAGAACACCACTCCAGCTTGTGCACATGGATTTGTGTGGACCTGCAAGAACTAAAACACCAAGTGGAGAATCCTACTTCATGCTGATAATAGATGATTTCTCCAAAATGACATGGGTTGCATTTCTCAAGAATAAATCAGAAGCTCTGGACAAATTCAAAATATTCAAAGCATTAGCAAAAAATCAGACAGGATGCAAGCTAAAATGCATCATATCGGACAGAGGAGGTGAATTCACAGATTATGAATTTGCAGAACTATGCAATGAATATGGCATAAAACAACAATTTACTATTGCAGGGACACCTATGCAGAATGGAGTAGCAGAGAGACAAAAAAAATCTGTTCAACAAATTTCCAGAGCCATGATGCAAGAGAGTAATATTCCTCAAACCTTCTGGGTAGAAGTAGTACACATAGTGGTGAATATCCTTAATAAAGCCCACTTAAGGCCAGACAGTGATAATACTCCATATGAACTATGGCATGGGAAACCAACTTCAATTAAAAATTTTAGAATCTTTGGAAGCAAGTGTTACATAAAGAATAATGATGAAAATCTTGGGAAATTTGATGCAAGAGAAGATGAAGGGATTTTTCTAGGATATGCTTCTAGAAGTAAAGGGTACAGGTGCTACAACAAGACTCTTCGAAAAATAGTAGAAAGCATTGACATGAGATTTAATGAAGAACTTCCAAACAATACAAGAGATAGAGACTGTTGCAGTCCATCAGACAACCATGAAGAAGAAAACCAAGATGATGAGGAAACAAGCAAGACAACAGAAGATACGGAGCTGAGTTCTAAATCTCCCTCAAGATATACTCAGAAGAACCATCCTGAAGATTAGATCATTGGAGATAAGAGAGTAGGGGTCAAAACTAGAAGGCAGCTAACTGAACAGTCAGAAGAGGTATACATAGCCATGTTATCACAAATAGAGCCAAAGAGATTTGAAGAAGCCAGTAAGGACAAGTTTTGGGTGAATGCTATGAATGCAGAATTTGACCAAATTGAGAAGAAAAATACCTGGGAACTAGTTCCTAGACCCACTGAGAAAAATTTCATAGGCTCAAAATGGGTATTCAAAAATAAAATGAATGAAGAAGGACAGGTAATCAGGAATAAATCCAGACTTGTCTGCAAAGGATACTCACAAATTGAAGGACTTGATTACGATCAAACATTTGCCCCTGTAGCCAGAATGGAAGCTATCAGAATGTTCCTGGCATTTGCATGCTACGAAAACTTCAAGGTATATCAAATGGATGTAAAATCTGCATTTCTGAATGGAGACTTAGAAGAAGAAGTCTACATGGAACAACCAGAAGGCTTCTCATTAATAGACAAAGAAGACTATGTATGCAGACTGAAGAAGGCTCTTTATGGACTAAAACAGGCTCCTCGTGCTTGGTACTCAAGACTAGATAAATATTTGCAAAAACAAGGATTTAAGAGAGGTGGAGTAGACAACAATCTATACATAAAAGCCCATGAAAATGAACGCCTGATTGTTGTAGTATATGTTGATGACATTATGTTTGGAAGCAATAGAGATGAACTTGCAAAAGGGTTTGCTGAGGAGATGAAATCAGAGTTTGAGATGTCCATGATTGGAGAACTCAGTTTCTACTTAGGACTTCAAATTCAGCAAAAGAACACAGGTACATTCATCTCATAGGAAAAATACTTAAAAGAAATGTTGAAAAAGTTCAAAATGAAGGATTGAAAACCTGTGTCAACTCCCATGATCACGGGATGCAAGCTGTGTGCTGATGATGGGTCTGTAGATATAGATCAAAAACTCTACAGATCCATGATAGGAAGTCTGCTATATCTGACAGCATCAAGACCAGACATCATGCTAGCAGTAGGACTAGTGGCTAGAAATCAAGCAACACCTAAACAAAACCATCTTTTGGCAGTCAAAAGAATATTTATATATATACAAGGAACAACACAGTATGGACTTTGGTATCCTAAAAGCAAAAGCTTAAGTTTGATAGCATACACAGATGTAGATTGGGCCAGCTATGTGGATGACAGGAAAAGCACAAGTGGAGGTGCTTTCTATCTAGGAGAAATTCTGGTGGCATGGTTAAGCAAGAAACAAACATCTATCTCTCTGTCTACAGTAGAAGCAGAATATATAGCAGCAACAACATGTTGTACACAAGTCATGTGGATGAAGCAAATCCTCCAAGACATGAAGGTAAGCATTGATGAACCTATCTCAATCAAATGTGATAATACAAGTGCTATAAGTATATCTAAAAGTCCTATGCTTCACTCAAAAACTAAACATATCCCAATCAAGTATCATTTTCTCTGAGAACAAGTGGCTCAGAAGATAGTAAAACTGGATTATGTACCAACAAAAGAACATACAACAGATATATTTACTAAACCGCTTGCCAGAGAACCATTTGAATATTTGAGAGACAGACTAGGGGTAGTATATGTAAATTCTACTCTCTAATATGAAGAGAAATAACAGTTTCAGGGGGAGATCAACCAGCAAGGGAAGCATGAAAACAAGTCCTCAAGATCAAAAGGATTATGGAAAGAATACATTCAGCATAAAAAAATCAATAAAAGGGCGAAAGGGTCAGTGGTGCAGCAGAAGAGTGGTGAACCTGATGTGAAGCATGAGCAACAGCGTACAAAGTCAGAAAATTTCAGGGAGAGGAAATGCACGAAATATTGAAAAAGGATAAAATCATAGGATCAAAGAATATAAGCTACACTAAGAATTAAAACCCCTTGCCATTGATGTCAAAGGGGGAGGAAGAGCAAGCAACAGGAGAAAGGACCCTAACAGGAAAATAGAGGAAGTGTATTGCCATCAATGCCAAAGGGGGAGACTATTGGAAATATTTTCATTGATGGAAATGAAGGCAGCAAAGACAGAGGCAGACAAAGGAGGTAGCAAAGAAGCGAATGAAGGAAGCAAAGGAAACAGGTAGAGGCAGAGGTAGCGAATATAGAGGCAGAGCCGTTATCACAGCAGGAGCAGAGCCGTTATCAGAGGTAGAGGCAGAGGTAGAGCTGTTATCACAGCAGGGGCAGAGCCATTATCAGAGGCAGAGGCAGAGGCAGAGCCGTTATCACAGTAGAGGCAGAGCCATTTTTTAATTCTGAGAATCGCTACCCCAGCTGGACAATACATAAACACAATTCCGGGAATTGTATAACCCAAGCAGCAAATTATATATATAAATCTCATTCTAGGAATCGTTACCCACGCTGGAGTATATATGCAGCGTATTTACATATATTGCGCCTTATGCACAAAGGTCCAAATCATATGTATTAATATATATGGAGCGCTTTATTATCAGAACCAAAGTACCATAAGGTGGGACCCTTCCCAATCGCACCGGAGATTATAAGGGCATCGGAACAAGTTAACAACAGGTTGCAATTGCGATTGAAGCCCGGACTCAATGGGTCTATAAATCATGTTTAATATGTGTTTGAGTTCCAGTTCCAATCGCATCGGCAAAATGCAGTGAACAGTGGTCAATCACATCGGACAAAAGCAGAACATCGGAGCAATATATTAAAAGAATTGCGATTGCGATTGAAGCCCGGACCCGATGGGCTTATAAACTATGATTAACAAATGTTGGAGTTCCAGTTCCAATCGTATAAGCAAAATGCAGTGAAAAGTGGTCAATCGCATCAGACAAAAGCAGAACATCGAAGCAATATATTAAAAGAATTGCGATTGCGATTGAAGCCCGGACCCGATGGGCTTATAAACTATGATTAACAAGTGTTTGAGTTCCATTTCTAATTGCAATCGGAAATATGTGGAGGGTATCAATCGAATCGGAGCAAGGCAGCACAGCAGAGCAAGTTAATGAAGTTTGCGATTGCGATCAATCGCAATCGGAAATCGCTGGAGGAGTAGTATATCACATTGGAAAACGTGGCAGGTGGGCCCGAAAGGGGTTTTTATATGTTTAAATAGGTTTTAGTATTTATGCCGAGAGTTGATTTAAGGCGTATTAAAAAGGAAGCTTGTATGATTAAACTTTGTATAACTATGCTGAGAAATGAAATTGGGTTATATATATAAAAGGCGCTGTTATATATATAAAACGTTATTGTGATTGTATTGAAATGTGCCGCGTGGTCTGAGGACCCACGGGCCTCAGCTTAAGGTGGAGGGTGATATTAATAGAATACAATTGCGATGTGTGCAATCGCATCGGACCATAAAACAAAGGCATGGTGTATGTATGTTTCGCTTGCGGAACTCACCACATCAACAAGACACTTGCTATGGGTAAAGCATTGGAATTCGCCCAAATTTAAAGTCAGAAGTTACATATGTTATATAAAACAATAGTCTAGATGTTAAAATCAATTCTTATTGTGCCGAGAATTAAATTGTGATGTATAAAAAGCACAATTACAAATGTATGGCATATGGCAGTTACCCTGTGACAGTGAATAAGGAAACAAATAGAGCCGAAAGGGACAAAGACACAGTCAAAGAAAAGACAAATGCGCAGCTAGCCAAGAGGCCGAATGAGTGAGCTGGAGTTCTCATTGTAATTGAATGTAAATAATTTTAATTTATATTATTGTGATGCATTGGAAAGTCTTTGGAAGCGAACAAATATCTCACTGTAATGTTAAATTGATACCTACAGTTATATTTTCTGAATGAGAAAATAAAGGAATGAGAAGGCAGAAGCCAAAGAGTCATGAATGTTCACTCAAAATTCCTTGTGAAATACAAACAGTCATGTGAGGAACTCTATAAATAATATCAACTGGATATGCATAAAAAAAAAAGAAAGGTTAGAAAGAGCAAATATAGATAATACAGAGTATAGAAGAGTGAGGCAGAGAAGATTAAGAAAAGAAGAGAAGAAAGAGATGCTACAGAACAGAGTTGATATCTGAGGTAAATCAACAAACATTCAGTTTGATAAATTGAGGAAGTTGGAGCTTCCCTATCAAGTTGCAGCTTGATAGCCATTAGTTGTAGCTGACAGAGGTTGGAGCCTCCTATAGGTTGGTGCCTGCAGAAAATTGAAGGGATTTGGTGCTTCCTTGCAAGTTGTAGCTTGCAGAATTGAGGTTGGAGCCTCCTGTAGGTTGGTGCTTGCAGAAAAACAGTGGTGAGAGGGAGTTGGAGCTTGCCTTTGCATCACAACAATAATAAGATGTGGTTTTCTCCCTTTATGGGTTTCCACTTATATATGGTGTCTCTGTGCATGATGTTTATGTGTTGATTTGATTTATATCATCTGCTTAATACCTACTACTATCATATTAAGTCTACTGTTATATTATATTAATACTTGCTGCTCACATTCTAAGATTACTCACATATTAAATTGGACATGAAATGAAGGGTAAATAAGTTATAATGAAAAGTTTAAAAAATCCATGAATGTGTTAAACTGATTCACTCCCCCCCCCCCCTCTCAGTTTAACTAAGGGTTCAACATGCTGTTGTTACATGTGTTTTCTGGTTTAATTTACATTTAGTTTCCATCTCTTCCTACACCCTGCTAGGGAGGAAGGGCCCTCCTCTTTAGAGGGACTACAGTGGTAAAGTAGTTGTACTATATTTATTATTTGCTTTGCGTATTGGTGGAGTGTTGTTGTTTCTGTTATGGCTATAAGCAGATCTTCTTTAGTTTCAATACTATTATGTTGTTACACAGATGTGATTAGAAATACTAGCTAGTGTAATTGTTCTGTGGTGCACTAGGTACCATTTAATTTAGGCATGATTACATTCCTGTAGATTTTTTTTATTCCTACACAAGTGTTATGTTTTAGAAATTGATTCAGTAATGATTCCTCTTTATTTTTATTTTCCCCCTGGTTTGATGTATCGACAGAGACAGTGCAAATTCCATTGAAATAAAAGACGTCCCTGGATTGATAATTTATGTGCACTGTCTTAGTCATTTAACACTGATTAATACAGTCCAACACATAGCTTCTTGATGATGAAGATTCTCATGATGGTGTCTATGTTACTACTATCATATGTTCATTCTTATATTGTGTCTGACGGTTGTTGATGACAACCATGAGTTTTCTACCTCACTATTGAGGTCTCTGGTTTTCGTTATAAATGTCACATATATCTCTTAATGTAAATATCATGTAAATACCCATGATGTAACTCATTATAAAATTTATTCATGTATGGGTTATTAAGGTCAAGTCATTTTGTATGTAATCCCATTATTTTGGGAAATTGTTGTAATGTTGAGTAAAACATCTAACCCAATTATGTTAGGTGATTGATGTAATGGATCATGAGTCCTTGATGACAGGAAAGTTCATATTTGGTTGAACCATAGAGTCAAGTACTTCATTGAATATTTTCAATAAAATTAAGCATATGCTCAGGGGGAGCATGGTCAGTATACAATTTTCATACTCAAAAAATCAAATCTATAGTGACCCTCTCTACAAAAAGTAGAGAAGATCAGTCCTCATTTAACATTGGTCAGCCCTTTGGCCTTGATGTAAAAGTGGGAGAGAATATTGGTGTTTGGAGAGATGTATTGGGATAAAATATTGGTTTTTATCTTGGTGTGCTTACAGATTAATTTTCAGGAATTTACAAGTGGTAACCAAAGACGAAAGTGGTTTCTATCAAATCCAAAGGGGAAGGTTGTTGGAATTATGGGTAATGTGTTGTCCTTGATGGAAACCTACTTGATAAAGATGTCAAAATTATGGTAATAGGATGATTATGCAGTCTGGTAGAAATGTGACAGAGATGATGGAGAAAGGAATGGTGCTTTCAGAGACAGAGGAATGATAAAGGTGAAGTTTGGGAAAGTATACACGGGTCCTCAAAAGAAATCTCATGTAGATATGCAGGTATTGTGAAGAAAATTTTCGTACAAAATCCTCACCATGGTAACTTGAATACCAAGTGTATTTACCATGGTTTTGACTCATAGTAATGAGTGCGACAATGATGATTTGATCCCGTTAAATAATACCAACGAAATTACTAAGGCATTGTCCTAAGGTATTGGCTAAGGCTAAATTTATATAAGGAGATGGAGATCAAAGTGTTATATGTGAAAGTTATTGTTTATTAATGTGTATTTTGATTTGAAAAATGTGTGCACCAAGGAGCATGGAGGAGGCTCAAATCTGGTAGATCTAAAAGTATAGTGAAGACCCATGAATATGGTCTCCTGATCTATTTGTGATTATAGCTAACAATGATAGATATGTGGTGATAATGATACTATGACATGAATGTGCGACAATAAGGTTTGTGATGTGTGTGTTGTGGTTGCAATGAAGGTATGATTCAATGATTTCATATTTGTATGTTGGTTTTCCTCAAAAAGGTAGCATACATACCCGTATCTACTTCTGTGTAGTCATGTATATATTCTGCGAAGTATTTTCAATATGTTCAGAATCTATACATTGGTGTTATGCATGGATTTCATATATATATATTGATACACTTTGTGAAAGTCACGTATACATGTTATGGTTTTGCAGTATGACCTGTTGATGATATTTGATCAGTTTTTTTCTTGTTTTTTTTGGTTATCGATGATGCATCTATCATGATAATTTGTGTTTGACAATATTGATTGGGTTAAACAAGACTTGGTATATTGATCAGTGATGCTGATGCATTGTGATTGGGTTTTCAGTAAGTTAGCATTGATGTATCTATTGTGATTAAGTATTCAGTGAATGATCCAGTTATTCAGGTTGAAAAAAATCTCAATAGTCAGTGATTTGAGATATGTACGCAAGTATTCTACAAAGGAAGCACGTACACATGCACTTGTGCTACAGAGACATAGCGTATAGTTTTTCTGACATATGTTTGATCATGGTTTGCAGTGACAACATTTGGTTTCTGTGATGAACATTATATGTTCTGGTATACTTATGACTGGTTGTGAATTGATATGATCTGATGTGGATTGGTTTTCTCTAGTTTCATTAGTTGATTAAGATTCAGTGATTAATTTGATGATTCAGTTGGCTCAGTGATTGGGTGATTTTATTCAGTGATTGGTTTCACAATTGTTACTTGGTTTGGGCTTACTGATGAAAGTGGGTCTAGTATGAAAGTATGATGAAAGGTGGCCTACAATTTTTATGGCTTGAGTCAAATGGATCTAATATGAAATATTATAAAATTTGGTCCATAAGATGTTGAGGGTTGGAGCATTCAGTAAGGGATTCAAATATTCCTTCCAGTGATAGCTAGTAAAACTATTCAGGGGGTAGGAGCTCCCTTCTGGTAGGAGGTGGTAAACAAGGTTAGGTGGTAGGATCTCCCTTCCAGTAGTAGCCAGAAAATGAGATTAGGGGGTGGGACCTCCCTTCCAATTGGTGCTTGAGAATAAGAATATTGTAATATGTTTTACTTTATAATAAAATAAGCTGACATAGATGATGGCATCGGTAATTTTCTCTCACACTGGGTTTTCACCTAAAATCCTAGTGCTCATGTGTGTTGATATGTTTCTTGTGTGTTGATGATCTATATTCTCTTTATAGCTCATTTTTTTTTCTTAATGAATGAATAATGAAGTAATGATGCACTGATTAAATATTAGCATCTGATGAAATATATGAAAAGTTAGTTAATCAGATATCCGTAGTTTTTATTCATCACAGTCACGTACATACATGGGTTCCCTAAATAACGGTAGCATATGGAAATCAAAATAAGAAAATAAAATTTTAAGTGAGTTTAAAATATTGATTTAAAACCCCCCTCCCCCACCCCCATGCCCTAGTATTTTTCCCAACAAAATGACATAATGACAAATATTTTCATATAAAACTTGAACAAGAACTAACCTTGGGCATGCCTAGTCCATAACAATATTTAGTCAAACACAGGGAAAACACGTAAGATGGAGGTCATGAATGCATATATGATCATAATAGTCGGATATTCATCTAAGAATCACCAAGAAGGCCCTATTACCTCTCCACACAATTTCAAAAGCACTTGTTATTCCATACATTCATCAACCAATCAATAACTAAATAATTCATGACAAGAGCCATAGATAATACACATCATATAACTAGAAAATAACCATAAAATATCCAGCATGGAAACCATGGAAACTCAACCACAATATCACCAACATAATCACTAAAAATGCTCATATATAATAATAGGAAAAATTTTCATATTAACATATGAAAATACTAACAAAGTCAATGACTTCCACATACCACCCGAACATATATTGGGGTTGAACAAAATCTCTCTTTCATCCAATCACCCCTGTGCCATATTCCAAGAATGAATATGGGATCTCATGGAATAATCCAAGGTAAGACCTAACCAGAGTTTCCAAAGGCCAAACCACCTCAACCCTCAACCACGATGATTCTACCTCTACGGTCAGACATTCTAAACATTAACTAGATCGATATCTATCCAAGTTGTCTAGGGCTCTAGGAACTATTAAATCAACCCAAAACCTTCTAAGACTCTAGGGAGTTTGTCCAACCCAACTCCAAGTACTAATAACTCAACCCACCAAGTGCTCCAGAGTGTTTTTCCCAACCTAGGCTCCAGGACTAGTAACTCAACCCAAGTTGTTCCAGGGATTCTAGATTTTTTGTTCCAACCCATACCCATAACAAACATGAGCACCAATCCGAAGAAAAATCAAGTGGAAAAATCCATAAAACCATGGCTATCTAGTTAATATAAAGGCAAGGAAAAAACCATTGTTAATCTAGGAAAATATCCATGCCAATGACAACACATAACCAGAAAATCACATGCATATACCATGCATCCAAAAATCAACAAGGAAATCCTACATGCAACCTATTACCTAAAAATCAATTCAATTGTAGTTGTGGATCTAACTATTCCCTTTCTCTTTCCTTCTTTCCTTTTTCTTACTTATCCAAATCCATTGTATTCCAAAGTGCTCCAAGAATGCTCCAAGATTTTTCTAAGTGTCACAAGTGTATGAGAGAACAAATGAGAGCTCCAAAGCTAAAGTGAAAAAATCTTGTGAATTGATCGTCGTAAGCCTTTTTATCATTGAGGCCTCGATTTTCTTCATTTTACTTCATTTTTTCTTCAATTTCCCTCTAATTAAAATGTGTGTCCCTTCACCTTCCTTTTCTTCTGTTTTCCTTTATTTCATAAATAAAATGCCAATTATTTCCACTTTTTCTTTGCCAATTTTCATAGCTAATAATTAATCACCAGTGATACCCATCACTATGTTTTTCCTAACATTCACCTTGGAATATGTGTCCCATGACCTTCGTCCTATTTTATTTACTTGGAAAATCAAATAGGGTTTGTTACAAATCCATCCTGAGTAACCACGGTCCCTTATGATCTACTTTCTAGTGGTTATACAATTCCTTAAGGAACCTTATCCTATACCAACTGTTGGACATTAAGTTTAAACTAAGAGGGGGTGTGAATTAGTATTCAAAAGTTTTTAACAATATAAATAATTATATAAAAAAACCATACAACAACCAAGATGTGCTTAAATGAACACAAAATTAACATGGAAACCAGTTTCGGTGAAAAAAATAAAACTTCTTTTGATTAGATGAATTTGAAAGCACCAACTTGAAATTACATCAGCATTTGTAGGCACCAACCTATAGGATAAACCAATCCCCTTTTGTTTGCAAGCACAAACCAGAAGGTGACAATGATCCCTTTTTATTTGCACGCACCAACTTGCTAAAGACAAAAATCTCCCTCATATTTATAGGCACGAACTTGAAGGACACATCAATCCCGTAATATTTATAAGCATCAACCTGAAGGAGATACCAATCCCCTAATATTTATAAGCACCAACTTGAAGGAGACACTAATCCCCTAGTTGTTACAGGAACTAACTTGAAGGAGACACTAATCCATTAATCTTTATAGAGACCAATTTGAAGGAGTCACTACTCCCCTAATCTTTACAATCACCAACCTAAAGGAGAAACCAATTCCTTAGCCTTTACAAGAACCAACCTGAAGGAGACACCAATCCCTTAGTATTTATAAGAACCAACTTTCTCTACTACTCAGATGCCATTTTCATAGATATTTAGACTTAGATCCAATGACTCTTAATTTAAATTTCACTCAAACAACAATCTTTAACTCTAGATCTACTTTATTTCTTTGATATTTCTTTGCAACATACTCTTCTTTTTTGGTGCTTGATCCAATCAATCTTCCACTAGATCTTTGTTTCACCTTCTCAAATATGTTATGCACATGATAATTTTCCTAATATAACTCCTCAATTATTACATCAACTCTTCTTATTGGAGATTTATTTTCACAAAATAGCTTCACACAATAGTTCTATACTCATTAAAAACTAAATCGTCATTCTAAACAATTCATATCTTTGGCATTCTTCAACTTCAAAATTTTCAAAAGACTCTTGAGCATACTATTTCTCAATTATGGAAAATCAAGCACTCAAATCATCTTTATTTCTTGTAACATGGTTTTTTCTCATGAATTCTCATGAATTTCCTCTCATCTCTTTTCCCACAATAGTATTATACTTACACTAAATGATAACTCTCATTGCATAATAATACACTCAATTTTCACGTCATTTTTTCTATGTTTTATGTTGACAGACTTCAAGATTTTCCCTTGATTTAGAAATATTTATTTTATCAACTTTGTTATTTGTGCACTTGAAGCATTAATTATTTGGCCTTAGCACTTTATCTAGAATTGAGTCTCCTTCTGACCTAGGGATGGTAACCATAGGCTTAAACCCTCGATGCTCTACGCACTCCCTAGATGTCGAGTGCCTCGATACGATGATATCTATCAATTGTCATATTTCTGCATGGCGAAAATGTCTTTATTACTCAGGCCAATCACATATTGCATTAATTTTAAATTGTTTCAACCTCATAGTTCCAAGTAGCCCAATATGGGTCCTATGCAAACCATCCTTTGGCTATGCAAAAATCCTTAGGTTTTGGCCATTTTTGGCAAAAAAATACACACATAAAAACTTCACCATACACAGTCGTAACATGGATCCTAAGACCTTTGGGTCTATCTTTTCAGTCCATGGTGGAGGAAACATTAACTGCCACTTGTCCCTTTTTCCACCTCGTTAATGCCACATTTTACTACCCCAAATCATATCGGCTCGACCTTAGATTTTTACACTAAAATGGCACTTTGATGCTTAGTACGTTGGAACCCTAGAGAGGGACCCACCGTAAATAACTATGTTTCCTACCAATTCACTCTCCACGTTAACTACTACGACCAACTATTGCTTGCCACGTTTTCAAATGTTGGTGTGTACCTCTCACATGTCACTTGCAAATATCATTGAAGTGGCCAAAAATGCCAAATATGCATGCCACGTGTCGCGAGTTGTGGTTTCCACATCATCAACCTTGTCTCCTGTCATCCATGTGGAATTTCCACATCATATTGATGCCATGTCATACTACATGGGGGTTTTAGTATCCTAGTATAGTTAAGATTCCTTTATCTTATCTTGATATGCACTTAATCCTAGCTAATTAATTGTTAAGTGTGGATTAAGGGAAGTGACTAAGATGGGAATAGTTCACAACAAATCACGATTTTCATGTTATAAGAAAAAATTGGCCCTATTAAATTTTCCATATGGGACCATGTTTGTGGGCCCTTTCACCAATTCATGGCCTATCATGTGAGTTCATACCAAATTTCACCTTTTGAGCTTATATTGATACCCACTTCCTAGGGAACTCTATACTAGCTCGTGCTCCAATGATATGGACCCTTTTTTGGTCCCTAGTCTACTGGGATTATCTATGCTAACTTGAGATCTTATCTGTCTTTACTTCTAGGGGAAGTCTATATCGACCCTTGCTCCAATTTTGTGGTCCCTACTATTGATCCCAAACCTATTGGGCTAGTCCATACTAGCTTTCACTCCATGCATACCAGTCCTTGGCCTAGCCTAGACTCCAATCTACCATATTGGAACTTTTATCATGCTAGAATTTTTTTTATCTGCCTCACTTCAAACATGCTTTTCTCATTCCTTTGGAGTTAAAAGAAGTGACATATACCATTGGAAAGGTCTCAGAATACGCTATTCAACCATGCACCTTTCATTCTCATTTGAAGCGTCAAACTAGAGAAGAATGGCCTCAAAGATTGGTTACCCAAACAACAACTTCATCCTTGAAATCAAGCTAGATAATGTTAATGACAACACAAACAACAATATTGACATAAATGGGTGGAAATGTAAAGTTGGGTTACACTTTTTGCCCTTTTTTGAGAAAAAACTTTCATTTTTTTCAGTTCTTCACTGCAAGCTAAAACAATTTTTTTGTTTAGAATTTCATTTTGTGATAAAAATAAAAGTTTTCAGAATTTTTTTTATCTTTCTATTACTTATTTTTTGGAATTTTTTTATACACATTTGTTATGTCAACTTAGCATTTCTTTTAGTGTGTGTTTTTTAACAATCAATGGATTCATAAGAAGTCATGTTAATACACAATGTTGTATTCTTTGAAAATTTGTGTTTTTGAGAAACAAAATATGTTACAAAAATCTAGACAGAGTCTACTTCGGTTTCATCATATTTACAAAGCCAATGAATGCATAACATAATTACTAGAATTTTTTGAACTGGTCCAATATGAAAAACTGCATATTTTGAATATGTTTCGCGACGCATGAAATTTCTTAACATATAAGTTATAAACTAAAAATATAAAAGCTACCCATTAGAGACAACGGACCAATGTAATGTACGATAATTTTTTCAATTTTTTTTACCATGTATTTCGGAAGATACAGAATTTTGATTTCACTGAATCATAATGACCTTCAGAAATTGTTTGCATCCGTTTTATTACAAAATTAATTAAAATTAGTAAATATTTATGAAATTCCATGAAATTTATATTTCTTGAAAGTAGATTCAATTCTGAAAATGCTTGTCTTGGTTCCGACACTTAATTCAAAATGTTTCATGGAGTTTAGTTAGTCCAAAGTTGCAGAAATATATTCAGGGCTTGGCTCTACGTAACTGGTGATGTGTTAGTTCAGCCATACTCTTAAACAAAGTTCGGCCGAACTGTTTTTCGCGTCGACGACACGTTAAATCAAACAAAAAAGTATTTTGGCCGAACTATTTATTAAAAGTTCGGCCGAACTTTTACTTAACTTTCCGTCAGCCAGAAAGTACTGTCGAGCCCCTACAAAAAAACATTTCACGACAATATAAATTGCCATGAAACCATTCATTATTTTCGCATATTTTTGCACTTTTGGTCTGATTTTACAAAATTCTTGATCTGATTTTGCAGAGAATTGTTTTGGGTTTAAGGAATTTTCTTGGAAGTACATCCAAAGGACTTCAAAGGACTTTTCTTTGAGACACATATTTTCATACATTTGATCTGATTTCGCAAGGAATTTTTTTGGGTTTAAAGAATTTTCTTGGAGGTACATTCAAAAGACATTTCTTGGAGGTATGTGATACATTTTTTTGGGCTTTTTTTTTTTTTTAAAGTATGGATTTGGGATTAATTTCGAAAGGACATTTTTTGGTTTTGGGTTGAAGTAAATCTTTTATAATGATTTTTTTTAAATGAGTTTTTGTGTAACTTTTTAAATGAAATTTTTTTGTATGACTTGGAAGGAAATATTTTACTCTTCCTTTCATTTTTATAAGACATTTTTTCCTTGAATTTTTTAAAGTAAGTGTTTTGGATTGGAGTATGTATTTTTTGCAAAAAATTTAAAATAAGTTTTTTTTAAATTAAATCTTTTGTGATTTTTTTTTTTAATTGAGTTTTTGTCTAAATTTTTGAAGGAAATTTTTTGAACTTCATACTCTATTATCATGGGAAATCGAAGAAATTGTACGAGAAAATATGATCGAAAAAGAGACCCTGAGGAACATAGAGAAGAGACGAGACAATCTCGCAAAAGAAAAATAGAAGCACTCTCAAATATTGAAGGGGAAAATCAACCTCAACTAGAAGTTGAAACAGGTATGTAAATGTAAATATTATGATTTTGATATATTTAAAATTTTCCTAGTGTAAAGTGTGAAGCTTAATTTTTATTTGATGAACTAATTTGAAAAATATTTTGCAATGTAAACAGAGAGAGATATTCCTGAAAACATTGATGATGAGATACAAAATTTTTAAAGAGAAAGTGAAAGAGATATTGAACCAATAATTGAAGATGGTGAAAATGATGAAAGAAATTCAAGTGAAGAAATTGAATCACAAGGTATGTACATATGTACATATATATGTGTGTGTGTGTGTGTGTGTGTGTGTGTTGAACACATGCATGTATTATTGAAATTATACATATGTTTATTAATTTATCTATTTATTGAATATGTAAACTTATTATGTACTATTCATTCGAATATGTACAAATGAAATCAATGTCGATGACGAGATGTTAGAAAATGTTGACATTCACACATATGGAGATAAAAAAAATGACCATTATATACAATATCGTGTTAACCACATTTTTTAGAAGTATTTCATAAAGGAAAATGTGACAGTTCAAGCCCAAATGTTGAAAGGCCTCCTATCATTAAGGAAATTAAAAGAAGCTATGACTTTATTGGCTATTTGAAAATCAACCAAAGATAAAAAAATGAAGGAAAATTTGATACAAAATATAAATAGTGCTATAAATTAAATGAAAATATCTAGATAGAAAAATGTTTCATTTGTACGTAGAGCAATACATATGGCAGTGGTTTCATCAAGTACTAAAGAGAATCTCTTGGTAAAATCTATGGCACGAACATTAGGAACCTCGCAAAAAACTTTGCACAAACATCAGAAATTTCAATTACAAATAGATGTAAATGATGAACTTGCTTATTGGAGAGCTATTTGTAGGCAACCTTATAAAGATAGACTTAGAGAAAATGTTAAAAAAATAATATATGAATATTGGAAGAACAATTCGCGTGTTTCGCCAACTGCAAGGCATGTGATGCGAAGAAGAATAACACAAAATCAGTACGAAGAACATGAAAAATATTTCTTGGAAACCACTTAGATAGAGTTATTCAACAAGTTCAAAGAAGAGAATCGTCAAATTCATGTTTCAATCAGTGCTTTTGTTCAACAAAAACCATGGTATGTAAAACCTATCACCGTACGCGACACTTGTTGTTGCCGTTATCATGTGGAATTTGAGTTATATTATGACACATTCCTTGATTTCGGTAGAACATTATGGAAGGATTCACCTCCTCCTTTCACTATCCGTGATTTCATATCTCAAATTCTATGTGAAAGAGAAAGCGATGAACTATTTTACAAAAAGAAATGTGTTGGTGGTAAAAAATGCGATGATTGTGGAAATTTGACTAAATTTAAAAAAAAATATCGTATTGATATAAATGATCAATCATTGTCCAACATGAAAGTGAAATGGAAGAGATATGAATATATCCATACATCGATTCAAGGTGAAAATAGTGTTAAAAGAATTGAATTACGAGAAGAAGAAATTTTGTGATAGACTTTTTGAGAAACTTTGAGGCAGAAATTTACAAATACACCAAGCATTCCCATAGAGCTTGATGGCAAGACTTGAAATTCAAAAAATCCTGTGAAGTTTTTCCACCAGGGACCATTTTTTCAGTAATTGATTTTGCAGAAAACTACACATTTGTTCCACAAAAATAAATTCAAAGTGAATACTATCGTTCTGACCAAGTCTCCATGCTCGTCCATATTCTATATAGACATGCTGAAAAAATGTCAAACATATAGAAATCACCAATGAAAATCTACATATTATTAAATAATATCACTTTTATATCAGTGACGATCGTACACATGATACATATTTTCTACAACATTGTTTTGGAAAAATTTATGATTCCTTGAAAAATCGTGGAATAACATTCAATGAACATTGGATATGGTCAGACGGATGTGCAGGACAATTGAAATATGCACGATCATTCTTTTGGTTGTGTTGTCTTCATAAGAAAACCTACATTAAACATTGTTGGAATTTCTTTGAGACTGGCCATGGAAAAGGAGAACATGATGGTGCAGGGGCATGCATAAAATGAGCAGTTCGAAGATATCAAATGAACCCCTCTGCAAGCCGACTTGTGGACGCGAAAGAATTTTTTCAATGGTGCATCGCTACTCTAAGCCATGAGACTAATCGATCAAGGGAAGTGCGAAGGTACATTCAATTTAATTTTTATTGAATATCTAATTAAATAAATAGTGTACATTTATCACAATGATTATCTTTGATTGTATTTTGATATCATATTTACATTCTTCTTTAAATTTTCCAGATAAAGGTTTTTTTGGCATATTGGGATTGAAGACATAGATAGATCAATTGGAAATGATGTTGAAATAATAAAAGGGACTCGAAAATTACATTCAATTAAAAAAAAATCGTCCAGAAATGTGTTTGCATTGGATAAAAGAAAATATTCTTGTTTTTGTCCTGTTTGCATAGACAACACAAAATCCAATGATGTTTGTGAAAACAAAATGTATGTAAAAGATTAAAAACATACAGAGCTAAATACAAAGGGAAAAATTTCCGTTGAAATGTTTGAAGAAATGCAATTAGAGGAGACTACAATATCATCTGATGGTGATCGAGTTTTTGATTTTGTTAGAGAAGGTAACATTTGAATTTCTTTCTAATGATAAAGATCTAGAAATAAATTTGAATATATGTATAATTTTGTCAAGTTTTTTTTATTGTACAAGAGATGTCTTTGTTGTAATTTCACCTACTGACAACGATGAAAATGTGAAGTATTATTTGATGCATTGCATGAAAAATGAAATTATTAGAAGACTATAATGATCACGAATTTCCATATGAAAGAGGATCTATTATACTGAAAGGTTATTTTTTCAGACAAACTAATCAAAGTGGGATTTTTTTTTTACTTTGAAGACTATGAACCTAATTTCATAAGTTTTCAATATATTCACTTGGTGTGTGTAGCACGCATAAATTTGATCGAGGTTCAAACAAAGAAAAAAATGAATATTAAGAAATGGAAAATGTCAAAATCCGATCATGAACGAATTATTGAAGATGGCATTCCATTGGAATTTTTTTGATTGAACTGCCCAACAATTTATTCTCTTTGGATTATATGTTCTAGAACTTCCAGTACTCAATTAAAATTTGATATGCCTTGTTATGTTATCTATGCAAGTGTTTGCACATGTACAAATTGTTTTGGTACATGCAAACTCTAGTATCAACTAAAAGTAGCTTTTTTATACATGCATTGATGAAAAATGTTGCATACATATTGGATATATATGTATATGTTCTAGAATGCAATTAATTGTTCAAGTAGTTTTACTATGTGCATTGATGAAAAATGTTTCACGTACTCAATATATATGTTATAGAATGCAATTAACTGAAAGTAGTTTTTCTATGTGCATTGATGAAAAATGTTCCATGTACTTGATATATACATGAACTCAATGCACACAGTTTTTCTTATGGGGTTTTTTGGTAAAAAGTATCCACAATGTAAATAAATTATCCGTAGTATAATTTTGTATGAAGATTCCTTTCAGACAAGAGACTCATAGCACTTCTTCGACTTTTGGTGGGATTTGACCCACATCTCTATTCCTGATTGAAAATCTAGTACAAAATTTGTCTGTCCAATGGTCGAATATGTTCTATGTGCATTAATGAAAAATTTACATACTACATACTATTGTTTGAGTGAATTTTTTTAAAAACTTACCAAATGTACTTCAACCATGTCTAAAAATTGAATTTTAAAAACTTTTTGATTATATCAAAACAACTTACTTCACATGTCATGCCAGTTGCAGTTCAACTATCCAATAAAAACATTAACCATTTAACATTATATCACATGCCGAATGTAGATTAAAATGGTATCCAAAACTTAGTTTTAAATTTTTTTTGATTATATCACAACATTACTTCAAAACTTAGTTTTAAAAACTTTTTGATTATATCACAACATTACTTCACATGATTAATGTACTTCAACCATCCAAAACTTGGGTTTTAAATTTGTTTTGATTATATCACAACATTACTTGACAATCCATCCAATTGCAGTTCAACTATCCAATAAAAACATTTAACATTATATCACATGTGCCAAATGTAGATTGAAACCATCCAAAACTTAAGTTTTAAAAACTTTTTGATTATATATCGTGCAACATTACTTCACATGCAATGCCAATTATAGTTCAAATATCCAATGAAAATAGTTAACATTATATCACATGTGCCAAATGTAGATTGAAAGCATTCAAAACTTAAGTTTAAAAAACTTTTTGATTATATATCGTGCAACATTACTTCACATGCCTTGCCAATTATAGTTCAACTATCCAATAAAAAAATTTAACATTATATCACATGCCAAATTTAGATTGAAACCATCTGAAATTATAGATCACAACATTACTTCACATGCACCTATTACTTCACATGCCATGCCAATTGTAGTTCTTGACTATCCAATAAAAACATTAAATATCACATGCCAAATGTAGATTGAAACCATCCAAAACTTGAGTTTCAAAAACTTTTTGATTATATCGTGCAACATTACTTCACATGCCATGCTAATTATATTTCAACTATCCAATAAAAACATTTAATATTATATCACATGCCAAATGTAGATTGAAACCATCCAAAATTCTAGATCACAACATTACTTCACATGCACGTATTACTTCACATGCCATGCCAATTGTAGTTCTTGACTATCCAATCAAAACATTAAACATTTAACATTAAATATCAGATGCCAAATGTAGATTGAAACTATCCAAAACTTGAGTTTTAATTTTTTTTTAATTATATCATGTAACATTACTTCACATGCCATGCCAATTATAGTTCAACTATCCAATAAAAACATTTAACAGTATATCACATGCCAAATGTAGATTGAAACCATCCAAAACTTAACTTTTAATTTAACAAAAAATTGTAGATTACAACATAACTTCAAATGCCAAATGTACTTCAAGAATCAAAAAATTAAATTTTAAAAACAAAACAAATTATAACACATCATTAAATAACATGTCGAATGACTACAATATTACTAGTAGTTCAATTATCCAAAACTTAACTTTTTGGAACAAAACAAATTATATTAACACTTAATAAAATATGTCCAAAAATTGTAGATCTCACAAGTATCAAGTATCAAGTTATATATATATATATATATATATATATATGACAGTGCATCAAGATAATATATAAACAAGTAAATTTAAGACTATCTAAATCTTGAAATCAAATCTACAAATCATGTCCATCAAATAGAGATGGATGTAGCGTCTTTCCTATCAGGGTCTCAATCCGTGCACTATCATGCGAAGCCTGGGAAACCTGTACACAATGCACATGTACAAACATTAAAATTTGATGTTTTAAAAATGAGTGAGAATATATATAGAACTTCATGTAAAAAACAAAATATATAAAAAAAAATCATGCAATACCTCATGAGGTTCCCTCTCCATTTGTTCACCTGCTACAAGTCCCCCCCCCATGGGAACATCTGCAACGGTAAATTGTATAATATACATGTACAATTATATATATATATATATATTAAAATATTTCAAATGAAAATGCACGTGTACATATATAAACTTATTTTCAATAATATTAAAAAAAAGGTTAGACAACTTGTTCAAATGGTTGAAATGGTGTGGATGTTCCTATCTCCGTCGCTCGAGTCCATGGATTAAAGAAATCTTCTATAGGAACCTAAAATTCAAAATTTTAAAAGTACAAAATAACTTAGGATCAAGATCTCAATTTATAATAGAACTTAAATAAACAACAATTTATAAATTATAACTAAATTTAAAACATACACACACACACATATATTTAAAAGTGAAAAATTGAATACTTCTGCAGGTGAATTTGGGACATCTCCTAAGAGAGGCTCCAAATGAAAATCTCCAAGAACCTAAAATTCAAAAAATTTAAAATAACTCAAGATATAGATATATATATCTCAATTTTTAATGGAACTTTTTGAGGTGGAATATATATATATATATATATATATATAACTTAAACATAATTTTTAAAAGTGAGGAATTGTCCATACTTGTTGTGGATGTGGCACATCTCCTAAGGAAGTAGAAGGTACATCTCCCAAGGAAGAAGAAGGTACCGCCATCCCAAAAAAATTGGATGGAATCAGAATCTGTTAAAACATTTTATCATTATATATACATACATGTACATGTGTGCACAATTATTTATTTTAAAAATATCACTTAAAAAACACTAACATTTGCCAACATATCTTGATGGTGAGACCCATCTGCATTGTTTGAACCAGAAGTCTTGAACGTGATATTAACATTTTCGACATTCATCATGCATGAAAACTGCAAATGGTGTTTTAAAATATAATGATACATTTTTGTTAGATTAATGTACATACAAATAAATGTGCACATGTACATACACGTGTATTTATTACAAATTGTACACATGTATGTGTTAAAATAATTGAACCCTAAGGTCATTAACACATACTGTTCTCGTGCCCTCTTTCTCATGAAGAATTAGGTCTTGAAAACAATTGCAACAATTATTTGCATATATTCGAAGATATTCAACATTCACGTTGTCAATCTCTTCATATGTACAATACACAAAATTGGCACGTGCATTTTCACGTGCTCTTTGTCGATTTAGACAAACATCGACTCCACACAATCTGTTGTAAACATTGTCAATCATGACATCCATTGTTTCTCAACTTATTTGAGAAGTCGCATCCATCTCTGACCACAGAGTTATGACCCGAAAAGGTCGACTCACCAATGGTGGCTCAGGGCGAGGCAACTGCACATCTCGCTTAACGCCCTTACAGTCATACAATCAACCTTTCCCTGAACCAAAAAATTCTGACGGAAGGTCATTGTAGTTGGGTTTCATATTCAAAAAAAAATTTGTGTAAAATAATTATGAAAAATAAACAGGAACCTCATCGTTCCATGGGAGCCTTCAATAGGCCAGAAGGTGCCTATCATACAAATAGTGAGCTATAGTTGGGTGCTTGAAATATTGCACCTTCAGCATTTTTCTTTTTGGCCCTTCCTTGAAATTAAACATTGACTTCGTCGTATCTCTTGTAACTCTTTGTTTTACATCCTCCCATTTATCGGGACCCATTACTGTTTCCTTTCTCTTTATCATGACTTCTACAAATGTATCAATTTTTGGCCCAAGATTTTTGTACACATTTACTATTTCACCCATCGAATGTGTAACTATTTCAAGGCTTTGTCAACTCTCAGTAGGTAAAGTCAAAGCCACGAGATCTCTCCGTAATTTTGCATGAATTTGTTGAAACCTTTCTAAGGTGCATTGCACCATGTTTCTTTCCCATGGTATATCAGAAATGTTGGCCAGATAAGTTATGGTGGGTAAACAACCTTCTTCTTGAATATAGCATTCTTCTCTGCATCTATTTTGACCAATATTTGGAACATTTTCAACCTCTGCATCAGTATATATAAAATTTTGTATATTATAAAAAACACATGTAAACAAATTTGTACAAATTCAATGAAAAAAATATTGAAATTGATGGCAACCTCGACGTGGTTGGTTAGCATCTTCTCCACCCTGAAACTGTTGAGACCCAGAATGACCCTGCTGGGAACCAGCACCACCAGTCGTTGATTGGCCTCTGGGAGAATAAATATCACCCCCTTCAAGCAACCTGCTACCACTTATTGATGGCCCTCTAATGGGATTTGAACCACCACCAACCTCTCGAGAGGAGATAAAAGCTTCATAAACAAATACGAATTTATAATCAATTGAAAAATACATTCATGTACATATAAATACACACGTACATATTCATTGATTAAATTGCGTTCAAACCATACCATGACTGGGTGAACCCTAGGCATCCATGGCTGGAGTAGAGACCCTTCTTTTCTTATTGGCTCCTAAAAAATAAAAAATGAAACTTATTTTAACAACTAATTTAACTCACAAAGTTGATAAAAAATCGATTCCATATGTACACACATGTATGGAGATTTAAGATTATATTTAAATTTACCATGAACAGCTCTCGATCACGATCCTTGATCCTCCCCTCTCGTAGAGACATGGGATTATGTTGATCTTCGTCGTTCATCCTCCATGATATATATATATCTATGGTGGACATTTACAATTAATTTTTTAAATAACTAATTTAAATAAAATTCAAGATAAAGTTCAGAAAATTAATGTTTAATTTAAAGTGTAAACAAATTATGTCGATGAATAAATTTTGAAGGAGAGCGTCTCAACACTAATTCATCTTTAAGAGATGAATCTCAAGAAATTTTGAAGAAGAGCGTCTTAAAACTAATTGGACGAATTTGCTAGTATATTCATTTTCCTTTGGATGACTTTGCTAGTCACAATATTGGAAAGCACATATGTAATCACTACATTCCCTGGATTGGGATAGCAAGAAACTTCTATGAATAATTTCCATTTTTCAACCATATGTAATGGTTTTATTATCCCTAAAAAAAACAAATTCAATAAAAATATATATATTATTTATTGACATTTATTGCAAATGCATGGGAGAAATGAAAAACTTATATTTAAATCTATTCCAGAGATTGACTGTAGAGGCATTTACTAGATATGTCACCTTTCATAAAAGATGATATACAAAGGCTACCTCACCCTTTGCAGACTCTACCTATATAACTACCATGGATATTAAAATGAAAAAATTCTAATTAGATAGATATTCTAAAGATTGAATGTAGGGGCATTTCCTAGATTAGGTTTTAAAACCTATATGTTTCGTATCAAATCACTTTTGGTTTCAATGGGAAACTTTTACAGCTAATTTTTGTTTTACCTGCTGAATATAAAAGATTTTTTCTCTCTCATTGTTTGAGACCATGGATATGAAAATGAAAAACTATATACTTGGTTAAAACCTATGTTTTGTATCAAATTACGTTTTCTTTCTAAATACTGCTGGAAATGTTGTCATTGATGGCAAAGGAGGCATAAAAGAGAGAGACAGGCAAAGGAAGAAGCGAATAAAGAGACAGAGCTGTTATCATGGCAAAGGAAGCAGCAAAGAGAGAGACAGGCAAAGGAAACAACGAATACAGAGACAAAGTTGTTATCATGGCAATGGAGACAGCAAAGAAGCAAATGAAGGAAGTATAGGAGATAGGCAGAGGTAGAGGAAGTGAATATAATAGAGGCAGAACCGTTATCAAAAGTAGAGGCAGAGGCAGAGCCGTTATCATAGCAGTAAAGGCAGAGGCAGAGCAACAGAAGCAGCAGAGGCAGAGACACAGCTATTATTGCAGGTGAATATATATATATATATATATATATAACTAAATTCCGAGAATCTCTACCTCAGCCGGAGGATATATGTATACAATTCCAAGAATCTTTACCCAGCGGGGCATGACACATAACATAAATATAATTCTGGGAATCATAACCCAAGCGGCAATGTAATGCATAGTTAATATAAATTTCATTCTGGGAATCATATACTCTAGTGGCAAAGTATTGCGCTTTATATTCAAAGGACCAAAACACACACACACATATATATATATATATATATATATATATATATATATATATATCTCTATGTGTGTGTGTGTGTGTGTGTGTGTTTGTGTGTGTGTGTAGCCATATGCAGCGCGAGATCCAAAGAAATGTATTAATATAAAGTGGGACCCTTCCTAATCGCATCGGAGATTATAAGGGCAGCAGAATATATAAACATAAAATTGCGATTGCGATGAGATTCCGGATCCGATGGGCTTATAAACTATGATTAACAAATGTTTGAGTTCTAGTTCCAATCACATCGGCAAAATGTAGTGAACAATGGTCAATTGCATCGGAAAGAAACAGACCGTCGGAACATATATTAAAAGACTTGCGATTTCGATTGAAGCCCGGACCCGATGGGCTTATAAACTATGATTAATAAGTATTTGAGTTCCAATCACATCGGAAAAATGCAGTGAACAGTGGTCAATCGCATCGGAAAGAAACAGACCGTCGGAACATATATTAAAAGACTTGCAATTGCGATTGAAGCTTGAACCTGATGGGCTTATAAACTATGATTAATAAGTATTTGAGCTCCAATCGCATCGGCAAAGAACAATGAACAATGATCCATCGCATCGGATCAAGGCAGCTTGCGATTGCGATCAATCGCAATCGAAAATCGCTGGAGAAGTAGCATATTGCATCAGAAAGTGTGGAAAGTGGGCCCAAAAGGGCATTAGTTATGTATTAAACATGATTCTTCAGTGTCAAAGTGGACATGGAAGTTTGTTTGTTAAAACGTTGTATAAATATGCCGAGAGTTGAAATTACGTTATATATATATATGAAAAGGCGCTGGTATATATATATATATATATATATATAACAAGTTGTTGCGATTGTATTAAAATATGCCACGTGGTCTATGAACCCATGGGCCTCGGCTTAAGTTGGAGGGTGATTTTTAGTATAAAACGATTGCGATGCATGTATGTTCTGCTTGCGAAACTCCCACATCAATAAGACACTTGTTGCGTGTAAAGGGTCGGAATTTGCCCATAATTACAGTCAGCAGTCACACATATTTACAAAATGCACTAATATAAAAAAATCAGTTACACGTATGTAGCAGTTACACCACAGAAGAGGACAGAAAAGAAAACGTAGCTGAAAAGAGATAAAACACAGTCACAGAAAAGACAGACACAGTCAAAGAAAAGACAAATGCGCAGTGAGCCAAAACACTAAATGAGTTGAGCTGAAGTTTTCATTATATGTGAATGTAAATATTGTAATTTAACTTTTTATTGTTTTTGATGCATTGGCAAGTCTCCAGAAGAAAACAAAATCCCACTGTTAGATTAAAATAAGCACCTACAGTTACATTTTTCTGAGTGAGCTGGAAAAGAAATGAGAAGGCATAAGGCAAAGAAGCATGGCTGTCCATTCCAAATTCCCTGAGGAATGCTAACAGTCACAAGAAAATCCTTATAAATAATATCATCTTGATATGAAAAATGATGTTAGAAAGAGTAAATATAGAGAAGGCAGAGTACGGAAGAGTGGGGCAAAGAAGATTAAGAAAATAATAGCAAAAAGAGAAGCTACAGAACCGAGCTAATATCTGAGGTAAATCAGCAAACATTTAGTTTGATAAATTGAGGAAGTTGGAGATTCCCTTTCAAGTTGTAGCTTGATATCTGTCAGTTGTAGCTGACTGAGGTTGGAGCCCCTTGTAGGTTGGTGTCTGCAGAAAATTGAAGTGAGTTGGTGCTTCCTTGCAAGTTGTAGCTTGCAGAATTGAGGATAGAGCCTCCTGTAGGTTGGTGCTTGCAGAAAAAAGTGGTGAGAGGGAGTTGGAGCTTGCCTTTGCATCACAACAATAATAAGATGTGGTTTTCTCCCTTTATGGGTTTCCATTTACATCTGTTGTCTCTGTGTGTATTTCTTATGTGTTGATGTGATTCTTTCAATCTATTTAATTGTTTGCTGCTCTCAACATAAGTATGGTGTCACATTAATTTAATAGTGGTTGCAACACAAATTAAGCTGTAAATAAGTTTGGTGAAAATTTTAAAAAAGCTTATGTATGTATTTAAATGATTCACCCCCCCCCCCCCCCTCTCAGTTTAATTAAAGATTCAATAATTGGTATTAGAGCCAGTTCCTTTGTACAAGTCTAACAACTAAAAGGAGATCCTAGGTTCCCAATATGGCTAGTAAAGAAGGATGCTCAACCAATAAAGCTCCCTTCTTCACTGGTGAAAATTATGCTTTCTAGGAAATCAGAATGAGGACATACATAATGTCTCTAGGAATAGAAGTTTGGGCTGATGTGGAATTAGGATATGCCCCAAAGGCAACTCACATAGAAAAAGAAACAAAACAAGATTTTGTGGCTAATGCAAAAGCCATGAACGCCATCCTGAATGGATTGTGTGAAGTAGAGTTTATCAAAGTAATGCGCAAAGACACTGCCAAAGAAATATGGGATGCTCTTGAGAACATACATGAGGGAGACAAGAAAGTAAAGACTGCCAAACTTCAATTCTATAGAGCCTAGTTTGAGAACTTAAAAATGAATGATGATGAAGACATTGCTAGTTTCTTCCTAAAAGTTGTAGAAATTATTAACAATATGAAAGCTCTTGGAGAAAAAATGCTAGAAAGTATAATTGTGAAAAAGATTCTAAGATCTCTTCCATCCAGGTTTAATCCAAGGGTGTCTGCAATAGAAGAAACAACTGATTGGGAGACCTTGACCATGAAGTAGCTACTTGGAAATCTAACAGCCTATGAAATGAGGCTCCCACAGAAGAAGCCAAGTACGAGCGAGGTAGCATTTAAAACAGAAGAAGAGGGAGACATATGCTCTTGCTCGGATGAAGAAGAGGAAAAATTTGTCGAGAAATTGGATAGAGGATCAGGTAAATACAAAGGTAAAATTCCTTTCAAATGCTTTAACTGTGGAAGAGTTGGACACTATGCTACTAAGTGTCCTCACAAGAAAGTAAGGAATCAGCCTCAAGAGCCAGAGAGAAATAAATCAAAGAACTGGCAGAAAGGAAAGAAGTTTAGCAGAAAATCCTTCTATGCTCAACAAGACAGCAGTACATCTGAAGATTCAGATGAACCCTCAAGTGAAGAAGGAACCTCTAAATTCTTATTGATGGCCATAGAAGAACTTGAAGAACTCCTACTAGAAGATGAAGAAGAATAAGGGGAAGTCGACCTTGAGGGGGAGCTAAGAAGTGCTCTGGAAGAGATTGAAAGACTCAAACTGAAATGCAGAAAACAAAATGACATTCTTCTCAAGTATGTAAGAGAAAAACAAAACTCAGAAGTCCTTAAGCAGCTAAAGATAGAGCTTGAAGAAGCCAAGAAGATAGAGGACATGTTACTTAAGCAAATCAAAGAAAAAACTCAAGAACAAGAAAAGTTGGAAGAAGAAGTAGTATGTCTCAGGAAGAAATTAGAAAATTCTCAAAGGAAAGTGGTTATAAACTCTTCTCAAACAACAAGATCTAGTAAGTTGAATGAAATTCTGGTTGCTCAAATATCCCCTATGATAAAGACTGGAATAGGCTATGAAAGAGAATCAAGTAAAGGAAAAGAAAAGGTTGAAAAAGAGATTATTTTTGTAAAAGAAAAGAAGAATGATGAAGCAGCTCAAACAATTCCTACAAAAGAACAAATCTGTAATAAGGAAGACATATATCAGAAGAAACCACTAGTAGCAAAGAATGCAATAAATACTAAGACCCCTGAGTATGTAAAATTTGGAAACCATCAAAGGAGATTCTTCCCTCCTATGAAGAATGCTACTTGGTATGATTGCCACAAGCTGGGACACATTGCTGCATATTGTCATGCAAGGAGGAGTAATTCAAACCAGCAAAAGATGCAAACATTGAAGAGAGTGCCTCAAGAAAACAAATGGAAGAGACAACCTTACATCATGTATGCAAATAGCTTCTATGGTTACTGCTTTTATTGTAAGGAATTTGGTCATAAAATCATTGAGTGTAGAAATTATGGACAAAGATTGATGTTTAACACCTGAAGGAGGTTTATGAATCAAAGAAATTCTGTTCATACTCATAATTCTACAAAAATTATGATCAAATGTTGTGTATGCAATCAAGTTGGACATATAACTTCCAAATGTCCTCTAAGAAGATATAGTTCATCTCCTCACAAAAGATACCAAATGAAAGGGTGCCTCCAGTGGATAAAGAAGGTGAATAAATGTGACTTGGATCTAACTGCTCAAGACCTGAAAAGTCAGTGGTATTTGGATAGTGGCTACTCAGAACACATGACTGGAGACAGAAGCAAGTTTATAACTCTTGATGAAAAGAAATCTGGCAATGTCACTTTTGGCAATGACAAATCAGGTAAGATCAAGGGAAAAGGCTCAGTCAGCATAGAAAATGGTAGAGGAAAGGCCCAAGATGTACTATTTGTAGATGGGCTGAAAGCAAATTTACTGAGTGTCAGTCAAATGTGTGACAAAGGCTGTGAAGTTCTTTTTAGAGCACAAGATTGTGAAGTCATATCAAGAACCACAGGTAAGACTTTGCTCAAAGGTGTTCGAACAGAGAGAAATTTTTACATCGTGAAAGAGAAAGATGAGGCACGCCATCTTATCAAACTTGAGGAGTCATGGTTATGGCATAGGAGATTGGGACATCTCAGCTTCGATCATATCATCATACTGAGCAAAAAGAAAGTAGTCAGAGACATGCCAGAAATAAAAATGCCTTCTAATACCATATGCAAATCTTGTCAATTGGGTAAACAGACTCGTACATCATTTAAGGCCAAAGATGAGTTATCAACAAGGAGACCTCTACAACTTGTGAACATGGACCTGTGCAGACCTGCAAGAACTAAAACACCAAGTGAAGAATCATACTTCATGCTGATAATAGATGATTTCTCCAGAATGACATGGGTTGCATTTCTTAAGAATAAATCAGAAGCTCTGGAAAAATTCAAAATATTCAAAGCTTTAGCAGAAAACCAGACAGGATGCAAACTGAAATGCATCAGATCAGACAAAGAAGTTGAATTCACGGATTATGACTTTGCTGACCTATGCAATGAACATGGCATAAAACAAAAATTTACTATTGCAGGGACACCTCAGCATAATGGAGTAGCAGAAAGACAAAACAGATCCGTTCAACAAATTTCTAGAGCCATGATGCAAGAGAATAATATTGCTGAAACCTTCTGGGCAGAAGTAGTGCGCACAACAGTACATATCCTTAATAAAGCTCACTTAAGGCCAAGCAGTGACAAGACTCCCTATGAACTGTGGCATGGAAAGCCAGCTTCAATCAAACATTTCAGAATCTTTGGAAGTAAGTGTTACATAAAGAATAATGATGAAAATCTTGGAAAATTTGATGCAAGAGCAGATGAAGGAATATTTCTAGGATATGCATCCAAAAGCAAAGGGTACATGTGCTACAACAAGACTCTTCGAAAAATAGTAGAAAGTATTGATGTGAGATTTGATGAAGAACTCCCAAACAATACATGAGATACAAACTGTTGCAGTCCATCAGAAAACCAAGATGATGATGAAACAAGCCAGACAACAGAAGATGAAGAGCTGAGCTCGAAAGCTCCCTCAAGATATACTTAGAAGAACCATCCTGAAGATCAGAACATTGGAGATAAGATATTAGGGGTCCAAACAAGAAGGAAGCTAACAGAACAAACTGAAGAGGTATACATAGCCATGTTATCACAAATAGAGCCAAATAAGTTTGAAGAAAATAGCAAGGACAAGTATTGGGTGAAGGGAATGAATGAAGAATTGGACCAAATTGAGAAGAAAAATACATGGGAACTAGTTCCTAGACCAGTTGAGAAAAATGTCATAGGCTCAAAATGGGTATTCAAAAATAAAACAAATAAGGAAGGGCAGGTAATCAGGAACAAAAATAGGCTTCTCTACAAAGGATATTCACAAATCGAAGGACTTTATTACAATGAAAAATTTTCCCCTGTAGCCAGAATGGAAGCTATACGAATGTTCCTGGCATTTTCTTGCTACCAAAACTTCAAAGTATATCAAATGGATGTAAAATCTGCATTTATGAATGGAGACTTAGAAGAAGAAGTCCACATGGAACAATCGGAAGGCTTCTCATTAATAGACAAAGAAGACTATGTGTGCAGACTGAAGAAGGCTCTTTATGGACTGAAACAGGCTCCTCGTGCTTGGTAGTCAAGAATGGATAAATATTTGCAAAAACAAGGCTTTAAGAGAGGTGGAGTAGATAGAAATCTGTACATAAAATCGCATGAAAATGAACTCTTGATTGTTGTAGTATATGTTGATGACATTATGTTTGGAAGCAACAGAGAAGAACTAGAAAAAGGGTTTGCTGATGAGATAAAAACAGACTTTGAGATGTCTATGATTGGAGAGCTCAGTTTCTACTTAGGACTTCAAATTCAGCAAAAGAACACAGGTACATTCATCTCACAGGAAAAATACTTAAAAGAAATGTTGAAAAAATTCAAAATGGAGGACTGTAAACCTGTGTCAACTCCCATGATCACGGGATGCAAACTGTGTGCTGATGACGGGTCTGCAGATATAGATAAAAAACTCTACAGATCCATGATAGGAAGCCTGCTGTACTTGACAGCATCAAGACCAGACATCATGGTAGCAGTATGACTAGTGGCTAGATATCAAGCAGCACCTAAGAAAAACCATCTTCTGGTAGTCAAAATAATATTTAGACTACAAGGAATAGTACAGTATGGACTTTGGTATCCTAAAGGTAAAAGCTTCACCTTGACAGCCTACACAGATGCAGATTGGGCTAGCTGTATGGATGACAGGAAAAGCACAAGTGGAGGTGCTTTCTATTTAGGAGAAAGTCTGGTGGCATGGTTAAGCAAGAAACAAACATCTATTTCTCTGTCTACAACAGAAGCAGAATATATAACAACAGCAGCATGTTGCACACAAGTCATGTGGATGAAGCAAACCCTCCAAGACATGAAGGTAAACATTGATGAACCTATCTTAATCAAATGTGATAATACAAGTGCTATAAGTATATCTAAAAATATTGTGCTTCACTCTAAAACTAAACATATCCCAATCAAGTATCATTTTCTTCGAGAACAAGTAGCTCAGAAGATGGTAAAATTGGAGTATGTGCCAACAAAAGAATAGACAACAGACATATTTACCAAACCACTTTCTAGAGAACCATTTGAATATTTGAGAAACAGACTAGGGGTAGTATCTGTAGATGCTACTCTCTAATATGAAGAGAAAGCACAGTTTCAAGGTGAGAGCAGAAACGAACATATCATTCTTAGGTGGAGATCAACCAGCAAGGGAAGCATGAAAACAAGTCCTCAGGATCGAAAGGATTACAACAAGAATACATTTAGCATATACGGGTCAGTGGTGCAGTGGAAGAGTGGTGAACCCGACGTGAACCGAACACGGAAGAGTAGTGAACCTGATGTAAATATAATCCAACAGTTGAAGCAGCAGCGTACAAAATTAGAAAATTCCAGAGAGAGAAAATGCACGAAATATTGAAAAAGGATAAAATCACAGGATCAAATAATAGAAGCTACACTAAGAATTCGAACCCCTTGCCATTAATGTCAAAGGGGGAGGAAGAGCAAGCAACAGGAGGAAGAGCAGGCAAACAGAGAAAATGTATTGCCACAAAGAAAGTGTATTGCCATCAATGTCAAATGGGGAGACTATTGGAAATGTTGTCATTGATGGCAAAGGAGGCAGAAAAGAGAGAGATAGGAAAAGGAAGCAGTGAATACAGTGACAGAGCTGTTATCATGGCAAATGAGGCAGCAAAGAGAGAGACAGGCAAAGGAAACAGCGAATACAGAGACAGAGCTGTTATCATGGCAATGGAGGAAACAAAGAAGAAAATGAATGAAGTAAAGGAGACAGGAAGAGGCAGAGGAAGCGAATATAATAGAGGTAGAACCATTATCAGAAGTAGAGGCAAAGGCAGAGCCGTTATCACAGCAGTAAAGGTAGAGGCAGAGCGACAAAAGCAGCAGAGGCAGAGACACAGCTATTATTGTAGGTGAATATATATATATATATATATATATATATATATATAACGAAATTCGGAGAATCACTACCTCAGTGGGAGGAGATATGTATACAATTCCAAGAATATTAACCAGCCGGGTGTTACACATAACAGAAATATAATTCTGGGAATCATAACCCAAGCGGCAATGTAATGCATAGTTAATATAAATTTCATTTCGGGAATCATATACGCCAGCGGTAGCCATATGCAGCGCGAGATCCAAAGAAATGTAGTAATATAAGGTGGGACCCTTCCTAATCGCATCGGAGATTATAAGGGCAGCGGAACATATAAACATAAAATTGCAATTTTGATGAGAGTTCGGACCCGATGGGCTTATAAAATATGATTAACAAATGTTTGAGTTCCAGTTCCAATCGCATCGGCAAAATGCAGCGAATAGTGGTCAATCGCATCGGAAAGAAACAGAACGTCGGAACATATATTAGAAGACTTGTGATTACGATTGAAGCTTGGACCCGATGGGCTTATAAACTATGATTAATAAGTATTTGAGTTTCAATCGCATCGGCAAAATGCAGTGAACAGTGGTCAATCGCATCGGAAAGAAACTGACCGTCGGAATATATATTAAAAGACTTGTGATTGCGATTGAAGCCCAGACCTGATGGGCTTATAAACTATGATTAATAAGTATTTGAGCTCCAATTGCATCGGCAAAGAATAGTGAACAGTGATCAATCGCATCAGAGCAAGGCAGCTTGTGATTGGGATCAATCGCAATCGAAAATCGCTGGAGGAGTATCATATTGCATTGGAAAGCATGGCAAGTGGGCCCGAAAGGGCATTAGTTATGTATTAAGCATGATTCTTCAATGTCAAAGTGGACATGGCAGTTTTTTTGTTAAAACGTTGTATAACTATGCCGAAATTTGAAATTATGTTATATTTATATAAAAAGGCGTTGGTACATATATAACACGTTGTTGCGATTGTATTAAAATATTCTGCATGGTCTGTGAACCCACGGGCCTCAGATTAAGGTGGAGGGTGATTTGTAATATAAAACGATTGCGATGCATGTATGTTCCGCTTGCGGAACTCCCACATCAATAAGACACTTGCTGCGTGTAAAGGGTTGGAATTTGCCCAGAATTACAATAAAAAGTCACACATATTTACAAAATGCACTGATATAAAAAGCTCAGGTACATGTATGTAGTAGTTACACCACAGCAGAGGGCAGAAAAGAAAACAGAGCTGAAAAGCGATAAAACACAGTCAAAGAAAAGACAGACACAGTCAAAGAAAAGACAAATTCGCAGCGAACCAAAAGACTAAATGAGTTGAGCTGAAGTTTTCATTATATGTGAATGTAAATATTGTAATTGAATTTTTTATTGTTTGTGATGCATTGGCAAGTCTCTGGAAGAAAACAAAATCCCATTGTTAGATTAAAATAAGCACCTACAGTTACATTTTTCTGAGTGAGCTGGAAAAGAAATGAGAAGGCATAAGGCAAAGAAGCATGGCTGTCCATTCCAAATTCACTGAGGAATGCTAACAGTCACAAGAAAATCCTTATAAATAATATCATCTTGATATGAAAAATGAGGTTAGAACGAGTAAATATAGAGAAGGCAGAGTACAGAAGAGTGAGGCAAAGAAGATTAAGAAAAGAAGAGAAAAAAGAGAAGCTACAGAACAGAGCTGATATCTGAGGTAAATCAGCAAACATTCAGTTTGATAAATTGAGGAAGTTGGAGCTTCCCTTTCAAGTTGCATCTTGATAGTTGTCAGTTGTAGGTGACTGAGGTTGGAGCCTCCTGTAGGTTGGTGCCTGCAGAAAACAGTGGTGAGAGGGATTTGGAGCTTGCCTCTGCATCACAACAATAATAATATGTGTTTTTCTCCCTTTATGGGTTTCCACTTACATCTACTGTCTCTGTGTGTATTTCTTATGTGTTTATGTGATTCTTTCAATCTGTTTAATTGTTTGCTGCTCTCAACATAACTATGGTGTCACATTAATTTAATAGTGGCTGCAACACAAATTAAGCTGTAAATAAGTTTGGTAAAATTTTTAAAAAATCTTATGTATGTATTAAATTGATTCACCCCCCCTCTCAGTTTAATTAAAGATTCAACAAATACTATATACATGTTGAATATAGGGGCATTTACTTTAGGGGCATTCAGATCTATTCCAGAGATTGACTTTAGGGGAATTTAGTAGATATGTCACCTTTCATAAAAGATGAGATCCAGAGGCTACCTGGGCCTTTACAGAATCTGCTTATAGAACTACCTTGGATATGACAATGAAAAATTCTAATTAGATAGATATTCTTAAGATTGAATGTAGAGGAATTTACTAGATTAGGTTTTAAAACCTATATGTTTCGTATCAAATCACTTTTGGTTTTAATGGGAAACTTTTATGGCTAATTTGTTTTTTACATGTTGAATATAAAATGTTTTTTCTCTCTTATTGTTTGAGACCATGGATATGAAAATGAAAAACTACATACTTGGTTAAAACCTATGTTTTGTATCAAATTCTTTTTGTTTCTAAATACTATATACATGTTGACTGTAGGGGCATTTACTAGATATGTCACCTTTCATAAAATATGAGATCCAGAGGCTACCTGGCCCTTTACAGACTCTACCTATAAAACTACCATGGATATGAAAATGAAAAACTTTTAATTAGATAGATATTGTAAAGATTGAATGTAGGGGCATTTACTAGATTAGGTTTTAAAACCTATATGTTTCGTATCAAATCACTTTTGGTTTCAATGGGAAACTTTTAGGACTAATTTGTGTTTTACATGTTGAATATAAAAGGTTTTTTATCTCTCATTGTTTAAGACCATGGATATGAAAATGAAAAACTATATACTTGGTTAAAACCTATGTTTTGTATCAAATTAATTTTTCTTTCTAAATACTATATACATGTTGACTGTAGGGGCATTTAGATCTATTCCAGAGATTGACTGTAGGGGCATTTACTAGATATGTCAACTTCATAAAAGATGAGATCCATAGGCTACCTGGCCTTTTATGGACTCTACCTATAGAACTACCATGGATATGAAAATGAAAAAATTCTAATTAGATCTATTTTAAAGATTGAATGTAGGGCCATTTACTAGATTAGGTTTTAAAACCTATATGTTTTGTATCAAATCACTTTTGGTTTCAATGGGAAACTTTTATGGCTAATTTTTTTTTTACATGTTGAATATAAAAGGTTTTTTTCTCTTTCATTGTTTGAGACCATAGATATGAAAATGAAAAACTTCTATTTAGATCTATTCTCTAGAGCTATGGCTAATTTGTGTTTTACATACATTGACTCTTAGGTTAAAACCTATGTTTTGTATCAAATCACTTATGGTTTCAATGGGAAAATTCTATGGCTAATTCAAGTGTTTTACATGTTGAAAATAAAAGGTCTTTTTCTCTCTCATTGTTTGAGACCATGGATATGAGAATGAAAAACTTCTATTTAGATCTATTCTAGAGATATGGCTAATTTGTGTTTTAGATGTACATTGAATATAAAATGTTTTTTCTCTCATTGTTTGATTCCATGGCTATGAAAATGAAAAACTTCTAGATATTTAAAACTACTCAAGAGATTGATTGACTTGTAGGGGCATTTACTCTTAGGTTATTTAAACCTATGTTTTGTATAAAATCACTTATGGTTTCAATGGGAAAATTTTATGGCTAATTCTTGAGTGTTTTACATGTTGAATATAAAAGGTTTTTTTCTCTCTCATTGTTTGAGACCATGGATATGAAAATGAAAAAATTCTATTTAGATCTATTCTAGAGATATGGCTAATTTTTGTTTTACATAAATTGAATATAAAAGGTTTCTCTCTCATTGTTTGAGACCATGGATATGAAAATGAAAAAATTCTAGATATTTAAAAGTATTCGAGAGATTGATTGACTTGTAGGGGCATTTACTCTTAGGTTAAAACCTATGTTTTGTATCAAATCACTTGTGGTTTCAATGGGAAACTTTTATGGCTAATTTGTGTTTTACATGTTGAATATAAAAGGTTTTTTTCTCTCCCATTGTTTGAGACCATGGATATGAAAATGAAAACTTCTATTTGGATATATTCTATAGATATGGCTAATTTGTGCTTTGCATGTACATTGAATGTAAAAGGTTTTTTCTCTCATTGTTTGAGACCATTGATATGAAAATGAAAAACTTCTATATATTTAAAACTATTAGAGAGATTGATTGACTTGTAGGGGCATTTACTCTTAGGTTAAAACATATGTTTTGTATCAAATCACTTGTGGTTTCAATGGGAAACTTTTATGGCTAATTTGTATTTTACATGTTGAATATAAAAGGTTTTTTTCTCTCTCATTGTTTGAGACCATGGATATGAAAATGAAAAACTTATATTTAGATCTATTCTAGAGATATGGCTAAATTGTGTTTTATATACATTGAATATAAAATGTTTTTTGTCTCATTGTTTGAGATCATGGATATGAAAATGAAAAACTTCTAGATATTTAAAACTATTCGAGAGATTGATTGACTTGTAGGGGCATTTACTCTTCTAGGTTAAAACCTATGTTTTGTATCAAATCATTTATGGTTTCAATGGGAAACTTTTATGGCTAATTCAAGTGTTTTACATGTTGAATATAAGAGGTTTTTTTCTCTCTCATTGTTTGAGACCATGGATATGAAAATGAAAATCTTCTATTTAGATATATTCTAGAGATATGCCTAATTTTTGTTTTACATACATTGAATATAAAAGGTTTTTTCTCTCATTTTTTGAGACCGTGGATATGAAAATGAAAAACTTCAAGATATTTAAAAAAATTCGAGAGATTGATTGACTTGTAGGGGCATTTACTCTTAGGTTAAAACGTATGTTTTATATCAAATCACTTATGGTTTCAAGGGGAAACTTTTATGGATAATTCAAGTGTTTTACATGTTGAATATAAAAGGTTTTTTTATCTTTCATTGTTTGAGACCATGGATATGAAAATGAAAAACTTCTATTTAGATCTATTCTAGAGATATGGCTAATTTGTGTTTTACATACATGTGAATATAAAATGTTTTTTCTCTCATTGTTTGAGACCATGGATATGAAAATGAAAAAATCCTAGATATTTAAAACTATTCAAGAGTTTGATTGACTTGTAGGGGCATTTACTGTTAGCTTAAAACCTATGTTTTGTATCAAATCACTTGTGGTTTCAATGGGAAACTTTTATGGCTAATTTGTGTTTTACATGTTGAATATAAAAGGTTTTTTCTCTCTCATTGTTTGAGACCATGGATATGAAAATGAAAAGCTATATAATTGGTTAAAACCTATGTTTTGTATTAAATTACGTTTTTTTTCTAAATAAGTTATATGCACATTGAATATGAAAGGTTTTTTCTCTCATTGTTTTCAAGTCCATGGATATGAAATTGAAAAACTTCTATATTTACAATAGTTCAAGAGATTGATTGACTTCTAGGGGCATTTGCTCTTAGGTTAAAACCATGTTTTGTATCAAATCACTTATGGTTTCAATGGGAAACTTTTATGGCTAATTCAAGTGTTTTACATGTTGAATGACTTGTAGGGGCATTTACTCTTAGGTTAAAACCTATGTTTTGTATCAAATCACTTATGGTTTTAATGGGAAACTTTTATGGCTAATTCAAGTGTTTTACATGTTGAACATAAAATGTTTTTTTCTCTCTCATTGTTTGAGACCATGGATATGAAAATGAAAAACTTCTATTTAGATCTATTCTAGAGATATGGCTAATTTGTGTTTTACATGTACATTGAATATAAAAGGTTTTCTCTCTCATTGTTTGAGTCCATGGATATGAAAATGAAAAACTTATATTTAAAACTATTCAAGAGATTGATTAAATTGTAGGGGCATTTACTCTTAGGTTATTTAAACCTATGTTTTGTATCAAATCACTTATGGTTTCAATGGGAAACTTTTATGGCTAATTCTTAAGTGTTTTACATGTTGAATATAAAAGGTTTTTTCTCTCTCATTTTTTGAGACCATGGATATGAAAAAGAAAAACTTCTATTTAGATCTATTCTAGAGATATGGCTAATTTGTGTTTTACATATATTGAATATAAAATGTTTTTTCTCTCATTGTTTGAGACCATTGATATGAAAATGAAAAACTTCTATATGTAGGAGCATTTACTCTTAGGTTAAAACCTATGTTTTGTATCAAATCACTTATGGTTTCAATGGGAAACTTTTATGGCTAATTTGTGTTTTACATGTTGAATATAAAAGGTTTTTTTCTCTCTCATTGTTTGAGACCATGGATAGGAAAATGAAAAAATTCTATTTAGCTCTATTCTAAAGATATGGCTAATTTGTGTTTTACATATACATTGAATATAAAATGTTTTTTCTCTCATTGTTCGAGACCATGGATATGAAAATAAAAAAATTCTATATGTAGGGGCATGTACTCTTAGGTTAAAACCTATGTTTTGGATCAAATCACTTATGGTTTCAATGGGAAACTTTTATGGCTAATTTGTGTTTTACATGTTGAATATAAAAGTTTTTTTCTCTTTCATTGTTTGAGACCATGGATATGAAAATGAAAAACTATATAATTGATTAAAACCTATGTTTTGTATTAAATTACTTTTTGTTTCTAAATAAGTTATATGCACATTGAATATAAAAGATTTTTTCTCTCATTGTTTTCAAGTCCATGGATACGAAAATGAAAAACTTCTATATTTAAAACTATTCAAGAGATTGATTGACTTGTAGGGGCATTTACTCTTAGATTAAAACCATGTTTTGTATCAAATCACTTATGGTTTCAATGGGAAACGTTTATGGCTAATTCAAGTGTTTTACATGTTGAATGACTTGTAGGGGCATTTACTCTTAGGTTAAAACCTATTTTTTGTATCAAATCACTTATGGTTTCAATGGGAAAGTTTTATGGCTGATTCAAGTGTTTTACATGTTGAACATAAAAGGTTTTTTTCTCTCTCATTGTTTGAGACCATGGATATGAAAATGAAAAAATTCTATTTAGATCTATTCTAGAGATATGGCTAATTTGTGTTTTACATGTAAATTGAATATAGAAGGTTTTCTCTCTCATTGTTTGAGTCCATGCATATGAAAATGAAAAACTTCTATTTAAAACTATTCAAGAGATTGATTAAATTGTAGGGGCATTTACTCTTAGGTTATTTAAACGTATGTTTTGTATCAAATCACTTATGGTTTCAATGGGAAACTTTTATGGCTAATTCTTAAGTGTTTTACATGTTGAATATAAAGGGTTTTTCTCTCTTTCATTTTTTGAGACCATGGATATGAAAATGAAAAAATTCTATTTAGATCTATTCTAGAGATATGGCTAATTTGTGTTTTACATATATTGAATATAAAATGTTTTTTCTCTCATTGCTTGAGACCATTGATATGAAAATGAAAAACTTCTATATGTAAGGGCATTTACTCTTAGGTTAAAACCTATGTTTTGTATCAAATCAGTTATGGTTTCAATGAGAAAATTTTATGGCTAATTTGTGTTTTACATGTTGAACATAAAAGGTTTTTTTCTCTCTCATTGTTTGAGACCATGGAAATGAAAATGAAAAACTTCTATTTAGATCTATTCTAGAGATATGGCTAATTTGTGTTTTACATGTACATTGAATATAAAATGGTTTTTCTCTCATTGTTTGAGACCATGGATATGAAAATGAAAAACTTCTATATGTAGGGGCATTTACTCTTAGGTTAAAACCTATGTTTTGTATCAAATCACTTATGGTTTCAATGGGAAACTTCTATGGCTAATTTATGTTTTACATGTTGAATATAAAAGGTTTTTACTCTCTCATTGTTTGAGACCATGGATATGAAACTTTTAGTTCTATAAGCTAATTTTAGTCTCATGAAGTTAAAATTTCTTTCATTCATACATTCATAAATAAAAGGACAGCCGAATAGTCAGCCACACAATGACAACTGTTTTACTGTTTTCTTGGAGACTTAAATATTTCTTGTAAAAGAATCTAAGGATCTCCTCTAATCTCTAATGAAAAACACTTATTTTACTTTTCAGAGAATGGCATGCTTGCATGCTTAAATGTTGCTTGTTCAACGATCTAATCTTCAATGAATCATAATGATTTTAATTTCCTAACTACTGTTTTCTTTTCTTCTAAACTTCTTTTCTCTGCAACTAAATAATGAAACGCCCTGGTTCTATGTTTCGGGGATTCTCCCGCATTTATGATGCAATGTTGATGTTATATAACAAATATGAGCTGCCAAGGACACATACCTCTACTGTTGTGCTATGGAACAACATGAAGAAACTCTCCTATCATATATTCTGAAAAATATCCCCACATTTATGCTGACAATGTCACTGATCTATAAAAAAAGAGGAGCACCGTGCCTCAGCAACCACCAACCTATAATATTTTGCTGTGAAACTACATGGTGAAACTCTCATAACCTAATGGCTGCGAGTCTAGCCCACCGCAGCAGATCCTGCCATATTTGGTTAGTGATATTTTTAATTAGATCCTAAGCTGAATAAGAAACCAGGTGAGTAAACCAAATTTCAAAGTGTTTTGATATTTTTCAGAAGTTTCCAGATCACTTTCCAACTAGTTTTAGGGATTATTTTCAAGCAATCACGGAATTCATAATAAATATAGAATCAAATTTCGAACATCACATATGTAGTGCATTTAAGTATATCTACAGTCATAACAGATGCTGCTAATAACAGTCATAACAGAGGCTGATAACAGGACACACATTGTCATAACAGAGGCTGATAACAGGACACACATTGTCATAACAGAGGCTGATAACAGGACACACATTGTCAATTTTTTGTAGGTTGAGTAGTGGATAGGAATGTTGTCATGTTCCCCCACCTAGTTCTAGTTTTTATTGTTTAGTATATACTTGCAAAGTTTTGATTGTTCTAGTGGATAGGAATGTAACCTAAAGTCACAGCCAAAAAAATAGAGATAGGTCCAAAAAAACAGAGACAGAGCCTATCTCATTCATAAATTCCCTACTGGACGCTAAAGATGTACCTGGATGCTAAATACGCTGAAGACGATGAAGACGTTGAAATCGCTGCAGAGGATGCTGAAGTCGCAGCAAAGGACGCTAAAGACGTCGCCGAAGACATTTGCAACAAAAAAATCAACAAAAATTAAAAAATAAAACAAAAATTAAAACCAAATTACAAATTCAACACAAATTAAAACAAAATAAAAAACAACAACAACAAAAAAACTTACAGAAATTAAAAATCTTACCTCCTTGAGTTGGACTGTGACAGAACTAAGCGTGCGCGAGAATGTGACAGAACTGAGCGTGCGCAAGAATGCAACAGATAAGAGCGTGCGACAGAATGACCAACAGATAAGAGCGTGCAAATGTGAACAGAAACTCGAAAATGGTTGCGGGCGATATATTTATAAAAATAATAGTTCGGTCAAACTTTTATTGCCGGTTTTCCAAACTCAGGCGAAAAATCTGTTCGCCATTACCGTCAGTACGCCATCACTGTAAATGGCAAGCAAATTTTGGCCAAACTAAATTCAATAGTTCGGCCAAACTCTTGAATTGTTCGGCCGAACTATGACAAGAGTTCGGCCGAACTATGGAGGAAAAGAAATTTCCGCTCCGAATTGTCACAAAAGTGTTACCCATCTTCGCATTTTCACCCAAATGACAACATGCTCAACATCATCCCTCTTGACTTTGACATCAATGAAAACACAACCTCAATAATCTTTTGAACACACTCAACAAACTTCATCATCCATATGTAAGGATGTGCAAATCCTTTTTCTCCAAGTTAAAAATTGACATTGCGACCACCTACAATACATAGATAAGCTTAAATGTAATGTGTCTAATTAATTTCTTCAACCCTTTCACCAATGTTTTATCAAATAACTCTATTACCCCATTGTCTTAAAGGTATTTCGAAGATTTCTTGATAATAGTCATAAACTCATGAATAATACAAATATAATCTTCTTCCCTAAACTTAATATTAATCTCACTAACACTTTTTTTTCAAATTCTTTATCTCCATATTTTCAAAATGTCTTTAATATGCCACAACCACACAACTCATGGCCAGGGCCTCCTACTAGGTTGAATCTAACGTTATTAATATGCCAAAAACCTTCATGGCCAAACCCTCTCTATAGTCGGATAATTTTGTATTTAAATATCACACTTCATGATCAATATTTCCTTTCTCAAGGATAAGTACGACTTCTAAATTTATTTGAAAGATAAACATACACACAAATGATTTTGAGTAATCTTAACTTGCTTTTGGTTTGTAAAAGATTCAAATTCGAATTACCGCGGATGCCTACCTACATTCCATCCATCTTGATGATATCAATGTATAAAGAAGAAACACTTAAGTCTTTAAATATAATTAAATTTAAAGTCATTGTTTTATATAGATATTCTATTTTTTTTATTATTGATTTTATTTGGAATTTATAAAAAATATATTTAGAATTGGATATTTTAGAATTAGAAATTTAATTATGTAATTTATAAAATTCAATATCAAAAGTTGTTAAATTCTAATTATAATTCACAAATTTATTAAAATTTTCATAACATGATTTTAAAAAATATAAAAGACAAAAATATTTAATTGTGAGATTGAGCCAATTTTCAAACATAAATTAATTTTTCTATCTCTGGGACTTTTGTTATCCACAATAATAATATGATAATAAGATGTATTTCGAAATTTGTCAACTTCTTTCATTGTTTAATAGCGAACGACACATATTAACGTGCTGTATAAGTCTTACTAATCTAAATAGACTACGTTGCCTTCCAATAGAAAATCTTGAAAAATCTGGACAGAAATTCTTCACAACTGTCCAACGTGACTGAGTCATGGCTGTGTAATGCTGATGAAACCCTTTCATCTATGGGGATTTATTTTTAAACAGATAGCGAAAACCGTGCACGCATACGCTAAATCCTAATTTAAGGTTTCATCCACCAATCGAGTGGGGAAACCAGTCAGTCAACCATGGTCACTCTTAGAAAATTAGTAATTAAAAAAATATTCCCAAAACAGAAAGACCAAACATTACCCAACGGTATGTGTCTTCATGTGCAGAAAAGCAATGTCAACTCTGTATCTAGAAGTTAAAAGATTGTGTAACTTTTGTTTGGTTTGTGTTGTTGATCAGTATGGAATAGATGACAGGTGCAACCACAACTCTGCCATTTAGGTGGTTCTTGTTGGAGGTTCCTGGATTCTACAAGGTATTAAGAATTTCTATAAAATGGCCACATAGTAGATATACAGTAAGCTATCTCTCAATCAAATCTACCAATCCTCCAATATTGCTAAGAGAGCCTGTATTATACTGCCTGGGAAAATGGACAAACTTCTTATTTTCTTAGAGATTTTGCTTCTGGCTTTGGCATCCATTCCTTCCATTCCTGCAGAATTTCCAACCCATTGTTGTCTCTAGATTATTACCAGAAGTCATGCCCCCTTGCAGTTTCCATTGTAACCGAGGAGATGCAATTAGCAACGTTGAAAGAAGCTCGTATGGCAGCTTCCATACTTCGTTTGCATTTTCATGACTGCTTTGTTCAGGTATTTTGTTTTTTTTCAGTCTATTTCGAAATATCTTCAAAATTTATAATCCAATTATATATATACCATAGTGAATTGGTAGATTTAGATTGACGGTCAAAATCAAATTTAATCAAGAATATATATCCAATAACCCAATATTTATAACTTAGTAAAAACCAAAACTTCATAAAGTTGCGCTACCTACTCCTTAAACTTATTACAATAGACCAAAAATATTATTTGCCGTGCAATTTAAAACCCAGTGAAAAAAATAACATTCCAGTGTCGTTGAATTCCAAAATATCAATATCTTATTTACTTCTAGTTTTAGCCAATAGTATAATATTTGGAATTAACGCAGGGCTGCGATGCGTCCGTGCTGCTGGATGACACGCCAACGTTTAAAGGCGAGAAAACAGCAAATCCAAATGTGAATTCGATCAGAGGATTTGAAGTTATAGATGCCATCAAGGAAAGACTCGAGACTGCGTGCCCCGGTGTTGTGTCTTGTGCCGACATACTTGCCCTCGCTGCTCGAGATGGAGTAGTACTGGTATTATACCATCTTCATATTAATAATCATACCTCTCTTAATAATGTCAATAAATCAAGTGTTAGCTTTGTTATAAATCTATGTCAACCATATTTTCTGTTTCTCAGTCTGGAGGGCCATACTGGGACGTTCCCGTGGGGAGAAAGGACTCAACCAGCGCTAGTTTGGATGAGGCT